>JAWVWN010000378.1:0-13548 GCA_037367305.1 Phrynocephalus vlangalii | reverse complement strand
ATGAGTCCAGAGTGTCTTTTAATTAGGCCATCAGGGTATGACAATGAAAAAGGGGAAACAGGGTATTGTTCTTGGGTCTGTGTAAACTGGGGAAATTGAAAAGTCAATAGAAGGTTGGGGGAGGTCAATACAGAAGTCGATGGGGAGCCGGAAAGCTGATGAGATCATCCGGAGGTGGCTGGATAGTCCTTTTGTGGATGCAGGGATGTGATAATGAAGAACCCTCAGGCTGTGGCATAATCTGGTAAACATCTGTTGTGTACATGCCAGGAACTCCAGTAAACATCTGTGGTGTACGCACCAGGAACTTTGTGGAGGATGGATTCCTTCCAGAAGATGTGACTCACTCCGTGGGACCGTCATGATGTCTGTCTTCTTGTGCCATAACCCCCCTTGCCCCAGATTATAGATACAAAAGCCATAGGATAGAGCAGGAACATGTTTAAGCACACCCAGGGAAGAAGGAGTGGGGGGAGAAGGAAGGATAGAGAAAGGGAGAAAGAAAGGAAGAGAGAGAGAGAGAGAGAGAGAGAGAGAGAGAGAGAGAGAGAGAGAGAGAGAGAGAGAGAGAGGAAAGAGAGAGAGAGAGAGAGAGAAGAGAGGGAGAAGGGAGGGGGCACCCTCTGGGTCAGGAGTCTGGGGTCTGTTTCAGGTAGGGGCAGGGGGGCCAGGTTTCAGATGGTAAGGAAGCCCTTGAGTCTTGAGAATGATTGCTTAGAATCATTCTTTTGCAAGCCGGAGCATGGAAGGGATAATCCTTCAGTTCAGGAGGGATTCTGCCTGAACTGCGTCTCTGGCTGGGATTTCAGGGTTGGGGAAATAAAGGAAAAAAGGGCAGGAAAGGGTTAACCAGTACACCAGCAAGGCACATTCCTTATTCCTTGGCGGGAACCCCTGGAACTGAGAAAACCAGCTTTCCAGGGGTTTTCGCAAGAGGGAAAACCCTGTCTGGTCAATTTGGGAGCGGGGGACAGTCTACCGCCATTAAGAAACATAGGCGCGGAGGGAAAAAAGGAAACAGGACCAGTCTATCTCCATAGAAATGTATGGCCGGGAGGAGGCCATAACATCTCCGGGAGGAGAATTTCATGGAACTGTGACTCGGGTAGAGGATAGTGAGATGAGCCGCTCCCCTTGGCTGCCTTCCCCGAGTCCGTGGAACTGTGAGCCGGGTAGAGGGGGTGAATTGGTACCGCTGCTGCTGCCGGAAGGTTGGCCGCCTCTCTGGAACTCGAAGTGGCCAGAGTTTTCGAATTTTCCCGGGGAAGCATTATGGTTCCTTTTAGTGGGGGCGGTCTACTCAGCCAATTCAATGGAATAGGGTCCCCCGTTATGTGACCCGTCCGTCCGTAATTAATAAGACATTGATTGATGGCCGGGGGCGCTGATTGGTCAAAGCGCGCAGAAGGGCTTATTTTTGCCCTCCTGCTGTTTTATGGAGTCTCTGCGGAAATAGACTGCCGCAGGAGACTTGATACTATGGAAACTGACAAATTAGGTGTAAATTTGAGGTTTCCGCTCGTCGAGCCCCTGCTTGCAAGGCCTCTCAGCCAGCAAAAAAGCGGTGGTTTGTATTTCTCCCGATATCTCGGGAAGGGCTTGGAATTTTTGAACGGGGAAAAGAGTGTCATGCTTGTGACGGTGTGGGGCATATTCGGGCGGTTCCAATGGGTCTCGGAACCACTCCAAGTATTTATAAAATTTAGTTTTCCATTATAACTCTTCAACACCTTCTGAAAACACCGAAGGCAGAACTACAAGGAGGAATTTAAGTTCCCTAGCAATGAAATTATTCCATGATACAGTGGTCCCCCACCATTTTGTGGTTCATATACTATGGTCCTGGTATATCACTGGACCACAGTATACGAAAGGCAAGACCCCCTAGGGTAAGCTGTTTGGCCATGTTTGAGGCTTTCTGCAATTACCCCAGGCCTGGCACTACCCTGAACAGGCCTCCGACAGGCTTCTCAGGCCTGTCGGAAGCCCCAGAAGTGCTATCCAGCGAACCAGAAGTCACTTCCAGCTAACTAGAAGTTACTTCTGGATCACAGAAAACCACTTCTCGGGCCTCTGACAAGCCAGGAAAGCCTGCTGATGCCTGTTTGGGGAAGTGCCAGGTCTTAGGTAAGTACAGGAGCCCTCAGAGAGGCCCCCCAGTCCTGACCCAACCCAGCATCCACATATCGCAGATTTTCCATTATTGTGGGTCAGGTCCCTAAACCCTGCGATAGCTGGGGAATTACTGTAGTGGCTTGAATGAATGTAGGTTTTGGCTCTCCATGTGAGGCTGGCAAAATATCCCAAGTTAAAACTGCTTCCTCATTTTTAAAAAACAGTCTGCTGTCTGAATGTGTTTTATTGAGTGGCCCTGTTATATACTTCTTAAAGCAATGCATATCCATACATGCAATTTTCCTCTGCACATACTTGAAAGTTGTGAAGGACCAAAAGACTTAGATTCTTGGTAGCGGGCAAGAGGAAAATGATTACCATTCGGACCTGGGACTTGAAAAATCCAGGTTCAAGCCCCCACGGAGCTATGAACCTCACTGGGTGACCCTGAGCTAGTCAGTCTCCCTGTCTCTCAACCTGGAAGAAGACCACCTATATGGCCCTGAACTTCCTGCATGAAATATAGGCTATAGACACAGACCACTAGTATGACTGTGAAGATTCTCAGTCATTCAGGCGAAGTTATTTGAAAACTGAGTCATGGCAACTGGACTTCTTTTCTTGTGAGATCAAAACATTTCACTACTAACCCAAGCAGCTTTGTCAGTCTGAAGAAAATTAGTGGGGAGTCCTCCATTTTATAGTTCACCTTGATTTTACATCACCCTGGTCTGAATAGGCTCATTAGGTGGACAATGGCCTGAATAGCCTGGTAAGTGGATGATGGCCTGAATAGGGTTGTTAGTTGTACAATGGCCTAGGACAGTAGTGGCAAACCTTTGGCACTCCAGATGTTTTGGACTCTCCTCTACAAAATTGGGCTTTCCCAGTTGCTAAAGGGCACTTTTCTGGGGGTGGGAAGATGTTGTGGATGTATAACTCATATGTCTGAAACCCAATTTCCCCCAGACTTGGAGAGATTGTAGAGGTAAGTTGGGAGAAGCCTCTCTGCAAGTTCAGTATCTCTCGCTACCTGTGGGACACTTTTCCAGGGGGCCACTTTGGGGTGCATAGCTCAGACATGTGAACCACAATCCTTACAAATTTGCAGTACTTGTAGATGTGAAAGCGTGGGGTTTAGTGATTTCAGCAAGTGATTTCAGCTCTGTGACATAGTAGGCTGGAGACAGCTTCTATGGTAACAACTCTTTATTCAGGGAGAGAACAAGGCTGGGGACTGGGGCGAGGGAGCTACATTTATAGGAACGAGGACAGGCTAGGAAAAGATACATTTTGGAGGAAACAATTACAAGCAATCACAAAGCTGCCTTTTGGCGGAAACCAATAGGATTGAGGATCCAAATGCAGCAACTAGAAATAACCAATAGGCCTGTTCCCTTTGGGAACAGGAAGGCAGTTACTTCAACATAAGCAATTACAGATAATAGGAATACAGATCAATACACAACAGTAGAGAAGTGGCACAGGAAGCATTCCTGCAAATATTGGGGGGGGGGATCTAGATGCCCGGGGAAGGGAGCTTTTAAAGGGGAGACAAATGAATTCATCGATTCATCACTGGAAATTCATCAGTTTTTTGATTAATCAATTCTTCTGCCATGACCAATCATGATGTGGCATCACTGAGCTTTGGCCCTGGCCCTTTCACAGGCTATTGACAAGCACCACCATCACTGCCATCAACTAGTTTCTCTAGTAAATTAATGCTTTCAGAATGATTTAAAATGAGTAAAGATAAAGAAAGCTTATTTATTAAAAAGTAAAATTAAAAGCATAAAGGGTAACTTGTTTAAGTATAAATAAAAGGAAGACTATAGCAAAAACACACTAAAGTTATGTTACAGATAAACCTGATTACTTGCACACCCTGTTCTTGAGTTTACAGACACTCAACACTTAGTTTTCCTCACAGAAGTTCTAAAATACTATCTCTTCTCTCTCTCCTCCTTAACTGTCTCTCAGTCAGACCCTATCTGACTCTGTCAGACCCTATCAGTTTCTCAGTCAGTGTAAGTCTCTATCTGATCTCTCTCAGTCTAAGTCCCTATCTATCACTCATTCAGTAAGGGTTTTTTTTCATTCAGTAAGTGTAAGTCCCTATCTGATCTATTCAATGCTGGGCTGAGCCTTAAAACCACTCAGGCTCCACCCTCAAACTCTTCCATTGGTCAACAACCAACCAATCAATACAGGCATTTCTCTTAAAATATTCATCACCAAAGGGTAAACGCCACAGACAAATCCTAACAAATTACCGTTTTTTTATTTGTCCCCATCTCTAATATCAATAGGCAGAACAGCATGTCTTGCAGGAGTGAAATGTGATGAGATAATGGAATTTCCTCTGCGCAAATCTGTTAAAATCTACATTTGCATTGCTTCCGAACCCATTGCTGGGCAATAGCCTTCTGCTGGCTAACCATTTGTGACCATTCATAAATTTGATGAGACCCAAAGGCAGTCTCTCCTGCTCTATGCTATGTTGCTCTACTCTAGTGCTTCTCAATGTGGCACTCTCCTAATATCTGGAGTATAAATATTCCACTGGCATAACCAAGTGACCAATGGCAAGGAATGATGTGAGTTGCAACCAAAAAAACTCTTGAGGGCACCAGACTGAGAAAAGGCTCTTCTACAACAATGGTTCCCAACCTTGGATCCCCCACATATTCTTGGAGTAAACTTCCCCAAAGCTTTCCCCACTAGGTCTGTGGGTCAGGATTTCTGCGAACTGCAACCAGAAGCAAGGTTGGAAAATTCTTCTGTATATGGTAGCCATCCTGTAGTTTAACTCACAATTATAGCTACTGAAAATTAAAAGAAGACACAGCTCAGTGGCAGACATATTGGGAAGTGACCATGGGTTCTGGCCCTTGCATTTCAGGCCACAGTGGGTCCTTTAGCAAAGTGTCAGCCACTGAAAAGCAACTGTCAATCAGGTCAGATGGTCTGTCAATGCCCTCACTCAGTGTAAGTCAATTATTTGGATGTACCCTGTGTATCACTGGCATCTACATAATAGTTTGTAGTAAAAACTACTGTGAAATAAACAAAGAGCAGTTGATGTGGGGGGACTCGGGCACTTAGTACTTTACACCTTTATTCGTGAGAGAAGTGATTTCGCACACACTTGCCAGAGACAGGTTTTGCTTTCAATTCTAGGGAAGGCTTGACAGCTGTTATTTAAAAGGCAATTGTTTCTCACATCCACTCACACATCCCTTATTGGTCCTCTATCAGTTCTACTGTCAGGAATATTTGCCTGAGTGTGAGGCAATGTTAATCAGTCACAGCGTGCATTTCAAATGTGCAGTCTTGGATATTAATCTCAACAACTTGATGCTAAAATCTGAACAAAACAGACAGAAGAAACATATCTGGCATCTCCAATTACTCCTTCTCTGTCTCTCCCCATAAATAGGGGGTATATGGTGAGACTTGGACACACTGCAAGTGACATCTAAATACTATGCAGACCAGATTACAGCTGGAGGTCAAGTGCTGCCCCACAAGATATTTGAGTTACAGAGAGGCAATTTCATTGCTATAACCTAGCTCTGGAAAATACAGTGCTGCAGCTTATAAGAGTACAGTATAAGTGACCGGGAATGCTGCAAGATTTGCTGTTGTTCAGTTATTAAGTCGTGTCCTACTCTTCATGACCCCATGGACCAGAGCACGCCGGGCTCTCCTGTCTTCCACTGCCTCCTGGAGTTTGGTCAAATCCAGGTTGGTTGCATCGATGACACAGTCCAACCGTCTCATTCTCTGCCATCTTCTTTTCCTTTTGCCTTCAATCTTTCCCAACATTCAGGGTTGATTTATATCAGGATGGATAGGTTTGATCTCCTTGCAGTCCAGGGGACTCTCAAGACTCTCCTCCAGCACCACAGCTCAAAAGCACCAATTCTGTGGCGATCAGCCTTCTTTATAGTCCAGCTCTCACTACCATACATTACTACTGGAAAAACCATAGCTCTGACTATCCTGAACTTTGCTGGCAAAGTTATGTCTCGTCTCTTTAAGATGCTGCCTAAGTTGCATGTAGCACCTTTACAACATCCTCTTTTAAGATTTTAAATAGTTCAACTGGAATGCCATCACCTTCCCTGGCCTTATTGTTTGCAATGCTTTCTAAGGCCCACTTGACTTCACTTTCCAGGATGTCTGGCTTGAGGTCAGCAACTACACCAACTTGGTTATGAGGGACATCCATATTTTTCTGATATAATTCCTCTGTTAGGTCCCTACTAGTTTTGTCCTTTATCAGATCCATCTTTGAATGAAATGCCCCTTTAATATCTCCAATTTTCTTGAATAGATCTCTGGTTTTTCCTTTTCTATTGTTTTCCTCTATTTCTTTGCACTGTTCGTTCAAGAAGACTGTCCTGTTTTTCCTCGCTATTCTTTGGAAGTCTGCATTCATTGTTCTGTATCTTTCCCTTTCTCCCTTGCATTTTGCATCCCTTCTGTCCTCCGTTATTTGTAGGGCCTCGTTGGACAACCACTTTGCTTTCTTGCATTTTCTTTTCTTTGCAATGGTTTTTGTTGCAGCCTCCTGTACAATGTTACAAGCCTCCATCCATAGTTATTCAGGCGTTCTATCCACCAATTCTAATTCCTTAAATCTATTCTTCACCTCCATAAGGGATTTTACTTATATTGGTCCTGACTGACCCAGTGGTCTTCCCTACTTTCATCAGTCTAAGTTTGAATTTTGCTATAAGAAGCTGATGATCTGAGCCACAGTCAGCACCAGATCTCATTTTTTCTGACTGTATAGAGCTCTTCCATCTTTGGCTGCAGATAACATAATCAATCTGATTCCAGTATTGTCCATCTGGTGATGTCCATGTGCAGAGTCGCCTTTGGTGTTGTTGGAAAAGGGTCTTTGCTATTACCAGCTTGTTATCTTGACAAAAATTGGCCTTTGCCCTGCTTTGTTTGTAACTCCAAGGCCAAACTTGCCAGTTATTCCTTTTATCACTTGACTCCCTACTTTAGGCATTCCGATCCCCTATGATGAGAAGAACATCTTTCTTTGGTGTCAGTTCTACAAGGAGTTGTAAGTCTTCATAGAATTGGTCAATCTTAGACTCCAGCACCGATGGTTGGTTCACAAAGTTGGGTTACTATGATGTTGAAAGGGCTGCCTCGGAATCGTACCAAAAGTTATCCCAGCACAGCTTTTCCCAGTCTTTTGTTGACATTGAGGACTACTCCATTTATTCTATGGGATTCTTGCCCACAGTAGTAGATGTGATAGTCATTTGAACTGAATTGACCCATTCCCATCCGTTTATGTTCACTGAAGCCCAAGATGTCAATGTTTATTCATGTCATCTCACATTTGACCACATCCACCTTGCCCTAGTTCATAGATCTCACATTCCAGGTTCCTATGCAGTATATTTCTTTGCAGACTTTCCTTTCTCTTCCAGGCACGTCTGCAGCTGGGTGTCCTTTCAGCTTTGGCCTAGCTGCTTCATTAGCTCTGGAGCTACTTATACTTGTCCTCTGCTCTTCCTCAGTAGCATGTTACCTGCCACAGATACCTGCCACAAAAGATCCATTGGTACACTGCCATCACTGAAAGCTATGTCTGCAGGGGAGCCATTATATTGAATTTTGACTGTCCATGTTGGTTTGCAATCTATTGCCCAAAGTTCATTTGGGAGTATTGAGACATTTGAGAAAATTCCAAAATATCTATTGCCATAATAGTTTTATTAAGCTAAACAAAAAGGCCTGGAAATCTGATCATGCTTTTGAGAGCATAAATCTTTTTGGCAGTCATGGTGGTAAAAATAAGCAGAGAGGGAAACCTGAGTGCTAAAACCACAGCTTGGAAACCTTGATTTATTTTTATTTTTTTATTTTTTTGATGGGGGTCCAAAAGGGGGGGATCATTTTCAAGCTCCGGGGTACTCTCTGAGTTCTTTTAAGGTGTAATGTCCAGAAAGACTTATTGTCAAGGAAGGTTCATTAAGATGAAGTATATTGGAAGGTGCAGTTACCTCTCAAGTTACCTAGGAATCTCTCTAACCTCATCAGTATCAGGTTTTAATTTCCAGTGCCATCCTTGCTCCCAGCTTGCTGAGAACAGGAAAAAGCAACCATAAGCAACAAAGGTTGATTCTCCCTTTTGAAAATACAAACAGGTTTTCAAAACTGAAATCTGTGTTCTCCAGAATTAATTTCTCTATTCCCAGACACACCGAGAGAAAAGAATCATTCTGAATTACAATTCCAGAGCAAAATAATTTTCTCTGAATTATTGTCCATTTTCAGGTGGAAGGTGGGTG
Organism: Phrynocephalus vlangalii; assembly: GCA_037367305.1. NCBI lineage: Eukaryota > Metazoa > Chordata > Lepidosauria > Squamata > Agamidae > Phrynocephalus > Phrynocephalus vlangalii. Next base: position 5,107 of record JAWVWN010000378.1, on the reverse strand, counting down.
GGTGGGATTCTTTTGAAAACTATTCCAGAGATGAAATTAGAAAAATAATTTTTGGACTACAGTCCTGGTACTTTACCCCAAAACAGCAGTCATGCTAGCTTGGTAGGTGTTTCAGTCCCAAAACTGGACTTGTCCAGAGAGCATGCCAATTTGCTTAGAATGGAAAGCATTGAGCAGACTAATTTGAATGCCTGCATTGATTTCATGATAGTGAAATCTAGTGTATATGTAGCTATAACTAAATGCCAACAAATTCAACAAAACATTCTTCCAGATGTGTGGATATAGAATGATAGCCTTAATACTGCACTAATATGGTTCTGCTTGTTATGGATTATAGGTAGGCATATTTTAATCAGCTTTGTGAAACATTTTGATCAAAGAATAGACCACTAAATGTTGCAAATCAATCCATGTGCATCGTTATAAGTCACAATGTTATTATTATTTGTTGCACTACAAATAATTGTTTCATGACTATGAGAAAACAATTGTTTCTTTCTCACGGTCATGCTTTATATTTGGTTTCTTGGCATCCACCTTATAAAATCCTTGATAAACTCTGGGAGCTGCCCATAATAGATTATTAGTCTGGGTCAGGTACTTTCCTTAATAGGGGAGAGAAGACAATTAGAAAGTGCCATGAACCAAGTCCAACCCACCAAGCACTCCACAGATAGAAAGTTAAAACTCCTTGTAACTATGCAGGTGTGCAGACACACAGACCCCATGCTTTGGTTCTGCAGTGAGCCTGCATTCATTAATGAGGACATGATCCTGTAACCAAATACTAGTTAATAACCTTTGATAATATTTCAGCCTTGGATCAGCTGCAGGACAGGACAAAGGCCTTAGTCATACTTCAGCTGGTTCTTTGGAACACCTGCAATTAAAAAAAAGTATCTGCAAGAGCTCCCAAGGCAACAGCAATAACGAAAGACCATAAATTGGTACCTCCAGGTTCAAAAAGAAAAGAGGCCTATGGATTTTTTATCCAATGTTTATTTAGTTAAAAGTTGCAATCCTGTACAGACTTCTATGGAAATAAGCCCCATTTAATTCAGTGGGATTTGCCGAGGAGTAGATAGCTAGCTAGCTAGCTAGCTAGCTAGATAGATAGATAGATAGATAGACAGACTACTCTGCATTTTTTTCAAAAGTGTCCCTGAAGAATTAAAGGGAAACCAATAAATCAACAGTGGTCAGAATTCTGTTAATAGAAGGTTTTGCAAAGTTAAGCATGCAGCCCTGCAGGGGCATCGCTAGCCTCTGGATTCAGCCCCCTGAAGTTCACCATCATTACTTGACCACGCTTCCTCCTTGGTAAAGGAATCAAGCCTAGACTTCTTTCCTAAAGAAAACAAGAAAACTTGTGTTCATGATAGAAATACACTTTCTATTATAGTGCTACAGGTCCTAGCTTATAGCTAACTAACCTGAAGATGTCACGAGATGGCTACCCCCTTTTCTCTCTAAAGAACAAAGACAACGTGTCTTCTTCCTAGAGAGAGAAGAGAAAAGGCATGAAATGGAAGGAAAAGACGTTAGCATCTCTAAGAATAACAATCTCAAGCAAAACGAAAGTCGGCATGGATCAGAACAGGTGAAGTAGAGTCTACGAAGCTTGAAGAGGTCCTTTCTACCTTTCCCCATATAGAGTAATGTGTCTTCTTTAGTATACCAGTATACAGTACCGAATTGCATCCAGTCACTTCCAACAGAGTACCTGCCAAGAGAGTCTCAAAGGATTGTAATAATTATACAGTAGGACCCTATATCTACTGACTCATTAACCACTGATTCAGTTACCCATGGTTGGCAGTGGAAAAGTATTAAATAAATAATTCAGCAGCTGCAAAGCAAGCTACTGCCACAAAACCGCAGCCCTAAAGCAAGCTACTGTCACAAAACAGCACCTCGTGGTGCTGTGGTTAAATGCCTATACTGCAGCTAAAACTGTGCTCACAATCTGGGGCTTGATCGCAGATAGCCGGCTCATGGCTGACTCGGCCTTCTATCCTTCCGAGGCTGGTAAAATGAGTACCCAGCTTGCTGGGGGGGTGCAATGTGTGGCCTGTATTACTAAAATTGTAAACTGCTCAGAGAGTGCTTGAAGTGCTATGGGGCGGTATTTTATTTTATTTATTTATTTATATAGCTTGTATGCCGCCCACTACCCAAAGGTCTCTGGGCGGCTCACAATCAAAATGGACAATTAAAACATCAAAATACAATAAAATCAGAACAATAAAAACATGTAAATGCAATAAATAAATACGATACATTAAAAACACCACTAAAATTGCCATCAGGACCCACAATCATTAGTTAAAAAACTTTTGGAACAGGAAGGTTTTTACCTGGCGCCGAAATGTTAGCAACGTCGGTGCCAGGCGAGTCTCATTTGGGAGGGCATTCCATAGTCTGGGGGCAGTTGCTGAAAAGGCCCTTTTCCTGCAAGCCATCCCCTTCACCTCCTTAAGGGATGGCTCTTTCAGGAGGGCCCCCTGACTAGATCTTAATTGCCGGGTAGGTTCATATGGAAGGAGGCGGTCCTTCAGGTATCTAGGTCCTAAGCCGTTTAGGGCTTTATATGTCAAAACAAGCACTTTGAATTGGGCTCGGGCAGCAACTGGTAACCAATGAAGGTAATACAGAATCGGCGTGATGTGTTCCTTGGTGGCCCTACCACTCACCAGCCGTGCAGCACGATTCTGAACCAGTTGCAATCGCCGAACCGTCTTCAAAGGCAGCCCCACGTAAAGCGCATTGCAGTAATCAATACGGGATGTTACCAGTGCATGCGTAACTGTCATAAGGCTCCGTTCATCCAGGTAGGGGCGCAGCTGATATATGTAAGCAGAACACTTTGCTTTGGGTTTTTTTGTGTTCTCTCTTATCCATGGTTTTCATTATCCATTGGAAGGCCTGGAACTGATGCCCAGAGGATACCAGGATCCTACTGCATAGCTGGAACAATAATAATTCACTCAATCTCACCTCCTAATGAAACATGGACTGAAATGAAAATGTAATGACAATGTATAACAGTTACAATATGAGGGATAATTGGATCAGTAATACTACATGTGAGAGAGATCTTGGAATTGTCCTAGATCCAAGGTGAATATTAATCAACAGTATTATATGGCTGCAAAAAAAATGCTATATCAGGCTGCATTAACAAAAGTATAAGCTTGTAATCTCATGAAGAACTAGTTCCCCTAGACTCAGACCTGATTAGACCTCATCTTAAGTACTGTGTCCAGTTCTTGGCACCACATTTTATGAAGGAGATATTATATATATATATATATATATATATTATATATATATATATATATGCATGTTAGGGTGGATTCGGGTTTCTTCCCGTGTAGAAATCTGGTTGTTTTGGCGACGTTTCGACGAGGTCTCACTCGTCATCTTCAGGCTGGTGTTCTGGCTTCTTTCTTCTTGAAGCAAAGCGTGATCTCAGTTGAAGTCCTTCTATAAATACTGCTGGGGGTGTGTGGTTTGCTTGCTCTGTTGCTGATTGTAGGTTCGTTTGTTCTTTTGTGATCTGCTGTGTGGCTGAGGCGATCGTTAAGGGATTAACTGCTGGTGGGTTAGATGGCTGTTTAGAGACATCCTGTGTGGGTGAGGTGCTGGATGTGTGTCTATCAGCCTTTTGTTTCTTAACGACCTTGGTGATGGGCGTTCTGGCAGCATCCTGGGCTTTGGTGGAGTGGGGTCCTGTGTCTTGTGAATTCATTTTGGTCTGGCTGCGTGTCTGTGGTCTCCCAATGTTTTTTTGGCGTGTGTAAGTGTGCTCCATGTGGTGACTGGAGTGGGGTGTAGCAGTAGATGGTGCAGTCGTGGTTTTGTTATTGGATGGTGGTTTCGTTTCATCTGTGGGAAGGGTCTGGGTTTGTGTTTGGTGTGGATGGAAGGTGGTGGCATCTTGTGTCCTTTTGGACCTGGTGTCAGTCTTTGTGACAGAGGCTCGTCTGTTGACCAGGGCTAGTTTCCAGATGTCAGGCAAGCGGGAGGTGTCATCACGTTTATTCATGTTGTTTGGGTGTTTCTCTATTTCAATGGCTTCCATGATTATTCGACTGTTGAAGTGTTCAGTTTTGGAGATGAGTTTGGTTCTTTCAAAATCAATTTCATGACCTGTTGTTTTTATGTGCTGGAAGAGAGAGGAAGATTTTTCTTCTTTTTTGACTGCGTTCTTGTGTTCTGCGAGGCGTGCGCTTATTCTCCTGTTTGTCTGTCCGATGTATGTGGCTGGGCAGACTTTGCATGGTATTTCGTAGACTCCTTGGTTTTCTAGCTCAATCTTGTCTTTGGGGTTTCTTAAAATGTTGGCTATTTTTTGGTCGGTGCAAAAGGCTGTCTTGATATTGTGTTTGTGGAGAATTTTGCTGATTTTGTCTGTGGTGCCTTTGATGTAAGGGAGGAGGGCAGTGCCGTTGTTCTCTTCTGTTTCTTGGTTCTTGGGGGGTGTTTCTTTTTGGATTAGTTTGGTGATGGTGTTTTTTTGGAATCCGTTCGCAATTAAAACATTCGAGAGAGTGTGTAATTCAGTTTTTAGGTGGTCTTTGTCATACCATCTACCAGAAAAAAACACATACAAACCGCTACTTAAATGCACAATCACACCACCACCCTGCACAGATCAACTCCGTAGCAAAAACCCTCATCTCCAGAACCAAACGCCTCGCTGACAAAGATGACAAAGGTGATTCTGTTAAGCAAATTTCCCTTATCTCCAGATTTTTTTGTGTTGTACAGATTTTATGTTATACAAAGCATTTGTTATACGAGGGTCCGCTGTACTTTCATTTGGATTCCTGCATTGAATATCTGATTGGATTTGATGGATTTATAGATCCCTTCCAACTCCATTACTCTATCATTTTATGACAATACTTCTCAATGGAAGTAGCTGTGTGTCATAATCTTAAGAGAAATTCACACCACATATCACTACAATATTCTCATTCCAAGCACGTGCTTCCTATAACTAGAAAATAAAGCCCATGTTTGCCTCCTGATGACTTAATACAAAACCAAATAAAGGTAATGTGCAAAAATGCAGAGCAAGGCAAAGTTATGCTAGGAT
>JAWVWN010000377.1:0-18933 GCA_037367305.1 Phrynocephalus vlangalii | reverse complement strand
AGGGCGACTTCATTTCTCCTTCTGATTCTTCTCTGAGCAAGGGAAGGAATGGAACTCCTTTCTTTCTTAATGTTCCACTTCCTTTTTAAGGTCTTCCCCTACACACACACATTTCCTTGGTCGGGTTGTTTTGCTTATTGCTAGGCTCCTGTATGCCATATATCTTTAATATTTAACTTGGTAAAGGTTCCCCCCGCACATGCTTGCTAGTTGTGCCCGACTCTAGGGGCGGTGCTCATCTCCGTATTCAAGCCGAAGAGCCAGTTTTGTGCAAGTCCATGGCCATGTGGCCAGTATGACTGCAAGGAAACATTGTTTTACCTTCCCACTTTTTACGGCGGGACCTATTTATCTACAGTCATACCTCAGATAAGAAATACCTCGGATAACAAATGTTTCGGATAACAAACGGAAATTTCCAGGTATGGGGCAGCCTCAGATAACAAATGTTCCCTATGGGCTGCCTCGGATAACGAATGTTTCAAAATGCCTTGCAAAAAGTGTACCCAGGATGCATCACACACCCCATAGTTTGTGGAGGGGTGGGAAGAGTTAGAGTCTTTCTTAATGGTGTTTTGGAGCCATTCTGGACATTTTTTGCTGATGAATTTGGACCTTTCAAACTTGGAAAGGTAGGAAGCTAGTTCTTGTGGTTTGTGTTCCAGCACTTCATGCCTTTAAAATGCACTTTATAAAGAGGTCTGGGGGGGATTTTTTTTGTCTTTTTTCGGACCTCTGGAATGGATTAATTGGTTTCCCATTCATTTCAATGGGAAACCATGTTTCGGATAACAATTTTTTTTCAGATAACAAGTTGCCTCTGGGAACGAATTAAATTTGTTATTAGCGGTACCACTGTACTAGCATTTACATGCTTTCGAACTGCTCAGCTGGCAAGGAGCTGGGGTTATCAGTGGGAGCTCACTCCACTGTGTGGCACCCAGGATTCAAACCGCTGAGCTGCTGATTTTGCAGCGGACAGTTTTCAGAGCCTTGGTCCGCTGAGCCACCACATCCCTTGCTATTGTTTTGTAAAAGTGGTACACTGACCACAGGGGAGGAAAAAAGCAAAGAAGTGGGGAGAGAACTAGCTAAGATACTGTACAGTCATGGGCTCAACATATCCATCAACATAAAAGTGGCCATATATCTGAAAAAGAGCTTAGCTTGGAGTTGGCATTAGTAGAACAGACATTCATGGATACCTAAAGTACTAAGATCTTCTGCTCATGGGATGATGCTTATCAGACACGCTTATCAGACAAATTTTGAGATATAGGTCTCTTGGCAACAGTAAAAGATCATAAAATCGAAATAAGCTGAGCCCCCTTAAATCGCAAGCTGCAGGAATGAAATTTAAAGGTCTACAAATACCAGCAATGTTTCTACAAAAGGTTAACTCATGGCAAGACATCCAACCAAAAAGAGGCCACCAGTGACATGCCCACATCATATGCCCCCAAGAAGTTTTGTCGGTATTTTATTGCAGTGTCAGCATTTTGTTAGAGGTGGCCAGTTTCTTTCTGAGTAAGCAGAGTACTAACCAATATGCATACAACATAAAGTGGTACCTCGTAAGACGAATGACCCACAAGACAAAAAACTTGTAAGACATAAGAACATAACAAAAGAACATAAGAAGAGCCATGCTGGATCCAGTGAAAGGCCCATCTAGTCCAGCTTCCTGTATCTCACAGAGGCCCCACCAGATGCGTCCGGGAGTGCACAAGACTAGATATCTGTCCCCTGATACCACTCCCTTGCATCTGGCCCTTAAAGTACCCCGGTTTTAAGCCTGGAGAGTGGAGATTATACATCTCCATCATGGTTTGTAACCTGTGATATACTTCTCCTCCAGGAATCTGTCCAATCCCCTTTTGAAGGCATCTAGGCCAGATGCCATCACTACATCCTGTGGCAGGGAGTTCCACAGACTAACAATGGGCTGGGTGAAAAAAATATTTTCTTTTATCGGTTCTCACTCTCCCAGCCCTCAATTTGAGTGCATGTCCCCTTACTCTGGTATTTTGTGAGAGGGAGAAGAGTGTCCCTCTAGCCACTTGACTCATGCCCTGCATTATTTTGTACGTCTCAATAAAGACAAATGAAATTTCCGGGAAAAGGGATGCTTTGTAAGACAAAATTCCATTATTCCTGCAAGGGGGCAATGACAATAAAGATTCCTATTCCTATTCCTATTCCTAAATTTTCCCCTATGGGTTAAATTCATCTTATGAGGTACCATGGCAGATCGGGTGCTGCAGGCCTAGAAGTGTGCAACACCCGATCCCCGGCATTGGAGCGGGGGGGGGGGGCTTTCTGAGGGAAGCGGCAGCGGCGGCAGCAGGGCTGGGCGAGGATCACTGTGTCCCTGCTTCACCCACCAACCGTGAGCCTTGCTCAGGCCTGCTGCTCCCACTTCCCTCAGCTCGCCTCCATTGCCAGGGCTGTTTGCGAGGGAAGCGGCGATGGGTCACTGCCACCGCCGCTTACCTCGTAAACAGCCTGGGGTGGGTGAGGATTAATGGGTCCCTGCTTCGCCCACCAAATTCGTGGGCAAAGCGTGGACCCAGTGATCCTCGCCCATCCTGGGCTGTTTGTGAAGGAATCTTTTCCCCTGCTCCAAGCCCACAAAGAAGAAGAAAAGCTCCCCCCCCCCTTTGCTGGGTTCAGTGGTAGCGGAAGGCTGCTCCCACACAGCCAACAGACAGCTTGGAGTTTTAAATGCATTTCTGTGGGAAACCACATTTTGCAAGGTGAATTTTTTTTTAAGACGAATTTCCCCATAGAACGGGCATAGAACAAATTAAATATGTCTTACAAGGTACCACTGTTTTATTATTAGCCATTGATTTAGAGTATACCTACTGTGTTGTAGTAGATAGGGTGATGAACAAAGACTCAGGACACCTGGATTTCAATCCACGCTGAACCATGGAAGATAACCAGAGGAGTGGAACTCATAAAATAATTATTTGAATATTTCATTTACTTTGGATATTCTATTAGGGTCACTATAAGCCATTTCAAACTCAATGGCACATACATTTATTTAGAAACATTTTTCTGCTGTGTGTCACATGTAGTTACATGGCAACATGTTGCCTCCACTTTATGATGACCCTATATATGACCAATCTCCAAAATATCCTGTTGTCAACAGGCTTGCACAGCTCTCCAAAACTCAAGCCTGTAGCTTCCTTTAGAGGGTCAATCCATCTCAAATCCCACCTTCCTCTTTTCCTGCTGCTTTCCACCTTTTCCAGTATTACTGGTCCCCCCCCCAAAAGACAATCCTACCTTCTTATGATGCATCCAAAGCAGTTTACTGTACAGTAATACTTTGATTTAAGAGTAACTTGGTTTAAGAGCATTTTGCAAGATAAGAAAACATTTCTTCTAAATTTTGCCTTGATCAACAAGCAATGTCTTGATATATAAACACTGGAGTAGATCACATGATCACAAGTGAACTAATGGCGGCTCTCCCTCCCTCCCTCCCCCTGCTGGATTCTGAGTGATTGTCCAGAATGTGTCCTTTCAGGCAGCCTCCAAAGCAGAGGGAGGAAACAGAAAGGGAGAACTCCCTTGTACCAGACAGGAACGTGCAGATTAGGAATTTATTTTTCTTTATATTTATAGAATCAGAATCAGAATCAGAATATGGTTGGACACACCCAGAATTTGTTTTGGTAAAATATGCTCTCCATATATAAAAGGAAATATAAGAATCATACAGTCAACAATAAAAACACTGTACAACAATACAATATAACCTATTATTAAAAAAGGAAGAAGAGAAGTAAAAATTAATTATTCAACAGTTTGATAGCACTTGGAAAGAAACTATCTTTATATCTAGTTGTCCTAGAATGCAATGCCCTAAAACGTCGCCCTGAGGGTAACAATTGAAATAGGCTACGTCCAGGATGTGTGGAATCTGTATATATTTTCATCACCCTCTTTTTAGCTTGTGTGGTATACAATTCCACAATAGATGGCAAATTAGTAGCAATAATTTTTCTGCAGTTCCAATTATCCTTTGAAGTCTATATCTGTCATGCTTAGTCGCAGAACTAAACCAGACAGTTATAGAGGAACAGATGATAGATTCAATAGCACCTCTATAGAATTGAATCAACAGTTCTTTTGGCTGTTATATTTTTATTTAATTTGTTTTCAACATTCTTATTTTCTCAAACCATTTCTAGTCATGGGGCAGCTGGTCAAGTGTGTACAGGGCTACAAATCGCTCTTCATTGTTGCCACATTAAAAATACAGAATAAAATCCAGTTGCTAGCATGGTGGGGACGTGTACTTCTAGCCAACTTCTTTTGTGAGTTTTGACATTTTGTGTGTTTACAGAATGTGGCCCATGGGACCTTGGAATGAATCATATGAGTTTCAATTATGTCTTCTGGGAAAATTTGCTTTGATATAATAGTGTTTTGTTTTACAAGCATGTTTCCGGAACAAATTATGCTCATTAAACCAAATTATTACTGTAGCTTTATTTTTAGCATTTTTGCCTCCATAGGTCATTCTGGTTTGACTTGATCTTGGACTCACTTGTTCTTAGAATTCTCCAGGATTATGTTCTTACAGAGGATACATTTGAAAACTGCATGTATACAAACACACATTACTGTTTTTTGGGGTGGGGGGTGGGGAGGGGAAGGCCAAAAAAAGTATAGTAGTAATAAGTAAGACTCAAATGTAGTGTAGTTAGGTGTAGTAGATAAATCTATATCTGGTTTGAGATGGTTTTATATATTCATTCGTAAGTTCATTCCCTCTTGATTTTGCATTCTGATGCAATTTTCTTTTCGAAATGCACATATTTATTAAATGTGTATTTTAATGTATTTTATTTTTAAAAAATTGCATTTCTAAGTGTTTCATTTTAAAGTGCATATTTCTACACACATTTCCCTCTAAACATGCATTTTTATACACATTCTGTTAGACTGATCGGCTGGAAACTGCACTCCAAAATTCTGAGTTGCAAAATCTGAAATACTGCCTTCCAATTCATCCCTCCTCCTTTCAGCAGCCTCTCCAGTTGCCTGAAAATGGCACCTAGACGGCCATCCTATTGGAAGAGGGGGTCTCTAGTACAATATGGTGCTAAGATGAGTGAACATCCCGCTTTATCAGAAGGGTGTTCAGAATTTTTCTTTCCATTCGTCAAAGGCAGACCCCGAATCAAAGTTCCGCTGCTAAACCTCCTCCTTTGCTTTTTTGCAGTGCTGCACTTCTGCTATACAACTAGAGGAATATTAACCAGTAATTCAAAACTCTGCAAGAGGCTATGACTATTCCTCCACGCATGGCCAAAGCAACTGATGCCTGAGCTGAATTTCAAAGAACTCCCAATTTGCAGCATTAACTTTTAGACCCTATGCTTCCTGTATCCCATAGTGGCCCCACCAAATGCATCTGTGAGTGCACGAGACTAGATATCTGACTCATACCACTCCCCTGCAAATGGCCCTTGAAGTAGCCTCTTTTTCATAGAATCATAGAATCACAGAGTTGGAAGTGACCTCAAGAGCCACCCAGTCCAACCCTTGCCATGCAGGAACACCCATCACAGTATTTCTGAAAGATGGCCATCTAGCCTCTGCTTAAAAACCTCTCCTCCTCTCTTCTGAGATGCTCGTGGTGCGTTATTTGTACCTTTTCTTTGTGGGTGCCATGGACACCAAGATCACACCTCTGTGTCCACACCTGGCAACGATAATCCTGATGGGAGGAGCCCCCACTTTGTCTTCTTTTAGCAGCCGCTAGTGATGCTGACACAGCATTTATGATGCGTCAGGCTGTGTCCTTGTAGGTCTGGACTCCCGAGGTTTGTTTTGAGAAGCAAAGGAGTTGACAGAGATGGGTAATTAGCCAGTGCATTAATGGAAGGGAGTAGCAATTACCGTGAGCAAGGTGGGAAGTGCATGTATTTATCCCCATCACAGGGAGGTGACTGGCATTTTTAAAAGGCATCAAACATTCTTATCAAGAATTAAATATACATCTAATTTTAAAATGTAACATCCCAACCCGGAGAGTGATAATCATGTCTGAGTCCTATTGGAATTGAGAAAGAAATCTAGACATCAGCTCACTTATGCCTTACAGATATTGAAAGGACATGGGGGCTAAAATAAGAGCTAAAGAGCCCTGTTGCACAATGGTTAAATGCCTGTACTGCAGGTAAAACTGTGCTCACGACCAGGGGTTCAATCGCAGGTAGCAGGCTCAAGGTTCACTCAGCCTTCCATCCTTCCGAGTTTGGTAAAATGAGTACCCAGCTCATGGGGGTGTGGTGGGAGAGGTCAATGTGTATCCTGTAGAGATAGGCGCAAAACACAAAAAAATGACATGCTTTTCTGTCATTTCGTACTGTTTTGTAACATTACAAAAGAAAATGACAGACTGTGTGTCATCACAAACTGAACCAAAATGATGTTTTCGAACCAGGGAGCCACTGCTGGATCTCGCTTCAGGCAAGGGGCTACAGTGAGTTCTGGTGGCTGTTTCCTGGCTATGTCACCACCGCCAGCCAGCTGATTTTGAAAGGACAAGAGAGAACGGAGTGCTGCTTTCACCGTTCTCATGACCCCTGTCACCCAGCTGTTTTTTCTAAACTGGTGGGGCTCTTGTTCTTGTAATCCCCTCTCCCCAGAGCCCCACCAGTCCCAAAAACCCAGCTGGGAGGCGGGGGTTGCAAGGGAGAACAGAGCAACTAGGGGGAATTTCAAGCAGAGTGCTGCTTTTTCCATTTTGCCTTGCTGCCCCTGCCTCCCAGCTGTTTTTTTTGGGGGGGGGGACAGGTCTGGCCTTGGGGACAGCTTGACCTGTCCAAACCAACCAACCAACCAACCACCCCATTGAGTGGCAGCAGCTTCCAAATTGTTTCATTTCTCATTTCATTTTGTTATGAAACTTCTATTAGAAAGTCATTTAGTAATGAAATGAAACAAAATGAAACACTACGTTTCCATTTTGTGCCCATCTCTGGTAGCATGTATCATTACTTGTAAACTGCCCAGAGATTGCTTTAAACACTATAGGGCAGTATAAAAGCAGAACACTTTGCTTTAATATACCTGTAGGAGGAGAAGCTTCATCTACTCTCTTGCAAACCATTTCAGGGCAAAGGTGCTCCTGACCTGCACAGAAAGATTTAGATAGATAAGGCCAGTTGATGTAAGCATTGAATACCATGCCAAAAGTAACAGTCTGTGTTCAAGATCCTTATCAAAAATGGATTCACAGTTTTGGAAAAGCTAGGAGTCCCTGAATATTTAGGAGTCTGCTGCTCCTGTCAAAACACAGATTTGTATTGCTACATGGTTGTCAAAATCTGTCAGTCTTATTTTCACGAAGTTCCTCATTTTCAAACCCAAATTCTTGCCCCTTATAATTTGTGTACTGATTTGTAGGTGGTTGCCCCCCCCCCAATCCATAACAATATACATGCATACAGTCTCTAGGGCAGTGATGGCAAACCTTTTAGAGACCGAGTACCCAAACTGCAATTCAAAACCCACCAATTTTTTTTTGCAAAGTGCCAATACAGTAATTTAACCTGTATGCATGTGGCTGTGAAAGGTGCAATGTCAGGTGCCCACAGAAAGGGCTCCAAGTGCCACCTTTGGCACCCATGCCATAGGTTCGCCATCACTGCTCTAGGGACTTTGTATTTCAGCCCAATGGAAGGGACAATCTTTAGCATGGGGTCATGATTGTAATTTTTTTGTTTCACCGGGAGTAGAAAGAGAAAGCTGAAGGAACTTCCATAGCCACCAGAGCAAGGCTCTTATCAACTTGATTTGTATGTGCTGGCCGCCAACAAACTTGCTGTAACCTTATGGATTAATGACTGGAATCTTGTCCATCAAGGCATAAGGTAATGTTGTGATGTTGTAAGTGGGCTGGGCATTTGATCTCAGCAATAAGAACTTCATTAGGTGATTGCACCATCAGTTGCATGGTTTCTCTAAATGTTGACAGCCCGGCCCAAAGCCCTGATCACTTTGTTTTAGTAAGAGCTCTGCCGCCGTGCATTCCACCTTTTTATCCAATAGCTTATGCCATCTCCGTGTCTGATGTCTTGAGACACAACCTCCTTCTGCTCAATGATCAGCCCAACCTTGCAGGCCAGGAGTTGTAGATCTAGTCTTGAGGAGAGATGGCGCATTACCTCACATTCACTTTCTTGTTCTAGAAAGTGCACTGAATTGTGGTACTTAAAATTGTTCCCCCACGGCCATGGCACTTTAAGCAAAAGAATGTGCAACCACACACCCCGAAGTGCGACTCAGCGCATCTTGCTTGTACCTGGCCTTGGGGTGGTGGAATTCTTGTCACGTTTCTGTTGTGGTTTCTAAACCGGTGCATGTGCCCATGGGGTAACTAATATGTTGCCATGGGGCAACAAAAATGCACTTTGATGTGGCACCTGTCCGTGAGGTCACACAAGTTCCATAACAATAAAGTGCATCCTTGAAAATGCTCAAACAACAACAAAACCACATATATTGCAAATTTTATCTTGTTGCAAAGTGAATGTGAGGTAACGCCCATGGACATGAGTGATGTCATCCTATTTCCCACCTCTGCAGCTGGCTGTCCCATTCACCTTTCATTGCACACTGTTTGGTCCTCTTTCCCCAGCAGCACTTCAGTCCAGCCAGAAGTTCAGCCTGCCTTTCCCTGCCACCTCTGGGAACCAACCACCCCATGGCTATTCAGGGGGAATCCTTGTCCTGCCTCTTCATTGGTCAGCTGCAAGAAGGGGAGAAGAAGAGCAGGCTGCTGAGGCTGGAGTTCTGCTGGGGAAGGAGGACCCCAGCAGCATGCAATGAAAAGTGAGTGGGTCAGATATTCAGGGTTAGAGGTGGGTGATGGGTCTGGGCAATGCAGCACGCTTCACACAAAGCACAACAACTTGAGTCATGCCCATTTCTAGCCTAGAGACACTCTAACCTTCCGGATTACCCGGGGAATGTATTTATTATGCTTTATTATTTCTCAACTCTATGTGGGTGTGGGGACAATGCTAGATTGGTCAGGTACCTAACAGGGTGAAATTACAAAATGGACAATGTTCCTGCTGATGACAGGATTCTAGCATTGAAATAAAAAAAACCACAACAATAATGAATATATCCTTAGTGCCCAGTTACACACCTGGCCGTGTGAAAGACTTGTTTGCCTAATTGACCTCATAAGCAGTTTTCTTCCACAGGACGGTTTCTCTAAATGTTGACAGCCTGGCCCAAAGCCCTGATCACTTTGTTTTAGTAAGAGCTCTGCCGCCGTGCATTCCACCTTTTTATCCAATAGCTTATGCCCTCTCCGTGTCTGATGTCTTGAGACACAACCTCCTTCTGCTCAATGATCAGCCCAACCTTGCAGGCCAGGAGTTGTAGATCTAGTCTTGAGGAGAGATGGGGCATTACCTCACATCCCTGTGGGGGCTTTTGGGGGGGGGGGGGCTTTAAATATGTTGAGGTCCTTGTCCACAAGTGGGGGACTAACCATCTTTAATAACTTTATGGATTACTTAATTCTCCCTTCTCCTGCAAATGGCAGTCGTTCCGATGCTTGCCTGGAGTACATGCTAATTAAATGACGAAACATTTTAGATAAAAAGTTAATCTACTAATTAAATGACAAGTATGCTTTGCAAATTATACCTTTGACTTCTGCGTTTAGAGAATTAATCAGCAGTACAATCAGGTAGCGGCGGTTGTAAAATGCCAGTACGGAGGCAGTTTGAAGGCCCCGCCGCTCCTTCTATCCACATATTTTTTAGAAATGTCACCTGTGCTGTAACGGAGGTGACGGGCTTTACCATTTCATTGCTGCAAAATTTAAAGGGATTTCTGGACTTTCAATACGTTGGAGCACACCCAATTTAGTAACACCTTTCCCTTGCTTGCCTTGGGAGGATTATTGCCTATTATGGTTTTGGGGAAATGCTTGAATGTACCATATTTTTTTCCTATAAGACACCCCCCCCCAAAAAAAAAGTAAGGGGAAATTTCTGTACATCATACAGAGCATATACAGCCCAGAGTAGTGTTAAGTCCCAAAATAGGGTTTTAAAAATTATTTTCAGATGGGCTAGCCCCACTGAAGTCCGCTGAATCCCACAAGAAGCCAATAAAGATCCAACGCGAGAAATCCGAGGAATACTGATTTTATTTGGTACCAATAAAACCAGCAGGTGGACATCTGCCTTCCAACCGGGCTAAGATGTCGACCCCGCACATGTGGTGGGTTTCAACTTTTATTGATTTTTCCTCCTTCCTTTCCCTGGACGGCGCCAATCCCAGAGATTGGTCAGGGGCAGTTCAAATGACCCAATCAGAAGGGGTTGGGGGTTGGTTGGGGGCAGTCCTGGGTGGTCTCTGGCAGCTGTCAGGGGCTTAAGCAAATGTTAATGGGTTTGGGTAAGGTGACACAATAGGCTGGGGAGTGTGGTTTTGTTTCCCAGATGTCGGTAAACAGAAGAGATCAGTAAGTCAATAGTGGGTGAGAGGGAGCAATTATCAAAACCAGTGGGGGGGCAGGAAGGGCTGATGGGATCACACACAAGCATTTGGGGAAACACAATTATTTGAGTGCACAGAGATACAAGCCATTGTAGGGTTACATTGAAAGATACAAGAATTTGGAGGCACAAGAATTTGAGTTCTTACAGGATTACATATGGGTATTTGAGTGTTTACAGAAACTAGGAACATGAGAATAAGAGTCCTTTCCAGGTGTGTGAATGAAACAATGGAGGACAATGGAGGGTGTCCTCAGGCTTTGATGACAATCTGGGTTGGCAGACAGGAATGTTGATTTTCTGAAGAGCAGCTACTGGGATACGTGTTGAAGATACCTGGTGATTATGGTGGTTTCCAGATGCCTCCGCCAGCCTGCGAAGTGGCCATTTTCTTCTTGGTACCTTGCCTTCCTTCAGCCCCAGTTGATGAGAGATGGGGGTCAGGGGAGAGGGTACCTCAGGGTCGTGGGATGAGGGGAGGTTAAACAGGAGAAGAGAATAGAGAGGTGGAAGGAAGGAAAAAGCCTTTTGTATTTTTGGTTGGTGCCAGAGGTAGGCAAGAGGACCAATGTTTTAAGGGTGTTTCTTGGCCCAAAGGGTGAGATGGGTAGTCACTCCCCCCTTCAGCCTGAGTAGAGAATATAGAAATTGGTCTAAGACTTATTTTGCCCAGGCTGGGTCCCTGGCTGCAGTCCTTTTGGGGTTCTGCTTGGTGAGCAGGAGAGGGGGAAGGGAGAGGAAAGGGTCAACACAGGGGGGGGCTCGCCCCCTGCCCATATCTCGGGAACAGCTGGGCATTTTCAAACGGGGTGAAAAGCAGCTTGCCCTTCTCAGCATGGGGACCAACCGGGCCGCATTGTTGACCTTCGGAACTGGTCCAAAAGTTTTAAAATTTTATTTTTCACAGTGTCTTCACATCCCCCCCTTTTCGGGTTGGAGGTGTCCGACAGGATCACCTCCCACGTGGATCTGCTCCATATATCCTAGGGTCCAGCCACCTGCTTAATTAGAAGGGTCTGGGGGGGGGTGCCTTTCCGCGTTCAGCGGGATTGGAGGGAAATTTTCCATAGGACATGGTTGTCCATTAGGAGCTACACATGGCCAGTTTATCCCTAAGAAGTATTCATATCTGGGGCAAGGCATGGGGGAGCAAGCCAATGGGAAGTGAGACTTTAACATCTGAGTGACATCTTCCCCTGGATTCTGGCTGCTAGGGTGTATGCAGGGACCATTTTATATGTCTAAATATTGTGCAATCTCTGGATGGTTCCTGCCACAAAATGCACCCAATTCTCTGAATTTAGATAGAGGGAAATAGCCAATTTAGGATCTGGCTGGTTTGTGTACTCTGAATCATTTGTTTCAATGCATTGTGTGCTTGCTAGAAGCACACTGTTTGAATTAATGTCTCCCATGAGGAGCAGGGTGGCAGGGTTTAAGACATTACATGTTACCAACCGCAGTCCTGGAGAGTCCAGTAAGGCAGCCTGGTACTGGGCAATTCTAGCATTCGACATCCAGTGGCCTCCCTTCTGCTCCAATACTGCGCTAACAGCACATGGGACATAAAGAGCCAGTGATGTCCCCAAAGTCAGCTTACTTGCTTCTCGACTTGGGTCTGCAGCTGCCTGTGTTATCTAGGGCACGCTGTCCAGCCCCTGACATTCTGGTCCAGTTGGCTGGCAAGATAGGCTGCTGGTCTCCACCAGCTCCCTTTAATATGGGTCATGTATACCTCAAGCCAGAGCTTCGATAAGCTTGATCTTTTAGGTTCTGGAATGCCTTCCGCATCTCTTTACTTGACTCAACCCTTTCACCCCTCTGTTTTAGTCCCACAAAATAGGGGTTTAGCCAATTGTGCAGAATTAGGAATCCAAACACGACAATAACCAGCCATTCCTAAAAATTTCCTTTTAGGTTTAAATAAGCCGAGGTATAGGACCTCAGTCTGCATAATGTATGCTTTGCCTTGGGAACCTTGCCAATAGGTGAAAATCAAATAACAATCCCATTGTTTCTATAGAGGCAGAGAACTCCCTGGATAACTCTCCAGTTGGGAACTGATTCCTTGTGGTTCTACTCTGATTTGGGGAAACAAAAACACTTTTAGTACATGGGCACCCAGTTCAGGAGTGTTATGGGACTCAGTCAGCCATTTCAGGGATGAAACAATGTTAAGTTTTTGAACCAAATTCAAATTCCAGGTAGACCAGTCCTGCAGCTGGAGGCTCTACATTTCCTGGATTGAAAGGCTTACTGTTCAGCAGTAGATCTCTGAGAGCGCGTAAGAGGAGGGCTTTAGAGAGAGCAAGAGAGTGCGTGAGGGAGGGAGGGAGAGAGAGAGAGAGAGAGAGAGAGAGAGAGAGAGAGAGAGAGAGAGAGACCCAGCACTCACCAAAGGGCTCAGGGGTTTAGCAAGCGTCGCGAGCAGTCTCCGGAGTTCTTGGCAGACTGGGCGGGCAGGCGGCTGGCAGCATTGGCGAATTGAGAGTCCAGGGCTGTTAGCGAAGGTGGGAGTCCCAAAATAAGTCCAAGCAAAGCGGGAACAGATGGGGGGACAGGTCCAGTCGATGTAAATCTGGGTGAAGCTTGAACAGAGTCCAGGGAAAAGTCCAGAGAAAGTCCAAGAAAGGTCTAAGGGAAAGTCCAATGGGATGAGGTTTACTCCTGCGGTTAGGTGTGGAAAACAGCAGTGAGTTCCTTGTCCAAGAGAGGCTGGGGAAAATGGATCCAGGATTTGTCTTCCACCCTCATGTTCAAGCAGCTGGGCTGTGGCCCCTCCATCACCACCAGACTGGGAGGTCTCCTTGAAGAGTGACAGTCGTAACACCTGCAGAGAGAGGGGGGGGGAGAGAGAGACCCCCTCCCGACTCCCTGGAAGAGGACGGCAGGGGCTGGTTCCCTGGGTCAGGCTTTCGGGCTAGGGCAGCAAAAGGGGGTGACCACGCGGGGGTCTGAGTGGAGGCCGTTCTAGGCAGGCGGTGGGGGTGGCTCAGATGAGCAGCAATGGGCAGGGCTTTTGGCCGTTCGGGTCCCATTTTCTTGGCAGATTTTGAGCCAACTTTTGTTCAAAGTTTGAGCCTCTCAACTTTTTCGTAGGCTGGTGGCCAATAAGTCGAATGTAGGGACCTTTTAATTTGGAGGCAAGTGACCATCATTGGATAAATTCACAAGGAAACCCCAAAAGATCCCACTTAACCACGGCCTTGGGCATTTCTGCGAATTCAGCTGCCATGCCTCCCCTGGGTAACAGGCCTGCCTAAAACTCCCCTGGGGTACAGTTTTAGTTCCCGGGTTGTTCTGTAGGCAGATGAGGCAGGAAGCAACTATTCCTTTGCAAACCAATTGCAGCTCAGGGTGGAAGTATCGATGTCTTAGCCAATTGTGTAAAGGTTTCCCTGAGGAATATGAGCCCCTCATGGAACCGTTTGACTTAATAGGACAGTATTGCTGAGAGGAACTGCCCAAGCCCATTGATCACCCACCAGCCATTCTCCCATTTCCTGCCAGACTGTAGAGAACCTGGAAAAGAGTACAGAGGGGCGGTTCTTTGTTCGGGGGGCAGGGGTAAGGGGCCCCCTATTCTCCTAAGGGATAGGGGGGGTAGGTTCTGCCAGGCATACCCCAGGCTCCCCCCTTTTCGGATATGATAGTGTGCTTGGCACATGCGTCAGTGAGAGAGGTCGCCTGATGACGGCCTATGAGTATACCCCACCACATGGCAAGGACCTCGATATTAGGGAGGGGTTCTAGAAAGCAGGGAAAAGAGGGAACACATGGGCAGCTGGGAAGGAGGATCCACAAACCACGCCATGTAAGCAGGGATTCATCCCAGTAATGGCCAAAACAAAAAGGGAAACAAAGAACCAGGCTCAGCAGTTGCCATGAGGTCCCTAGGCTACTCAGATTGGGCCATTTTTAGTGGGTCTGGAAGGGGGGGGGTTAGTCTTCCCCCTCCTTCTCCAATTTGGAGCTAGAACGTCTCCACCCCCATGGGGAACCCTTAATCATCATAAAAAAGGGGGTTAGACGGGGGGGACACATGCTTTCTCTTCTAAAAAGATGGGGGAAGGCAGGAATGCTAGAGCCACCTTTTCTCAGGCCATGTTAAGGAAAAATTGGAATATTG
The DNA here is from genome assembly GCA_037367305.1 of Phrynocephalus vlangalii. Lineage (NCBI taxonomy): Eukaryota > Metazoa > Chordata > Lepidosauria > Squamata > Agamidae > Phrynocephalus > Phrynocephalus vlangalii. The sequence continues at coordinate 4,245 of JAWVWN010000377.1, read as the reverse complement.
AAACATAGAATACACACATGTTGGAAGGAGGGGGCCTCTCAATCACCCATGCACAGCTTAAGACCATCCAGCACACAGAGGGAGTGAGGGGGCGTCTTGTATGGACACACACACATGCATATACACATCATTCTTGCTACTCAGACAGGGAGTGCGCTCTGCAGAAGCTCAGAGGCACCATCATTCTACACACAGCTATCGGAAAGGGGGAGCGCAGCAGCCAAGGCAAGAGAGGGGCCAGAAATCGCAGGCACACGTTGGTACACACACACAAGGGTCACAAGACCACGCACCCCAGACTCACAACAGAGAAGACAACACATTCATTCAATGCTCCCCGAAAAGGGAAACAGATAAAGTGCCCCCCCCCGGGTAAATCCTGGAGGGAAGGCAGTGGGAGAGGATCGGGAAGCGGTGGGAGCTGAGGGACCCCCATTTTGGTGACTTTTCCCATGGGAATAAGGGGGGTTTAGGGGTTACAGGAACATAAGGGGGCGGGAAATCTTCTTCCTCGGAGTTTTTGTTCAGGGCGGACCTCCCCCGAAGAGAATTTTCGTGGCAGCTGGTCTCGCTTTTGGGGCCGCTAAGGCTGCGAGCTTCCCCAGCCGTTTTTTGAACTGGGGCTCGAGACCATCTTCCTTACATAGGGTGGCCTCTTCTCCCAAATTATTACCAATTTCCCTCTTTTGCATTTTGTCCCCGGGTCCAGAAGGGCAGGGAAATGGTCCAAGGCGCTCCCAAGCGGAGTCCTGGTTCTGCCTGAAGCAGATAGTTCGTTTTCCATTTTTTTCTTTTTTTTCTTTTTTTTTTCCTTTTTTTTTTCTTTTTTAGTCAAACAGGAAATTCAAACAGGGAATTCCTTCCAAACGGGAAATCCCTGCACACAATTTCAAACAGGAAATTCCTTCCAACCGGGAAATTCCTGCACACAATTTCCCCCGGGTCAATTCGGTTCCTAGACCAATTGAACCCCCAGATCCGGGAGACGTTGCTTGCCGAGGTCCGAATCCTAATGATTCAGTACGCTTCGTCAGAGGTTCGTCAACCTCCGTCTCGCTCGCGATCTCGCCCTGCCAGCCGGTTGCGAAGGTCTGCCTAGCAGTACCTCTTTCTCCCCGAGCGGGTGAACGCTCGTGGCACAAGCGGTGGCCTTATATTGGTGCGATGGTCCTGAACGCAGGAAAAAACCTCTTCCCCCCACCCAAAAGGGGCCAAAACAGCTCTTGGGGGCACACCTAAAGGAGTCCAGGGCGTCCCACAATTCCACAATTCCCAAAGTACAACTCTTACCAGCCTTCTGTCCCTCTATCCTGGGTCCAGACTTCTGGTTTTGACCTTCTTCCAGGTCCTGCAGCGCTGCAAAGGAAAAAACCCTATTTCGGATTTCTCTCCTTTCGTTCGGGGCTTGCAAGGGTCTGCTGGGCAAGTTCAGTTCCCTTTTTCCCAGCAAATGGCCGGGTGGCGCCAAAAGGGAATTGACCAGTCCCAGTTTTGCCTTTAAAGCCGCTTGGAAAGGTGGCTCCCAAAAAACCAGGGCCAAAGAATTTGGAGGTGGCCACAGAGAGGTTTTGGGGAGTCTTAACTCCTTCCCAATGGTCCTGCCGCGGTCGCCATATGTTAAGTCCCAAAATAGGGTTTTAAAAATTATTTTCAGATGGGCTAGCCCCACTGAAGTCCGCTGAATCCCACAAGAAGCCAATAAAGATCCAACGCGAGAAATCCGAGGAATACTGATTTTATTTGGTACCAATAAAACCAGCAGGTGGACATCTGCCTTCCAACCGGGCTAAGATGTCGACCCCGCACATGTGGTGGGTTTCAACTTTTATTGATTTTTCCTCCTTCCTTTCCCTGGGCGGCGCCAATCCCAGAGATTAGTCAGAGGCAGTTCAAATGACCCAATCAGAAGGGGTTGGGGGTTGGTTGGGGGCAGTCCTGGGTGGTCTCTGGCAGCTGTCAGGGGCTTAAGCAAATGTTAATGGGTTTGGGTAAGGTGACACAATAGGCTGGGGAGTGTGGTTTTGTTTCCCAGATGTCGGTAAACAGAAGAGATCAGTAAGTCAATAGTGGGTGAGAGGGAGCAATTATCAAAACCAGTGGGGGGGCAGGAAGGGCTGATGGGATCACACACAAGCATTTGGGGAAACACAATTATTTGAGTGCACAGAGATACAAGCCATTGTAGGGTTACATTGAAAGATACAAGAATTTGGAGGCACAAGAATTTGAGTTCTTACAGGATTACATATGGGTATTTGAGTGTTTACAGAAACTAGGAACATGAGAATAAGAGTCCTTTCCAGGTGTGTGAATGAAACAATGGAGGACAATGGAGGGTGTCCTCAGGCTTTGATGACAATCTGGGTTGGCAGACAGGAATGTTGATTTTCTGAAGAGCAGCTACTGGGATACGTGTTGAAGATACCTGGTGATTATGGTGGTTTCCAGATGCCTCCGCCAGCCTGCGAAGTGGCCATTTTCTTCTTGGTACCTTGCCTTCCTTCAGCCCCAGTTGATGAGAGATGGGGGTCAGGGGAGAGGGTACCTCAGGGTCGTGGGATGAGGGGAGGTTAAACAGGAGAAGAGAATAGAGAGGTGGAAGGAAGGAAAAAGCCTTTTGTATTTTTGGTTGGTGCCAGAGGTAGGCAAGAGGACCAATGTTTTAAGGGTGTTTCTTGGCCCAAAGGGTGAGATGGGTAGTCACTCCCCCCTTCAGCCTGAGTAGAGAATATAGAAATTGGTCTAAGACTTATCTTGCCCAGGCTGGGTCCCTGGCTGCAGTCCTTTTGGGGTTCTGCTTGGTGAGCAGGAGAGGGGGAAGGGAGAGGAAAGGGTCAACACAGGGGGGGGCTCGCCCCCTGCCCATATCTCGGGAACAGCTGGGCATTTTCAAACGGGGTGAAAAGCAGCTTGCCCTTCTCAGCATGGGGACCAACCGGGCCGCATTGTTGACCTTCGGAACTGGTCCAAAAGTTTTAAAATTTTATTTTTCACAGTGTCTTCACAGTAGCTTCTGCGGAGACCTCCAGATATGGTGGTGGCGGCTGTGGGGGCCCTCTGCTGTGGTCCATGGCTCCTTTCTTCTCTCGAAGGGAGCCATGGACCGCAGTCGGTGCTTCCGGAGTGGTGGTGGCCGCCGGGTCCAGAGGTCTCAATGGTGGTGAGCATGGCATTGGGAAGGAGGGGTGTGTGGGGGACGGTATTCCGGCCTTGCCCTGCTCAAACTGCCAAATGCCTCCGTGGTCCCTCCCCCACCCCTCCAGTGGCTGCTTCAGAACACAATCCTCTAGAAGGGCATGAACTTCGGTTTCGTGGTTCATGCTGGTTTGTGCATTCGGTGCCACAGATGCCCCACATTCCCTTCCCCCAAATTCCTGTTGGGTTCCCCCACCCACCAGCCAGTATGCTTTCTCCTCGTTCTCCACTTTGGGTGTTTAACCAGTCTCTGGGAGCAGCATGGTCTTTCCTGACTCACCTCCTTGGTTGATCGCTCATTCAGACAAGGAGGAAAGATAAGCATCCCTGTGCTCCTGCTAAGGACTGGCCAAACAGCAGAAGAGCAAGAGGAGAGGAACACTACCTGACCAAATGGGATGGCAGAGTGGCATATGCCGAACGGCTCATGCTCACTTGGCTCGCGCTCTTGCCCCCGCCATCTCTGTGTGCCTAGCACCAGCAGAGGTGGCAGTAGCATCATCAACAATGGAGTCAGCATAGTGGTAATGGTGGTGGTGGTTTTTCCTGTCCAGTTATGTTAGTGGAGCAGAGAGGCTGTAGCAAGGAGCCCCCACCAGGGAGAGGGAGAGGGAGGAGGGAGAGGAGAGGTGGTGATGAGAGCTGTGGCAGCAACAAGTAGAAGCAGAAGCCAGCCCTCCTCCATGCTCATTGCCTTGCCCCCCCCCCCCGCCTGCCTGCCTGCCTGCCTGCCTGGGCTTTGCTCTGCATGCACTGCTAAGAAACTAGCAGCGACTAGAGATGGGCACGAATCAGAAAAATGGCATTTCATTTGTCGTTTGTCATTTGGAGGGTCTGTTTCAGTTCGTTTCCGTTTTTCGCGAATTTTTGCAAAAAATTTGTTTTCATTTTCGTTCATTTTGTTACCATTTTGTTACCATTTATTTCAATTTCTTGTGGGTTTTTTTTAGGATTTTAAGCAATTGACTCATATTGCAGTAACGGAAACGAAACGCACGACAAAATTTCCGGTGTTTCTGTTTGTTTCCTTTCATTTTAGAGACAAAATTC
>JAWVWN010000375.1:0-35953 GCA_037367305.1 Phrynocephalus vlangalii | reverse complement strand
CCTAATTGTCATCCTTTTTGCTTTCTTCTGTCCTTTGCAATTTAGTGGGGACCAGAACAAAAAAAGGGAATGTTTTTATGCACTCCCACTTTCTTTTGCCAACCATTTTCCTTCACATGAGCAAGCTGAATATAAGAATACAGTAGCTGTCTGTCTCTTAAGGGAAAAAATGGATTTAAAAAATGAACAGTTTGGAACAAAATCACTGTCTTAAAGGGAAAGGCATTGCATGTCACCCAAAATTTTGTAGCCTGCTCCCCATCACCCCAATCAATGCGTTAGCAACTTCGAAGCTAAAACCCCGGGAAACCCCAAAACGTGCAGCCTAGCAGGGTTGTGGCTTGCTCCTGATGTAAATTGTAGACATTTAGTTGGGGGGTTTTGATTCAAGAAAGTCCTTTTTTAAAATCATATTGTGACCCCCATCTTTGCCAAAAACCTGAAATCAGTTACCCTTCTGTCTCCCTTCCTCTCCCCTCATATACCTCCTTCCCGCAAACCCCCCTTAAACAACCCATCTTTCTAATGCACGGGGCCCAGCCAGCCAGCCTTGCTTTTTTTGTGCAACTCCTATGAAAAAAGGTGGGGAGAAAGGGAAAAACCGAGGATTAATGGGAAAATTCCCCTCAAAGGTAAGAGATCGAGGAATTTTCCCCTTTTAAAGCCATCAAATTCCGGGTGGCCCATTTCACCCTGGGAAATTACTGGGGTTTGGTTTAAAACCCTGGCAGCAAACCCACCTAAACCCCAGCTCCCTCTAAAAGCTTCTCCCAGCACTCATTGTCCAATATCTGCTGAGCCCCCAATATCTTTCCTGTGCTTTATAGGAAAGCTTTCATGTTTTAAATTTGTTCCTTGCTATGTTTTCTTAAGATGGTTTCACCTTTTTTAAACCCAAGGGAGTGGCACCATTTATTAACATCCTGTGCCATTAAAGTCATTCAAAAGCTGTAAAACACATCCCGTAAAGGGGATTTAAGCTCATAGAGGTGGCGGCGGGGTTTTAATTTTCCTCTTTTTTCAAAGGTTTTGGGGAAAAGGTTTAAAGGGTTTCCCTTTGGGGAAAAATTTAAAATTCGATTTTCCTTTTCTCGTTGTTTTTTAAAATCATAAAAGTATCAAAGGGAGGGTTTTTTACAGAACAAAATTTGTGACAAAAAGGCCAGCAGCATCTAAGAAATTTTTTGTCTAGTGTTTTTTTTGAATCTGATTACAGAGAAGCTTTGCATGGGGGACCATTCTGGCCCCCCAAAAGCCAAATCGGGCTGATTTGGACACTTTGGAGAAAGGGCCCGACTTTTTCCCCAAATTAATAAAGCTCAAAACCTTTGGGACTATACGGGTCAAAGTCAGGAGTTCCAAACAAGTTTATATGTGACTCAATGACTAAGCTGCAAAAATTAATTTTAAAATTAATTAAAAACAGTATATTTTCAGAGCTCACTTAATCCCTTTTTAAGTACTCAGCGCTTATCCCAACTAAAGTTTTTATCAAAAAATTTCCCTTTTCTGCTTCTCAAAAGTGGGCCAGAATAAATTTTTTTTATTTAAATCGAAAAATATTTCAAAGGTGATGCTCAAGTCATGGTCCAAATTGGGAGGAAGGGACCCAAAAAAAGCCCCTTTCCCTTGACATCTCTTTGGGCCCTGGCAATCCACACTATGCACAGACTGAAAGTGAATGATTCCCTCACGGGCCCGGACCCCAAATTTCCCAAAAAAAAAATAAAAAAAATTTTTAAAAAAAAGGGTTTTAAAAAAGGGTAAAATGTTTGGGGCTTGAATTCAGATATCTTTCAGCTGAGGGCACACTTTTTCTTTGGGAAAAAAAGGGAATTTTTGAAAAAAACCCTTCCCCTTTTTTAGTTTTTCCAAACCCAAATAGAAAAAATTCCCCTGTGCTTAAATTTAAACGCCCCCCATAGTAGGAAGAATGGAAAAGATGGGAATTTTTTTGGGAAAGGGGTTTTCCTGTAAAAAAAAAGGGGGGGAAAATTTTAAAAAAAACAAACCCCCGGGTCCCCCCCCTTAGGAAAGGTCCCGCCCCTTCCCGGAACCCCACCCCTTTCCCGGAAACCCCACCTTCCCCCCCGCCCCCCTTCCCCCGGGGGAAATTTTTGGGGGGCCCTTTGCCGGGGAAATGAGTCCCCTTCCCCTGACCCGGGTGGGGACCCCTTTCCCCCCCCCCGAACCACGGGGCCCCCCTCCCCCCCTCGGGGATGCCGGGCATGCCCCCCCTAGGGCCCCCGCTGGAAAGTTTTCCCCGGGGGCCCTTTTTTTTTTTTGGGCTTTCCGAGGGGCCCTTTTTTAAAAGAAGGGGGTGTTTGGGTGCCCCCGCCCCCTTTTCCCCTTTTCCCCGAAAAACCCAGGCCCCGGCCCCGCCGTTTCCCGTTTATGTGGGAAAAGGCTTTAAGCAAGATGGGTTTTTCCCCCAGTTCCCAAAAGGAAAACCCCCCGGGGGCCACCCCCCGGGAAAAAGAGAGCGTGGACCCCCCCAAAAACCCCAGACCCCCGGGTCCCCCCAAAATCCTGGCCCCCAAATAAAAGAGGCAGGGGGGAAAAAAAAAGGCGGGGTTTCCCCCCAATTTTCCCCGGGCCCATGGGTTTTTCCCCTCCCCCCCCCCCCCAAAAATTACGGAACCCCCCTTGGCCCAAAAAGCCCCCAAGCCCCTTCACGTGAGGAGCCCCTTTTTGGGCCCCATTAGTGAGGGTTTTTGACCAGGGAAAATCCACCCCAAAAAGAAGGGCTTGGGGGTTATTTTGTCAGATTTGACGGACCCTTTAAAAAGGGGTCTAAAAGGGGGAATGCTGCCCCCGTTTTGGGGGAAATTCTAAACAGGTAAGGCCTTTTTTAAAATTTTTTTTTAAAGGGTTTTTAATTGTGTTCTGTGTTTGGGAAAAGGTGCAGGTTTTGTGGGTTTAGAGTTTGGGGTGTGTATGTATTTTCGTTGAATTTTTCCCCCTTTTTAAAAAAAAAACCCCCCCAATATTTTTTTTTAAAGGCCAAAAATTTCCCCCAAAGGAAAAACCCAAAAAACAATGTCCCCCCGAGTCAAAGAATTTTAAACCGGTAAGGAGTGGGGTGGTTTTGGGGGGGGTGTGTGTTGGCTTTTTATTTTGTGTTTTTTTAAAAATTTAATTTTTATTTGCTTTTGCGGAATTCCCCCAAAAAAATTTTGAGGTTGCTCCTAAAACCCCAAAAATTTAAAGGGGGGAAAAAGAAGCAAAATGAAGAACATTGTCTAAAAGTGCTGTGATTTTAAATATTATTTGATATCAAAAAACAATTTGCGATGGTGAAAATTTAAATTTGGGAAACAGGAATCGCATTGGTTAAAACCAATTGTCCATTAAAGATTTTTTCTTTCTTTTCCCAAAAATAAAAAAGCTGTACCCCCATCCCGTATTTAATTGCATATTGTTGAATGCCTGATTTGCAGTGAAAATAAAAGGAATTGAGTTGATCTAAAATTTTCCAAGGCAAAAAACCAATTCTTCCTAAAAAAAAATGAAGCAGCTGCCCCCTTGCTTTTAAAATATTTACTCGTGGTCATGCAGAAATATCGTGAATTTATTAATAAAATGCTTTAAATATTATTTTCTTTCGTTTTTTATTGCTTGTTTTAAAAGTTACCTGGGGTTCTTTGCAAATTTGGAGGGTGTGCGTGGGTTAAAGCGCCGGGGTTTCTTGGTTTTTGCGTGCGCATCGGGCCCCCCGGAAAAACCCCGGGTTTTTAGGGTCTCTGTTTTAGGGGTGACTTTAGGTTTTCAAAAGTTTAAAGTGAATTTAAAAACAGTGGGGCACATTTAGTTTCCAAAGCTTTTTAAAAAAAACCCGTTTTGGGCGTTTTTCAGAAAAATATTAGATTGGGGCCCTTTTTTTGGTCAGAATGTGAGGGTAAGGCTTCCCCCTGTACCCAAATGCCCGTGTAGAGTATTTTGTGTTTTTTTGTTCAGCAAAAATTTAGTTTTTCAAAACCTTTGGGGGCCCTTTAAATTCTGGAACAATTGTATCCTTCGGCTTGGGGATGTGGGGGGAAGGTTGGGGGTTGGGGTTGGGGGGGTGCAGACTTTTTTCCCATATTTTTGTTTTTTTTGTGAAGTAGGTGTAAAAAAAACCGTGTAGGTTTTTTTTTTTCATAACCCTTTTACAGGTCAGCCCTTAAAGGATCTCCCTTTTCGCTGTAAAAACGTCTCTTTGGGTTTTGGTTTAATATTTTTGGGACACCCCAAGGATCTAAAGAGCGTGGGGATAGAAAATTTTTAGATATTCCATTTTGTTGTTAAAAGACCGTTTTTGGGGGGCCCGATGTTGCAGGGGGCCCGAAAACCCGTTTTTTTTGACAAATTTTTTTTCCTTTTTAGGGAGGCCCTTGTTACCCCGGGTTTTAAACGAGAGTTTTTTTCCAAAAACCCCCCTGCTTGGGGGGTTAGGGGATTACCCCTTTTAAAATATTCAGAAATTTTGAAAGGTGTTCCAAAAATCTGAGGGACCCCATAAAATGGGGTTTTTTCTGGCGCAGGGGCCCTTAATAAAGGGTTTTTTTAAAGGGGGATTTCCCTTAATGCGACTGTTGGGGGGAGAGGCGCGTGACCAAAAAAAAAAAGAATCATGGGAACCCTTTTTTTTTTTTTTCCTGTATAACAAAGGGCCGTTGGGGGAAAGCCCGTTCTGTTGCAAGATCAGGGGTTTTTGGGGGTTTAAAACCCCGGTAGATGGGGTTTTTTGGTGTTGCAAAACCTCCTAAAAAAAGGGAAATTTTTGGGGGGGAATTTGCCTGCAAACTTTGCAATTTTTATTTATTCTTGGGTTTTTAAAAAGCCCCAATATTTAGTTTAAAGTGTGGTTTGTTGTTTTTCCCACGGCAAAAAATTTCGTAAAAAAAAATTTTAACCCCTTTCTGTGGTGCACTATTGCGTGAAGGTTTTTCAACCCCCTTTATTTAGCCAAAATTTATAAAAACGTTTTAAAATTAAAAAATTTTTTTTAGGGGGGAAAAAAAACAAAAATTTTATCAGAAAAGTTTTAGGCAATCTTCTCAAACTTAATAAATGAATATTTCACAAAAGGTTTTAAAGAGGTGCCGAAAATTTTAACACCTACAAAATTTCAGGATTTCAAAAAAATAAGGTTTCCCAAATGTTTTTTAAAAAAAATTTTTTCCCAAAAAAGGGTGCGGAAAATGGGAAAAAGGGGGTTTCCCCAAAGAGTGTCCTTTATTTTATAAGGGGACGTTTTAAAGCCCGTAATTCTTTTGTCATACATATTTTTTGTTTTTTTTTTAAAAATTTTAGTGTGGAGACCCACTGTGTTTTCTCCAAAGCCCGGGTTTCAACTTTTCCCGGGGGGGTTATTTTTTGTCTGAAACTAGGCAAAAACGAGGTTTAAAGTTAAAATTTAATTTTTCCTGTTTGCCCATTAGTGTGTCCCCTTTTTTTCCAAGGGGACCCCCCCCAAAGTTTTAAGCGTTGCTTTAGGGCCTGTTGAAAAAAAAAGAGTAATGTCCCCCCCCCTTGGTATTCGTGGTTAAGTCCCCAGAAAACCCCAGAGGGGGGTTCCCTCGCCCCCCCCGTGAACAAAAAAAACAGGTCTGTATCTGGAAGGACCCTTCCCCGCACCTCCAACATTTTTTTAAAGTTCCAAAGGGATATGCAGTTTTTGAAACGGTATGAAGGTTTTTTTGAGGTTGTTTTGCTGTGTTAGTTTCCCCGGTTAGCACCCGTATCATCAAGAAACTAAAGGGAAAAATGAAAAGTTTTGAGAAAGGATTGAAAAAATGTTGGGCCTTTTTAACCTTGTGTTGGGAGGTTTCCCCCTTTGGGCCCCAAATTTTCCCCACAGGGGTTTTAAAAAAAAATTAGCAATTGCCTCTTTGCAGGGTTCGGTCTTTTTTTTTGGGCGTAGAACACCCCCTTTTTTCGGGTTTCGTATATATTTATTTTATCCCCCTTTTGAACACCAGGGGGGAAAAAAGATCCCCCCTGTTTTGCCCAGGTGTGTTTTTTTAAAAATCAAAAAAAAAAATCACCCGATCTTGAAAAAAAACCCCTTCAAAGTTTTTCCCAAACCCCCGTACCTTTTTTGAACATTTCTTATGTGCAAGGTCCCTTTAAACCCCGTCATCATCTGAAAATTGGGTTTAGTGGGGGTTTGCCTGTAGAGCACGCACAAAACATGAGCTTTCCCCCCCCGACGGTAACATGGGAAGAAGAGACCTTTGGGGGAAACTTTGGTTTTATAACCCAAGTAATTGTGGGAATCAAATTTATGGATTTTGGATGTCCCAAGGGGGATCCCGTTTTTTTTTCGGGGGTAAAAAGGGGTGAAATATAACATGTACGATCCAGAATATTAAAAGATCGGGCTTAGAGTTCCAAAAAAAATCAAACACGGAAGTCCCCCCCCCTTGGAATCCGCCCCTTCGGAAGGGCCCCCCCTTACCGGGCCCACCTTCCCCAGCCCCCTTAAAACCGGAACCGGAACCCTTCCCGGGCCCCTTTTACCCCGGGAATGAGTCCCCCTTTCCCCTGACCCGGATGGGGGCCTTGCCCCCCCCCCGAAAAGCCGGGGTCCCCCCACCCCCCCTGGCTGCCCGGGCATGCCTTCCCCTGGGGCTGCCCTGGTATGTGTTGCCCGGGGCCCGTTTGCTGGTGGGCATGCCCCAGAGGCCCCCTTTAAGGAGGGGGTGTTTTGCGGTGCCCCCGCCGCCTTTTTGTGTTCCTGAAACCCTGGCCCTGGTCCCCCCCTCCGTTTTGTGGGAAAAAAAGGCTTTCAAACAAAAGGGTTTTTTCCCCCCCCTTTCCAAAACACTCGGTCACGCCGAAAGCAGGAGGGGACTCCCCCCGAAACCCCGGGGCCCCGGGCTCTCCCCAAAAAACCCGGACCCCAAAATAGAGGGCAGGGTTAAACCCAAAAGGGGTTGCACCCCCAAAAAACGGGCCTAGGTTTTTTTTGAAAATGGCCCCTAAATTTGGAACCTCCCCCCGTTTTCTTTGGAGCAAGCCCCCGGGTATTTTATAAAAAATCAATGCTTTAATATGTATTGAGCCCTGTTGTATCGAAAATTTTGGATTTTTACAAATCCCCTGCCTTGGTGGGCTCCTGAGCAATATTTGTTTCTTTTAAAATGTATTGGGGGGCTTTGGGTGTATGGCATCCCCATCAGAAAAAAACCCTCGAGAAAATCCTTTACCCCTTAAGATTTTATGCGCTTTTTTTTCCCACTAAATGAGGGGTAAACCCCAAAAAAATTTCCACAAATCCGGGGTTAAAAAATTTTTTTTTTAGAAAAAACCCCCGGGGGGATTTGCACCCCCAAAACTATGAAACGATTAAAGGGGGTTAAAAAAAATTTTTTCAAAGAGAAAAAGGCTGGAGTTTTAAGATTTCAACTTTTCCCGACTTATAAAAGTGTTTAATATTTGCAAATAATAGGACGGAAAAGGCTATTTTCTTTTTAAACATAAAGACAGAAAATTGAATAAGCTGTTATATTTCAGAGTATATGTTGAAACCATTGAAGGCCAGAATTTTTTTTTTTTTTACATGCTTGACTTCTCGGGAGATTTTTTTCTCACGAGTGTCCCGTTGAGGAGATTAAACACCTTTAGTTTTAAATTTTGCGCCCCCCCAAAAACCCCCAACGGAGTTATAAACTTTAATGAAAAAAACTCACCTCGGCCGTGAACCCCTCTCATAACCTCATTGCAGAAGTCCAAAAAATTTCCCCTTGTGGCTCCTCTAGAGGCCAGGTTCGGAACCATTGAGCATTCATCCCCAATTTTTTTTGGTTTTCCCATCCTGCTCTTACTCCATGGGACAATCACACTCAAATGGAACCAAAAAAGGGGTTCTCAGCGTGAAAGGGGAGGCTTGGGGGCTGTTTGGGCGCAGAGCTGGGCTTCCGGGATGGGCGGTGTAGGGGGCAGTGGGGCAGTGAAAATCCCAGAGGCCCGTGGTGCATGTGGGGGTGCATACCCCTTTTTCGGTTTCAACCGCGGGCCTCTCTATCTTCGGGGTCAGGATTTTGGCGGAGAGCCCGGGGCTCTGGGCTTGGAGGGGGTCCACGCTTTGTTTCGGCGGTGAGTCCGGGGTGCCCTTCGGAAAGCTGGAGGAAAACCGATCTTGCTTGAAGACGCCTTTTTTCCCCACATAAACGGGACGACGGGGACCGGGGCCCCAGTGGGTTTTCGGAAAACAGCGGAAAAAAAGGTGGCGGGGGCACCCAAAAACACCCCCCTCTTTTTTAAAGGCCTCTCGGCATGCGCACAGAGCAAGACGGGCCCCAGGAAACACATAGCCAGCGGCAGCCCCCTAGAGGAAGGCATGCCCGGGCTCCTGGGGGGTGGGTAGGGGGACCCCGTGACGTGTCGGGGGGGGGGGGGAAAGGCTCCCCATGGGTTTCAGGGGAAAGAGGACGTCATTTCCCAGGTCAAAGGGCCGGGAAAGGGGTTTCCGGTTGGGGTAAGGGGGGGGGGCGGAAGGTAGGGTTTCCCGGGTAAGGGGGTGGGGCTTCAGAAAGGGGGCGGGACTTTGGAAAGGGGGGGCGGGACTTCCGGTGTTTGATGGTTATTTAGGAACTCTAAGCCTCGATCTTTTAATATTCTGGTATGGCGTACATGTATTATGATTTCACGTCCCTTTATCCCCATGTACAAAAAAACAGGGAGTACCCCCTTGGACATCCGATAATAGTCCATGAGAACTTTGATTCTCCTACAGATTATTGGGGTTTGAAAAAACCCAAAGTTTCCCCCGCAAGAGGTCTCTTTTTCCCAGTGTTCCCGTCGAGGGTAGGGGGGGAAAGCTATGTTTGTGTTTTGGGCTCTACATGTGCAGAACTCCGCCAGCTAGAACCATGCAATCATTAGATGGGGCGGGTTTTTTAACAGGGACTGGTGCATTAGAGGAATGTTGCTATAGAAAAGGGGTGGGGTTTGGGAAAAATCTTTGAAGTGTGGCTTTTTTTTCAGAGATCGGGTGATTTGTTTTTGTTTATGAAGACCCCACCTGCGGCAGAAACAGGGGCTCGGGTTTTCCCCCACTGGTGTGTCCAGAGGCTGAAAAAGATAAATATATACAGATTACCTCGAAAAAGGGGGGGGTGTTGCTACCCGCAAAAAAATTAGAGCCGAACCCTGCAAAGGGCAGTTGCTAAGTTGTTTTTAAACTCATGTGGGGAAAAAATTTTGGCAGAGGAAAACCTCCCTAACACAGAGGTAGTAAGGGAAAAACCCCGACAGGTTTTTCAAACTTTGTTTCAGAAAAATTTTCGTTTCCTGTGTGAGTTTCTTGTGATGATGCGGCCCGGTAACCTGGAAGCATAAAAACAGACAGAATGACAACCTCAGGTAGAAAAATCCCTTCATAGCCTGTTTCACAAAAATGCATTGCCCCTTTGGAACTTTTAAACTGTTGGAACGGCTGCAGGACAGGGTCCTGTCCCCTGATAAGATTGTTATTTTTGTTCACAGGGAGGGGGGATTGGAACCCCCCTCTGGGGGATTATCTGGGTGACTTAACCAGCGAGATACCAGAGGGGGGCAATTACTCGTTTTTTTCAAAGGCCCCAAGAGCTTCGCTTAACCATTGTGGGGGGGAGTGCCTGTGTGAAAGTCAAAGGGATCACACTGAATGTGGCAAAAGTGAGAAAATTAATTTTGACACTCTTCAAGACCTCGTGTTTGCCTATGTTTAGACAAGAAAAAATAACCCTCCCCGTAAATGTTGTAGAACGCCGGGCATTGTTGAGATAAACGCGTGGCTCATCCCCACTAAAACTTTAGAAAAACACAAAAAGTAGTGTTGACAAAAGAGTGATTACGGACGGTTTTAAAAAGGTCCCTTATGGATACTAAGAGGAGCACTCTGTGGAACCATCCTTTTTCAGCCATTCTCGCGGGACCCAGTGGTTGTGGGAAAAACCTTTTTTGTAAAAAAAATTTGGAGAAATGCGCGTTTGTATTTTTGAAATGCCTGAGAAAGTTGTATGGGTTCAGTTTCTGGCAGCCCCTGTATAAAAAACCTATTTTGTAAATATTCATTTATTTAAATTTGTAGAAGGATTGCCTGAAAACTTTGCTTATAAAGTCTTGTTACCCCCCCATAAAATAAACTTCTTAATTTAGGATTTGATGGAATTGTGCTGCTGATAATAAAGGGGGTTGAAAAACTTTCACGAATATGTGACCACAGAAATGTGAGTTTTTTTTTTACACAGAATATTTTCTGCCGTGGTTTAAAAACAACAGAACCATCAGCTTAAATGTAAATATAAAGGGGCTTTTTAAAAAACCCAAGAGATAAATTAAAATTGCTACGTTAGCCGGCAAATGTCCCCCAAAAATGTTCCGTTTTTCATGGAGGCTTTTGCAGATGTAAAAAACCCCCTGGCTATCTGCTGGTGGATTTAAACCAAAAAAACCCCTGAGTCTTGCAGACTGAGAAGGGCTATTCCCACCGAGGGCCCTGCTTTTGTATACAGTAAAAAAAGAAAAAAAAGGGGTTTTCCCCAGGGATTCTTTTTTTTTTTATTGGTCACAGCCCCTTTCTCCCCCCCCAAAATGTCAGAAATGTATACGGCAAAAATCTTCCCTCTTTAAAAAACCTTTTTAAGGGCCCCTGCGCCAGAAAAAAAGCCATTTTTTGCGGTGCCTCAGATGATTTGGTAACAGCCATTTCCCCCCGAAATTGCTCTGAATATTTTTAAAAGGGGAATCTTGCCCAAAAACCCCCAAACAGGGGGGGGGTTTTAAAGGGGGAAAAAAAGGGTCTGTTTTAAAAAACCCGGGTAAACAAGGGGGCCCCTCCCTGAAAAGGAGAAAATTTTTTGGGGCAAGCAAAAAAGGGGTTTTTTCCCCGGGCCCCCTGCAAAAACACGGGGTTTTCCCCCCAAAAAAGGGTCTTTTAACTTTAAAAAGAAAAAGGGAATTTTTGCTAAAAAATTTTTTTCTGGGCCCCCGCGCCCCTTTTTTTGATCAGTTGGGGGGGGTCCCCGAAAAAAAATTTAAAACCCCCCAAAAAACCAAAAGGGGGCCTTGGGCAGCGAGATGAGGGAGGCCCCCTTTTTAAAGGGTGCCCGGGGCAAGTATGAAAAAAAAAAACTCTAACCCCGGGGGTTCTACAGCGCTACTTAGCAAAAACAAAAAAAGGGTGATGATGTGGAAAAAATGCCCCGCACCCCCAAAAAAACCCCAAACCCCCCAAAAACCCGTCCCCCCCACACCCCCCCCCCCTGAGAGTGATAAAATTTGGGGTTCCCCAATTTTTTTAAAAAAGGGCCCCCCGGGGGTTTAAAAAAAAATTTCTGAAATTTTGCAAAAAAGAAAAAAAGCAAAGGAATTTTTTTAGGGGGGATCAGGAGGCACCCTTTTTTATCAGGGGGAAAGCCTTTCCCCCGGGCCCAAAATTTTCCCCCTGATTTTAAAAGGGGGCCCCCAAAAACTAAAAATTATTTCTGAGAAAAAGGGGGCCCCCCAAAAAGGGGGATGTATTTCTTAAAAATTGGGGAGAAAAAAATGTGCCCACATTTTGGGGGTAATTTAAACTGTTAGAGAACCCCCTTAAAAAAACCCCCCAAAATTTTCCCCCCCTAAAAACAGGCCTCAAAAAAACCCCTTTTTTCCGGGGCCGGGGGGGGGCACCAAAAAACCCCCTTAAAAAGCCCCCCCTCCCCGCATGGGGGGAAACCTACATCGACCCCTCCAGGGGTTTTTCAAAAACCCCCCAGGGCCCCAACTTTTTTAAAAAAAAATGCAAAAAAAAAAAGAAAGAAAAAAAATATGTTAAGAGAATTTTATTTAAAAAAAATTTATTTTATTTTTCAGTGACCACAGAAAAATATTTTGAAATTGCAAGGGGTCTCTGTTTTTTAAAATTTTTTTTTTAGGAAGGGGAAAATGGTTTTTCTCCCCTTGGGAAAAATTTTTTTTAAAAGGTCAAAAAACCTTAATTTTTTCAGCTTTCAATATCAGGCTATTGGGAAAAAAAATGCAATTTTAAAAAAAGGGGGGTTTGGGTGACAGCCCCTTTAAAACCCTTTTTTGGCCCCCAAAAAAAGAAAGAAATTTGTTTTTATATGGAGGGAAAGGTTTTGGGGGTTATCCCCCAAATTTGCGTTTCCGGGTTTTTCCCCAATTTTTTTTTTACCCGCCATCGAAAAATTTTTTCCCATATGCGGGGTATAAAAATTTTTTAAAAATTACAGCGACTTTTGGGGGTGACAAAGTTTTCATATATTGCTTCTTTTCCCCCCCAAAATTTTGGGGAAAAGGGCTATTTTGGGGGGAAAGGTAAAATTTTTAAAAGGGGGTTTTTCCCCCCAAAAAGGGGAAATAAAAAATTAAAATTTTCCCCAAAAAAAAAAAAAAGAATTTTTAAGGGCCTTTTAAACACACACACCCCTAAAACCCCCCCCCAGTCCCTTTTTGGGGGTTTGAAGTTTTTTCTGACTGGGGGGGGAAAATTGTCCTTTTTGAGCCAATTCCCGGTGTGGCAAAATTTTTGAGCTAAAAAACCCCCTTTAAAAAGCCCCTTTTCCCTTCCCCTCGGGGGGAATTTTTTTTGGGGTTACCTTTGGGGGGGAAAAATTTTTTGGGCCGGAAAAAAATTTAAAAAGGGGGGGTTTTTTAATTAAAAAAGGAAAAAAAAAAGAAAATTTAAAACATGGGGCCCCCCCAAAAACCTTTAAAACCCCCCAAAACCCCTGCAGCCTTGCCAAAAGACCAGTATAAAATATAAAATTTTTGTTTTAAAAAAGGGCCTTACCTGTTTAAAAAATTCCTCCCTATCGGGGGAAAAATTTTTCCCCGGGGGGTTTTTAACCCCCTTGAAAGGGGCGCTTTAGAATCTGGGGAAAAATAAAACCTTAAGGCCCCCTTTTTTTCGGGGGTGGTTTCCGGGGAAAACCCCCTCATCTGAAAGGGGCCAAAAAGGGGGCCCCTCAGCGTAAAAAGGGAGGCTTGGGGGGGTTTTTTGGGGGGGCGGGGTGGGGTTTCCCTTTTAGGGGGTTTTTTTGGGGGGAAAGGGGCCCCCCTGGAAAACCCATAGGCCCTGATGCTTTTTGGGGGGGGTTTCAGACCCCTTTTTTGGTTTCAACCCCCGCCTCTCTATCTTCGGGGTCCGGAAAATTTTTGGGGGGAAAACCGGGCTTGGGCTTGGGGGGGGGGTCCAGCCCCTTGTTTTTGGGGGTGAGCCCGGGGGGGTTTTTCGGCAAGCTGGGGGAAAACCCCCCATTTTTTGAAGACCCCTTTTTTCTAAAAAAAAAGGGGAAAGGGCCCGGGGGCCCCAAATGGGCCAGTGGGTTTTTCAGGAACAGGGGAAAAGGCGGCGGGGGGCACCGCAGAAAACTCCCCTTTTTCTTAAAAAAGGCCCCTCAGGCATGCGCCCGCAGAAAAGACATCCCAGGAACACATGGGCCACCCGGCGGGCCCCCGGGGGAAAAGGCATCCCCGGGGCATGCCTGAGGGGGGGTGGGGGGACCCCGTGACGTGTCGGGGGGAGGGGGAAAAGGCCCCACCCGGGTCAGGGGGAAAAAGGACGTCAATTCGGGTCAAAGGGCCGGGAAAAGGGCCCCCCCCGGTTTCCCGGGTAAGGGGGCGGGGTGGAAGGTGGGGAAATTCCGGTAAGGGGGTGGGCTTCCGGTAAGGGGGGGACTTCGGGGGGGGGGGAGGGGGGGGGGGAAACCTTTCCGGTTTTTGATGGTTTTATTGCCCTTTGACGGGCCCCCCTTTTCCCCTACACCATGGGTCCCCAAACCCCCATCCCGTTGCTCGGGGTTTTTGGCTCCCCCAAAACCCCCCTACATGAAAGGGTTAAACCATCCAAAATAAAAGGAAAGTGCAAAATTTTGTGTTTTTAAGGTTTAAAATTAAAAGGGTGAAAAAATTCCAACAATTTACTTCAAACCAAAGAGGTGACAAGTGGGGCAGCGGGGAATGAAAAAAATACGAACCCTTTTTTTAATTAAATGTTTTTTTAAAAGGGTAAGTGCGTTTAAATTAAAACACCCAGGATCATATTATCAGGGGATAAAATTTTTTAGGGAAAAAAAAAAATTATAGATTTTAAAATTACAAATTTAGTTAAACCATGGGTTTGCCCCCTCGAAAAAATCGGTAAGGCAATAACGTTCCCCAAAAAGAGGGGAAACTCTAATTGCATATCTGCATTGTTGTTTTTTGTGTGTGTTTTAAAGGGAAAAGGGGGGAAGCAATTAAATAAAAGCCCTCCAAAGGGAAAAGGGGGAATTATTAGTTTTTAAAAAAGCTAATATGGTTCGGGAGCTAAGGGAAAAAGGAGGAGAAATTTTTCCGAATGGAAAGCCCTGGATTCACACCTAAACCGGTAAAATGTAAAGGGGATAAACCAACCATCCCCCGGGAGAAAAAGGGGGGGGTCAAATTTTGGGGAGGGAAATATTTTGGGGAGCTGCCCGGGAAAACCTGAGTGCAATATAAAAAAAGCTTCCTAAACCAGACAGTTTTAACCCAGAACCTTGATTCCTATATTCCACCCTAAATAATTTCCCTTTTGGGCCTGGAAGTTGTCTTTTTTTTCTGAAATTTCTGCTTTTTCCCCCCAAAGATTTTGGGTTAAAAATGCGGGAAAAAAGAGATTTATACCAATAAAACCTAAAGACCGGGGGGATCCAAATATTTCATATGGAAAGCAAAATGCTATTTCCCCTTTGAGAGTACTTAAAAGTTACCTCCGCTTTTGGGGCTTGGATAGTTTTCCATGCCCCTTCCAACTCAAGGCCCCTTTTTCAAACCAACCCTTAAAAGTAAAGCAAAGGCCCTTTTCCATGCCTAAAAAACCCCCTAACACATGTCACAAAAAGGGACTGCCCCTCCCTGATTGCCCATTTCATAACCCAAAAAACAACTTCTTGTAAACATATTTCCCCTCAAAAAACTTTTTTTTTTAAATTTTTTAAAACCCCTTTTTTTCCTACCAGACGTTTCCCGGGGGAAAAAAATTTCAGTGCCTTAACAAATCTTTTATAAAGACCTGACTCAAAAAGTGAAAATTTGAAAAACCAAATGCTTTTTTCACTTCTTGTTTCTTGATGGAAAAGGATTCTCCTGCAACTGGGGGGCCCCCCTTTTTAGATTTTTTTTTTTTTTAAAAAAAATGCGACACCCGAAATTGGGGTTTTTGTTGGAAACAAAATTTGCTTGGCTAAATCTGCACTTTTGGGCCTTTTAAATTTTTGGGAAGCCATTGCTCAAGCAGCCCTCTTTGGGAATTGGAATTTGGGCTGGCTGTATTTTAGGGAAAAATCGCCCCCATGTCAGAAGGAAAAATTTAAGAGGCAAAATCTCAAATATCCCAAGAACCTGAATTTCATAAACCTATTGGAAGAAACCTTTTCCCCCCAAACAGCAAAAAGTTTAAACCCCCCCTCCCCCAAAAAAAATTTGAAATGCCCTCTGTGTCAAAAGGGAAGAGGGTCAGTTTGTGGGAGACCGTGGTAATAAGCATGGTCAGGGCTTGTCCATAGTAAAAACCCTTTTTAGGGAAACCCCAAAAAAAACAATTTACTTTAAAAAAATAAAAAATTTATTCAGGGGAATGAGGTTGATCTTCGTCGGTACATTTTGCCTGGATGGGGTGGGGGGGTTTGGGGTGGAAAGCACACATCAAGTCCCGGGAAAACTGGTGGGTAAAAAAAACAGGGCCAATAAAGTAAAAAAATTAAAAAAATTGCTATAGGTTTGGGCCCAATCTCTCTCTCCTCCCCTCTCTCAACTCTCTCCCCTTCTCCTCTCCCCCCCCCCTCCCCTCACACCACAAGGGAAAAGCTGATCTTTTTAAAATTTTTGGACATAAAAACCAAACCCCTTCCCCAGTCTAAGACCAGAAAAACCCAATTTCTCATCCCTCGGGGGGGCGGGGCTGTGTGTGCCCAATTCCTTTTTTTTAAAAAGGGAAGGGCCCAGCCCATGCCATCCGAACCCGCCTACAGGGGGAAATAAATCCCTGCTTTTGCTGGGCCAACCCTCAGGAAATTTCCCCCCCCCCTTTAAAACCCTTCCCCTAATCTCATTTCGGGGGGAAAAATAATAATTTTTTGTTTGGGAATAACACTGACTAAAATGGAAGTTAAAAGGGGAACAGCAAAAGGGTGTGCAAAATTTAAAAGGGGGCGGTGAAGGATAGCAAAAACATTGTAAAAAATAAAAAATTTTTGGGGCCCCTTTAAATTGATCCGGGTCCCAAAAAATTACGTTAAAAAAAGTTTTGATTCAGTATCAATTTGACCCCCCAAACTTTGGAAGAGGAAAAAAATTGGGGCACAATACAAAAACCTTCTGAAAGTTCCTTCCCACCCCCCCACCCTAGCATTAAAAGGTGCCCCGATCTTCTCCTCTTTTTAGTTTGGGAAATTTTTCCCCTATTTGTTCCATGAAACTATTATTGCTTAACTGACAACGTTTCAAGGTCCCGTTTTTTAAAAAAATATTGACAAGTATACTAAATTGGGCCCCCCTTTTGGGGGCAGCAAAACCCAATAGGAAGAGTGGGCCCGGGTTTTTGGGTGATGAATGAAAAGGAAAAAAGAAGTAGGGGAAAAAACCTACATCCCAATTTATAGGATGGGCATGAAACGAAAAAAAAATTCATTAAGTATTTTGTTACATAACCCAAAAAGAAAAAACAAAAATTGGGGAAAGAAATTGGAACCCAAACCCAAAAGAACCATGAAAAATTAAAATTTGGTTTTCGTTTCATTTTCATTAAAAGGTGAGCCAATTAAAATGAGCTTTTTTTAAATGTTAAAAAACCCCTTAAAGAATTTCCCTAAAAACCCAGCAATAATTTTTTTATTCTCCCGATAATACCTACCAGGGGGTTTGGGGTCCCTTTAAAACATGCAAATTTTGTCTTTTTAGATCGCTTTTTTTTTTCTTTAAGGGGGTTAGGGGGGCATCGACCCAAAATGGCTTTCCCCGAAAGCCCAATATTGATTTTTGGGGATTAAAACACCCCGGACATCTGTAAAAATGCAGTGATAATTATTTGAAAAATTTTTTTACCTCCAGGGGGGGGGGGTCAAAAAAAAGTTTTTTTTTGGTCCCTTTTCCCAGTCACTATGATTTTTTTTTCCCCCTTTTGGATTGCAGCCACAAGATTGCCAAAAAATGTGATGGGACATGTAAAATTTTTGGACAATTTCAACCCAAAAGCATCCCGGTTGAAAAAACTGGGGAGGGTGGCACCAAGAGGGCATAAAAAGCTCTGGCAGCCCCCCCCTCCTTGCAGTCCCGGTGGGAGTTTGGGTGGGGAATTTCTGTTTTTTTTGTGATCGTTACTTTTGGCCAAACCAGGCAGGTGTGGGCCCCCGGGGTTTCCCGTGCTGCAGCCTGGCTCTTTGGGGAGAGAAAGAAAAAATTTTTCCCTTTCAGCCTCCCTTGGTGTGCGTTTCCCCTTTAGTGGTACCCTCCCCGTCCCGGCCCGTGCTTTATTTTCGGCTGCCTTATCCCCTGGGCAATGCTCGCCATGCCCTTTTCAGCCTCCCTGCGTAAGTCTATACTGTGGGCTCTGCCAGCCTCATTTCTTTTAGGTTTCCCTTGGTTGGGGCGTTGGGGAAAATCTTTTCACGGGGAAAAGCTTTAATCGCGCAAAAAGTGGGTGAAAAAAAAAAAACGAAAAAAGAAAAAAAAAAAATGAAATTTTTTTAAAAAAAAAAATGGGAAAAAAAAAACGAACCCAAAAAGGACCACAAAGAAAAACAAAAAAAAAAAATGAATTTTTTTATTCGTTTCCCATCTCTAGAAAGAACTTGTTTTTTGCCCTTCCCAAACACACACAGAGCACCCTTGGGTTTTTATTTTTTTTTTTTTGTAGAATTCTTACTCTCAGGACAACGACGCTGGAATAAACAACCAGGTGTTTTAAATTGGGGTGAGTGTCCCAAAACTTGGAATAAAACCCAAAAGTTTTCCCCTTTAAAACCCTTTTTTTTAAATTTTTTGTTTTTTTTAAACCGATCAGGGGGATCCCCTTTGGGGCTGACTGGGCCCTTTTTAAAAAAAGGGGCCCCGCCCCTTTACAGCTTTTGGGGGGGCCCCCTTTAAAAAGTTCCGGTGGGCCCGGGGCAATGCCCAAAAATGCCCCACCAACCATTTCCAGAGGGCTCCCGTCAAGTTGCAGGGCCGGACCCCCTTTTAAAAAAGGGAAAAGTTTAGCACCCGGGGGATTCCCCCGGTTTCCCCACTTGGGCCCGTTTTTAAGGGGGTTTTAGCTGATAACAGCTCCGCAGGGAAAACCCCTTTTTAAAATGGGTCCCCGGGCACCAAATTGGGGGCCTCTAGGAAAACAGGGAAGCCATTTTATGTCATTTCATTTTATTTATTTTGTACATAATTTTAAAAAAATCATAAGAAACAAGATGAACTTTAAAAAGGGGGTGAGCACGAAACAAAACAAAAAAAAAACATTATTTTTTTCCAAATTTTTTCCCATCCCCAGTTCGGGTATTGGCTGAACAGGGGGGGGAAATGGGAATTTTCTTGTCTCCCCGGGCTGTAGAAGGGGCCCAAAAATTTTTTTCTAGCCTCGGGGCCAAAAAAAGTCTCGGAAAAAGCTCTAGACTTAAAATTTTGACCTTGGGACATATTGTGTGGCATTTTGGAGTTAAAATAGCCCTGGAACACCCCCCAGATCAAGAGTGTCCAAATCAAAAAATGGGTTAAAATTTACCTTTTCTTTTAAAAACATACCCTTAACAGCCTCAGCTGGAGGCAAACCTTTTTAAAACACATTGATGGCTAACCCCATTAAAAATTTATGAAAAGGGTTTTTTGTTTTTCTTTTTAAACTGGCTTTTTTTAAAAGCATTTTTTCCCTCAATTTAATTTAAATTTTTTTTTGGGAGTTTTTAAAAAAACCCTTGATGTTTCTGAATAATCTTTTTAAAAGCCTGGGTTCATTTTTTAAAAAACCAAAAAAAAGTATTGTATTGCGCCCGAGGAGAAAAATGGGAAGAAAAGGGAAAACTGGCCAAAAATCGCTACATTTTTTCATGAAAATTTCAATTTCAGTACTTTTCTTCAGAAAAAATTTGAGGGTTTCTGTGCCAATTTTATATTTTGGGTACCTGGTTTCAAAGAAAATCAGTCAAAATGGCCCCGGCTGTGCCCGCGTGACAAACCCCAGTAGCCCTATTTGAGGCTAGGGCCCTATGAGTGAAAACTGCTTTAGCAGAAATTGGAGCTGGGTTTCCCAAAATCCTACTTCATCAGCTCTACTCCCTCCCTGTCAAATTTGGGGGAAAATTAAAAAAAAAAAAAAAAAAAAGCATCCAATTTTAATTTTGAACCCTGCTAACTTGTGTTCTCGGGGCAAAAGCTCTAAGAACATTAGGAATATGCCCCTATAAATTTTAGGGGGGGTTTTTTAGCTCTGTCCTGCCCCCTCTCTTTTTTGTCATCCCAAAACTTTGGGTCCCCCAAAGGGTTTCCCAAATTCCCCAAAGGGAAAGTTCCCCCTGGGGAAAAGAGAGAGGCCCCCTGCCAATTTTTTAAAAATCCATGCTTTTAGGGTGACAGGAAAAAACAGCGGAAGTAAAATAAACAGGTGATTATTCCCCGTAGGAATATTTCAAAACCTATCATTCCTCCCTAAGAACAACCAGCATTTTGGACCCCCAACATGTTCAGTCCATCATTGGGCTCATTTAGGCAAAGGGTTCCCCTTAGAGAGGAATTATTTTGCAACATTTCACAAAACCCTTGGGTTTATTTGGTTGTGGCCCTTGGGTTTCATAAAGATCAAACCATTTAAATGAGATGACTGATGAAATATGGGGTAAACTATTTCAGAAACCCTTTGCAGAAATCAGTACACAAATGTAGGCACAAATACCTTTTTAAAATTTTTGTGAATTATATTTCAAGTTTCACTCCCAACCACTATTAAAAGATTTTTCCTTTTTTTGTGGGGTGGTGTGGGGTGTGTGGGGTGTGGTGAAGGGTTTTTTTGGGTTGGGGGGTTTGGGGTGGGTAGGTTTTTGTGTGTTTTGTGTGTGTGTGAAAAAAAAAACAAACCGGGTTTTTTTTATGAGAAGATTCTGTGGGGGGAACAAAAAATTTAAAAAACATAAAGGGTGAGGGCCCAAAAGTGCTCTCAGTTAAAGAAAAAAATAAATTTGGGGCCACTCTAAGGGGGGTAGCACGGTTTTTTTCCAAGGACATGGCTTGGAACACTGTAAATTTTAAAAAAATGGGTGGGCAGAATGGAAGAGAGTTAAAAAAATTTTCCCGGGCTTGTGGGGAGAGAAAACCCCTGAAGATCCAGTATACTGGGCAACAGTACATTCAAGTTAGCAATGGTTGCGTAGCTTTCCCCAGACCCAAAATTAGTTTGCTTTGCAAAATGGGAGATTTGTATGGGTTAGAGTTGGGCAGACTAGGGGAAAAAGAAATTTTTGATTTTTCGTGTGCGGAGGGAAACCTGTGTCGGCTCGTTTGTTTTTCAGAAAAATTTGCAAAAAAAAATTTTTCGTTTTTTATTTTTTTTTTTTGTCTGTCCCTTAAAAATTGGGTTTGGGGGGGGGAGCGGGCTCCGGGGGGCACCTCTTTTTTTGGGGGGGGGGGGCCTCCTATCCCCACCCGCTAGGGAAACAGGCTCCTGGAGACCCCTCATACATGGGGGTCTCCTCTCCTCACCTGCTGCAAAAGGGCATTTCATGCTGCATATGGCTATGTTTTCATACCAGTTGCCCCCGCAGGACACAGCAGATGGGGCCGAACCCCCCCTTTTTGGGGGGCCCCAAGGGCCCCCCCTCAGTTTAGGCCCCGGGGGGAGGTTTGCATGATGCCCCAAGCTGCCCCGGGCCAGCCAAACCGCAGGAGTCACCCCCCGCCACAAAATGGCGGAAGGCAGGGCTTTAGTCTCTGCACCCGTGTGTCTCATAAGAAGGGGGAAATTTTACTTGTATAGTGCAATGCCAAAATACCGAAATTGGGTTAGGCAACAGGGTTAGCGCAAGGGAAAAGGGGTTTGGCTAGTTTTGGGGTTTAGGTTTTGGGTGAGTATTGGGGTGCACCTCTTTTGGGGCCTCTTGCCCCCCTTAGAAGGGGTTACTGGGGTAAAGGGGTTAAAGGGGGGGGTTCGGGTTGGGTTTTGGGGGTACGGTTAGTGGGGTTTTTATGCCCGGTTGGCACATCCCAAAGTCTCGTGGTCAACCTGGGAAAAATTGGCCATGCGATTGGTGGAAAGGGGTTTCCCCAAAAAATTTGCATGGTAAATCCATGGGGCCCCGTCAACATTTCACGGTGTAAATAAAAAAAAAATAAAAAAAAAAATTTAAAAAAATTTGGGGAGAGGGAAAAAGAGGGGACATTTTTTTGCAAGAAAAAAACCCCCCGTACTGTAAAAAAAAAGGCCCGTTTTAAAATAGCCCAAATTTTTTTCATGGTTTTTGTGGGAGCTTGGGGTGGTTTTTTGGGACCCCGAAATTTTAAAAAAAATTTGCGGGCGGCGCCCCATTTTGGATCCCCCGCCCGAACCCCATGGCATTTGGGGACCGAGTTCCCCGGTGCCAGGGGCAGGAAAGGGGGGGGGGGGGGGACCCGGGGCCCCCCCCCCCAAAAAAACCACCCCCCCCCGGTAGGGGCACTCTGCAAATGCAGGGAAATTTTTTCCTGCTTTTTTGGCCCGGGAATGGGGGGGGGAGTTTAAAACTTTTTTTTTGTGCCGCTTTCCCCCTTTAATTGCGGCGGCCGGTGGCGAGGCCGGTGCTTTGCCAGCGGGCTACACGAGGATTTTTCCCCCCCCACCCGAGCCGCCAGGCCCCGGGAGAGGGGGGGCAAACCCCCCTCTGGGAGGGGCCTAGCCCTCCCTCAGGCCGGGATATTTTTCCCCCTGCTTTTTTTGGCCCCCCAAATCGGGTTTTTTTTTAACTTTTAAAAACTTTTTTTTTTGTGCCCCTTTGGGATCGCGGGATTTTGGTTTATTTAGGAAAAGACTTTACAAATCAGAACCCCAAATTTTTCCTTTTTTTTTATTCGAGTTCGAGTTCTGGGGGAGTTTAAAATTTCCCCTTACCCTTTCCGTTTTCCCAAGGAAAAGAGGAACGGGAAACGGAAACGGGAAATTTCCCCCCAAAAACGTGCCCATCTCTATTATGGAAAATTTTTTTTTTTAAAAAGGAACTGTCCAAGGGACTGTACCATTCTCACAAAAAGTCCCTTTAATACTTTGGGGCACAACTTTTAGTTCAGATTAAACTGGAGAAATTTTTTGAAATCCCCCAACTTTTCCAAGGGGCCCAATTTTTCTTAGTTTCCAAAATTAAACCCCGACCAGGGATGTTGATGTTTTTGGTTTGGTTGGAAGTTTGTTTAACCCGGGGGAGAGAGTGGATTAAACCCGCTACGTTCACCCTGCTGTTTTCCCTTTTTAAGAGGGCGATGGAGTGCCTTTTTTTTTTGAACAGCCTTGGAAATAGCACAGAACTATTAGTTAAATTTCCCGTTAAATTCAGATTCGCCCCCGGGAATGCAGGTAAGAAAAAGAATAAAAGAGAAAGACCTTCGACTTGATGGAAACGACGCCCTCCCAAAAGTATGGATCTGAACCAAACCTGCTCCCGTTTTGTCTCAAAGTCTTATTCCTCATATTTGATAAATTGTCACCAAAGGGAAAAAAATAATTTTGGCATTTTTTCTTTTTAATCAAAGTTTTTTATAGGTTTTGTATATTTATCTTTTTTAATATTGCGCTTGGTAAAGCAGCTTGCTTTGAGGTTTAATAAAAGGCCCTAAGTGAAAGCCTACAATTAATTCGCAGATAGATTTGCCCAATAGTATCCTCCATAACACACATGTAAGAGTGGCACAAAATGATTTTTTTATTTTTTATTTGTTATTGGGTTTTGTTACAAACAAAACAATAACGCCCTTGGGGCAAATTTAACACAAAAAAAAAACGAATGAGAAAAATTTTGGTTCAATTATTTCCCTTTTGTTAATGGGGGGGGAGGAGATGTCCCCCCTGGTTCGTTCCGGAGGTCCGGTCTTCCCTGGCTTCTGGGACGGCATCGGGGAAAAAAAGCTGAGGCCCCACTACAGCGTAGGGGGCCTTTGGGTTTGCGTATAAAAAAAAAAATAAAAAAAAGAAAAAAAATAAAATAATAAAAAGGAGCGCCCGAGGCCCCCGGATGGCTGGTTGGGACCCTATAAAAAAATAAAATAAAAAAAAATTAAAATAAAAAATAAAAAACCCCGCACCAACCCGGCCCCGGGGCTGCAGGTCAATGTGAAAGAAAAAAGAAAAAAAAAATCCCATACGCTGTAGTGCCGGGGTGACCCCGGGAATGGGGTGGGTGGGGGGAAAAAAAAAAAAATAGAAATAAATAAATAAAAGGGAGTGCGACCGGACCCCCCAATGGCTGGGTTGGTTCCCTAATATAAAAAAAATTAAAATTAAAAAATTTTTTTTTTAAAAAATGTGACCCGGCCCCAGGGTGGTCGGGCTGAAAAAAAAAAACCGAAGTGAAAAAAGGCCCCCTCTTCTGATGTGTGTGTGTGTGGGGAGAAAAGAGTGTTGGGGTTTTGGTGAATGGTGCATGCAGTTAAAAAGTGCTTTTAAGAAAAAATTTTGGGGAGGGGTTTTTTAAAAAAACCCGTTTCAAATGGGGCCCGAAATCCTGGGGATTTTTTGTTCAAATTCCGGGGAAATTGCCCTGATATCTCCATGCTGAGAATTAGTCTGAATTTAGATCCAATTTCTTATTCTGCTTTTCTGCTGAAAGAAATATTCTGACACTAATGGTGGAGGAAAGTTTTCCCAAGTGCAGGTTGATCCCAGTTTATGAGTGACTTTTATGAAGAAGCCAGTATCGTTCACTGAATCATAAAACAACAAAACTCCTTTTAAATGTTTATATGAGTGAAGGGACATCATGGGTCACTATGGTACTTCCTTATTAAAATTTGTGTTTATCCTTGAGATTATTTGCATCCATTTCTTCTTACAAAGGCCAGTGTGGGCCACTGTGATAATTCCTTTATAAAGTTCTCATTCATGTTTGTGGATCTTTTGCATTCATTCCCACTTGCAGTAAAGGACAATGCAAAATTTAGTGTTTGGATATTGCCAAAAGTCAGTGCTCAGCTGCCACCTATACATTATTGGCATTTCGAAAACCCCAAAAGGTTTTCTTTTGCCCCTGCTTCTGCCGGGTGTTATCAGAGAGATGGAAATTAGAACACAAAAATGTCTGCAAGCTTCCAAGTCCCAGTGATTTATTTGATTTGATTTTTATTTGTGTTTGCAAAACAAAGTGATAGAATCTTGGCCCCAACATACCATACCACATCCATTTTCTTGATAGATGGCAAATAGCTGGAAAGTCAAAGTTGGAAAAGGCACTTGCATTAAATCAGACCTGAAGAACATTATAGGACATGGGTTTCACCATAAATAAAGGAGGGGGGAACTTCTCTTTCTTCAGCTTAGATTTGTATATAGATTCAAGACAAGTTTTGAAACTGAGCTCACCTTGTTTTCCAAGCAGAAAATGGGAGGTCTGCCCTCTATCTATAGGTCCTAGGTTTGAAAGTACCGATTGGACTATCACAGTGGTTCCCAACCTTGGGTCACCACTAGATGTTCTTGGATGAAAGCTCCAAGAAACCTTCGTTCATGGATATGTGTGGCCCCCAAGCACAGCTGCTTTATAATTAATATAGATCTCAGAACTGCATAGCTGGAAGGGACTCTCTATAGATCAGTGATGGCGAACCTACGGCACGGGTGCCAAAGGTGGCACTCGGAGCCCTTTCTGTGGGCACCCGACATTGCCCCTTCATAGCCACCTGTAGTCAGGTTAAATGGCTGTATTGACTCTTTGCAAACAAATTAGTGGGTTTTGAATTGCAGTTTGGGCACTCAGTCTCTAAAAGGTTCGCCATCACTGCTATAGATCATGGAGTCCAGCTATTGTCAAGGAGGCATAGCAGAGAAATGAACTTCCAAACTCTGCCTCTGCACCCAGAGATGTAAACCACGGAGCTATCCAGCAGTTCATAGTTTCATAGCAGTTAATCAAGAGTAAATATTTAACATTAAGTAGCTATTGCCCATTTGCTTCTGGTCAACTTTACCCCAGCTTTGTCATTGCAGGAAGAAACATTTGCATTTGGAGGCAGAAAAGATCTACCATCTCTGCATAGGAAAAAAAACACTCCCACTTAAGCAAATATATGCCTTCCCACCCCCGTGCATTGCAATGTGCTGTTTCCAAGATCTATTCTAACAAGTAACAAATCCCAACACATTTCTCTTTTCATGCAATTCCATTAGGCCTTCTTTTCTTTTAAATTATACTTCAATTTACAGGACTCAATTAGAAACAACTGGCAGAGTTGTTTTAAGAAAAAGGGCTGCCACTTAAGGAATTGTGTCTTTCTGCAGCAGTAGTTTTTAATTTAATTTTTGCTTTCAACAGCTTCGGGAGCCAGCCTCATGGTAAGATCTGTCATGCTGATCTGTGTCTGTTGCTTGCTTTGTGTGTAGTTCTAGACCTGTATCATGCAAGGGCAAAACTTGCACTCAGCATGGACAGCCTGATTACTTTAATATGGTTCCTGCAAATCTCAAGTTTTCTTTTCTTTTCTGTTTTCCAAAGAGGAAAATGGAGCTTCTGGGCCCCATGGTTGGAAAGCTAGGCTGTGATTTACATGGATGACAAGCTAAGTGAAATCATGTAGTGATATGCAAACACCAAGTTGGAAATGGTTTTGAGTAGAGATGGGCACGACTAAAAAAAATTGATTTTTGTTT
Organism: Phrynocephalus vlangalii; assembly: GCA_037367305.1. NCBI lineage: Eukaryota > Metazoa > Chordata > Lepidosauria > Squamata > Agamidae > Phrynocephalus > Phrynocephalus vlangalii. The sequence continues at coordinate 10,158 of JAWVWN010000375.1, read as the reverse complement.
TTCGTTTTTCGTTTGGGGATCTGTTTCGGTTCATTTTCATTTTTCGTTTTCTTTTTGAAAATTTTTTTGTTTCGTTTTCGGTTCGTAACGAAATGAAAAAACGAAAACGAAAACGAAAAATTGCTGTTTCGTTAACATTCTTTTCATTTCAATGGATTTGCCGCAATGAAAACGAAAAAGACGGCAAAATTGGTCATTTCATTTCCGTTTTCGTTTTGGTTTTTGAAAAATTTTCGTTTTCGTTTTTGTTACGAAATGAAACGAAAAAACAAAAACAAAAATGAAAATTTCGCTGAGTCGTGCCCATCTCTAGTTTTGAGTTCCAAATTTGCTTCCTTCCAGGGGCCACACACTGGACAGATTTGCTTCTAAAATACTTGACAGAAGAAATTTCTCAACTCTCCCTAGAACTGGAGATAAAGTGGGCAATTCAGACCATTGGGTCGAAAAAAGGTCAATAGAAAAGACAAAACAGGTCAGATCTACGAGAGGACTGAAGGGAAAAGGGATGACACTGGCAATCAGATGATTTGTCCTAATGAAACCGCTTGGAGGTGGTGGTGGAATTGGCAAAACCTTAAAATATCTCACGTACCTTGAAAGCCCTCTGAGGGTTGTGATAAGTCAGTTCTGACTTGACTGCTCAGAACACACACAAGAAGTTGTGACTGCAATAATATGGAAATACCTTGAGATTCTCTTGCACAAGATGACTGGGTGATGAAGTAGAGAGGGAGTTATATTCTCTCCCTCTCAGGAAACGGAATTGTACATTCTCATAAAAGTTACAGTATTTAATATTCACATTTTAACACGTTCCCTCTTTGTACTATGATCTGAGTAACCATGGAGTCCTATGCAGGTCTACTGGGGTGTAAGTCTTTCTGTATTTCTTGGGTTGTCAACCCAAGGCAAAATGCTAGCCACATGTATATTCCAAGGCATATTAATTCAGTTGCCTTGTAGAATCATACTAGATTCCTCAGGAGCACTCACAAACTTAAAATGGTTGCATACAACCCAATGGGCTTCAGAAGCTTGCAGTCTCCCTTATACTCCTTCCCTCTATACCTTTAATTTTAGCTCTATTTCAGAATCATTCAGGTGCTGTTATCTTTTCCCCCATGACTGTCACTTTGAAACACTGAAAAGACTGAAAGACAAATGTTACCGAGTCTTTGCTTGCCAGCCTCTGACAGGGCTTTCATAACATTTTCGCTCAAATTATAGTGACTGGCAAAAGGTGAATGCATTCTGACATTCACTACTCCCGTTTGCTCTCCCAGAACTAGCTACTAGTGTGTTGTCTGCTTGTCAGTGTAAGGAACTATACTTGTTCTTCTATAGAACACCCTGTTTTTGATAGCAATAGTTTTCAAACTTTCCACCTCTGTGTGTGTTCGATGCCATCAAGTTGGAACTGACTCAGAGCCAACCTGGCAGGGCTTTCAAGGTAAGTAAGATGTTTAAGGACTGGTTTTACCAGTTCCACCTCCCTCCCCCAAAAAGCTTACATGGATGAATGGGGATTTGAACCCTGTTCCCTAGAGTCCTGGTCCATCACAGCATCCACTGCACCACACTGGGAATCCACTTCTAGGGATATGCCTATGAAGATTCTCCCAGGGGAGGTTATATGGAAGTTGAATCATGGCAACTGAGATTCTTTTCTTGTGAGATCGAAACATTTCACTACTCATCCAAGCAGCTTTGTCAGTCTGAGGAAAGTTAGCGGCGAGGCCTCCAATTTATAGTGGACCCAAATATTAAGTCCACTCATGAAGACACCCAAGACAACCGGCTGGCTTTCCTGGATTGAGCAGTTATCATCGGAGCTGCCTATGACTTGGGAAGAAGTTTACAGAAAACCCACCCACACAGATCATTACCTACTGTTTGATTCCCACCACTGATTACAACACAAATTTGGAGTCATAAGGATCCTAAACCACAGAGCAGAGAGCATCCCCACCTCCACGGAAGGCAAGAAGAAGGAAGAGAGGCACCTGAAGGCAGCACTTAAGTTCTGTGGATATCCAACGTGGGCCTTCAACAAAGTAGCGTCCCGACCCAGAAGAACAATGGATCAGCCAGAGACCCAGACCAGATGGAAGAACCTGGTCCTTCCTTACATAGCTCGAGTGTCTGGAAACCTTAAAAGGATTTTTGTCAAACACCACATCCCCATTTACTTCAAACCCACAAACACCCTAAGGCAGATATTCATCCACACAAAAGACCCAACACCAAAACACAAAAGGAGCAATATAGTATATGTGGTCCAGTGCAGTGAGGAGTCTGCAGACTTCTACATTGGAGAAACAAATAGCCACTAAACAGGAGGATGGTCCAACAGGAGCGACAGCAGCTCAGGACCAGAATCAGTAGTATACCTTCATTTGAAGGACGAAGGATACTCATTCAAAGATGAGGATGTACGCATATTAGCCAGCGAGGATAGATGGTTCAAGAGAGGGCTCAGAGAAGCCATTCATGTGTGTATTGAAAGTCCCTCTCTCCAAAGAGGTGGGGGACTCAAGCACAGTCTGTCTGCCATTTATCATGCTGCCCTTTCATCAATCCCCAGACAAATCAGAAGCACTTCACATCTCCATCAGGAAGTCCACAGCTAACAGCCCATGCTTAATGGGTGTTAGGAAGGGTTGCATAGGTGGGACTTTCATGCACCCCAGGCCATTGTACATCTAATGAGCCTATTCAGGCCACTGCCCATCTAATGAGCCTATTCAGACCAGGGTAATGTGAAATCAAGGTGAACTATAAATTTATGGCCTCACCACTGACTTTCCTCAGGATGAGTAGCAAAACGTTTCATTCTCACAAGAAAGGAAGTCTAGTGGCCGTGACTCAACTTCCAGACCACCTCTAGGGAACACTTTCTACCCCAATTCACTCATGAGCCCTGAGAAGATGAGAAATGCTCCCTGTGAACACCACATAAGATTATGCAATGCTTTCTAAGGTGAGGTTTCTGTGTGTGCTGGACACCAGCCAAGTCTATAGGGCTTCAGTATGGCTTGGTTTGGCATGAACTAGAAGTACACGTTTACACAAGCGGACTCCTAACTTGCCTTGTGGCTAAGAGTTGTAGAGGAAGATCTGGATGGAAATTGCCTCTCAAGGGAAATTCCCAGAAAACCATGGTTGTTTCTGACTTTCTGTTAGGAAGTTGCCAATCTTGTTAACAATGAAGACTCTACCTAGAAGGCATTGTATAAGATTCACACTACTACTACACTACTACACAAGCAGTGTGCTTCCATCATTCAGATTTTTTGGGTTGTTAAAGGTTCTGTCAGTATCTTTGTGCCCTTGACGTAATGCTTTAGTACAAGAGTAGGGACCTACAGAGACTGCTGGAGTACCCCTCCCATCAGCATGCAGCCAGTTGTGAAGGATGATGGGTGACTGCAGCCCAACAATCCATGTTCCTAATCCATCATCTAGGGTTCTCAGAGCATGATTCTACATTTTCTGTCTTTTTTTTTAAAAAGTAACTCTTCCAACCACCCTGTTGGGGAGGCTGGAAGTAATAGCCTCACACAGCAGAGTAGGAATTAAAACTGAATGAGGTAGTAGTTTTCCTTCATCTTCCAAGTCAGTTTATGGCTCCCAGAATGTGTGAGCAGGGACCTTCTGTCTCAGAGCACAAGTTTCTTCACAGCATGTAGTTATGACTTGATTTTCTTTATTAAATTGCAGGTGAGTGAAGGGGAGTCCTTACAATTCCACCTTACATGCAGCATGTTGGAAGCAGTACTGACAAAGTAAGGGTAAGTAAGTCAGTAATACCACCTTTGGGAATGGTATTTTTGCTCCTGTTCTGCCTGTGATTAGGAGTTCTATAGGCACCCATACAGATTCACATGATCAGTGTGTTAAAACAAACCTGAGAGATATCGTTTGATGCTATGTGCAGTACGTGTGGTGTGTAGTTTACCAGAGAGAATAGAAGGGGATGTCTCAAGACTGGAATGAATAGGCTAATTCTGTACCCTGATAATATCAAAGGCTGCTTACAATCTCCAAGAGCATTTCCTAATATTTAAGAAAGTTTGGGGCAAGGTTGCTAAGGGGGCAATACATGAACAAATTGAAATCTCAAACCTTTATAATACATTTAGATCATTTGAATCCCCAAAATGTTTTTAATCAAATTGCTTTGTAGTGTGAAGTCTGGGGTCCTTGGGGGTTCATGGGGCACATTGGAGTCCGGGGAGGGGGTGCTGCCTAGGCACTACACCATGGCTATCCTTGCAACACAGGAACAAATGCATCTTTGTCGTAGATAAAGAATGCAATCCCAGGTCACCAAGATGGCTGAGGCAGATCAGCTGACAGTATGCTGTCAGAAGCTGTGCTGAATCCCAACTTCTCCAGCTTAGGATGGTTGAAACTATTCAGAATTAACCTTACCTTGGCCTAACTTAATGCATGTATAGGACTGTGTCTCTGGTCTGGAAGAATTTCAGATCTGGCATGACACAGCTCATTCTTTACCCAGCCCTTCTTCATCCCATCAATTCCTGGGTGCTTTTTAAAGACTCCTTTTCTAGATGTTCCTACTTGGTCAGCAGTTGTGCTGGCAGATCCTTTTGCCTGCCGATGTCAGAGACCAGTTAGTATAAAGGGCATCTGCCCCTTCCCAACCACCCTACAGCCAATGCATCTTTGAGTTAGAATTTCATTCACGATGGTAGCTCCATTGGAGCCCATTCAATTTCCTGTCCGCTCTGTAGTCTCCATGCAAGAGTCTCAAGATCCACCCCACCTGCCAAGGCAGAATAACTATCTCCCTAAATGTATTTGCCAAAAGATTTTACTAGCCCATAGGTAAGTGGGAATGGAGAAAGCTTAAAGCAAAATGGGAATCAAGTTGTTTCACATATCTGCCCACCTGCATCTTTTATTGTAACAATTTACATGTGAATGAGGACATCTCAATGAAGCACTCCACAGCCTGCTGGCTATATTTAGCTATGTCTCCCATCCTCTGCATACACACACTCACTGCATTCCTTCACTCTCAGGTGCCACAGCACTAAAATAAAAGAAGTGGAAATAAGCACTTCTTAATTCTTAGAATAAAAATGTAACTGTGCTTCATGTTCTGTTTAACGTCTTGTACGAACATAAGCTACAGCATATTTTGATTCACTCTGTTTATCACTGTCTCAGTTCCTACCTGATGCATGGTAAGATCTTGATTCCGCTTAAATATTTGCATTTTCCATACATTTTGTATCATCTTATAGTCATAACAATCTGGATATGTTTGAAACTGTTTCACTGCAAGCATAATCAGGAGGAAGGTGCTGCATTTCCCCCCCGAGTCCTGTTGTTGCTAGGAAGTAAGTCATTTTGACTCAGAAAGCTAGAAATCTGGTTCTTCATTGTTAGCAAGCATGGCAAGGCAGTGCATAAATTTATAATGGTTTGTTCAAGAAAAAACACGAAGGACAGAATACTGTGCTAAAAGAAGCTTTTCGGTAATGTTGGCCAAGGGTACCATCTGATTATCAGGCACAGTAGTTGTTATGGCCTGTGCTTCTCCAGCTCTGTGCCAATAAAATCAAAACCTATTGATAGAAACGAATCCAAAGGGTGGGACAGTGTCTTCTGCTAGTGTTGCTCCAATGTCCAAGTGGCATAAGACTGACATGAAAAAGAGCCACATATTGATCATGGTGGGTGGTGAGTTGCCCTGCCAGTCAACTGGGAAGCAGCATCAGAGATCCTCAGATTTACTGTCCTGTGTGCCAGGTACTACTGCTGTTTGGCCAAAAGCGTGGTTGAATGGCCACCCAGAAGTTTGACCACATGCAGATGTCGACAGGTGGACATCAAGGGATAATGTAAGATACTAGTGGAGGTTGGCCAGACAGGGAGGAAAGAAGGGGGGGCATCAAAAGCATGATAAAGTCTGGGACCTAAGGGAGAGATTGGAGCTGGGGAAGCAAGCCAAGTGCCAGAATCTCAGGCCCTTTTGGTACCAAGACGGAGTCCACTGGGAGCAGACAGATCTTCCACCTAAATCTTGTTAGGCTGAGGAAACCAAGCACTTGGGGGGGGGGGGTTAAGTTACAAGAGGCTGTTCCCATGCCTGATAATTCAACTGGGATGCATCCTGGGGACTTGTCAGTTGCCCACAATTGGCTATGACAAGTTAGGCCAGTGGTTGCAAACCTTTGGCACTAGAGATGGGCACGAATCGAACAAAATACATTTCATTTTTCGTTAAGGGGTCCGTTTCAGTTCTTTTTTGTTTTTTGTGAATTTTTTGTGAATTTTTTTTGTTTTGTTTTTTGTTTTTCATTTTTACCCGCTTTTTGCGCGACTTAAAGCATTTCCGCGCACGGACATCCCCCAATGCCCCAGACCAGAGGGAAAATACTAAAATAAATGATGCTGGCAGAGACTAGTTAACGCCAGGGAGGCTGCACAGGCAGCGGCGGGAGTTGCCCAGGCCGTCAGGCACCCGCAGAGTGACTGCACTGTGGGCAGGGGAGGGTATCACCGAGAGGTATGCACGCACACAGGAGGCTGCAAGAGAAATCTCATTCTTTCTCTCCCCCAAGAGCCAGGCTGCAGCCGGCAGGAACACAGAGACACATACCTGCCTGGCTGGCCTAAGTAACAACTCGCAGAGACAGCAATCCACCCTAACTCCCACCCAGACTGCAAGGAGGACGGGAGTCTGCAAAGCTTTTTTCCCTCTGTGGCTGCCACACCTACCCAGTCTTGCACCATGGGCATGCTATTGGTTGAAAGTGTCCAAGAATTTACATGATCCATCACACGGCTTGCATCCATCTTTGGTGGAATCCATTCTGTGTCATCCTTAAAGGAAAAGAAAAAATACATCGCAATGGGAGAAAGAAAAACAAACGTTTTAAGGCACACAATCCCCTGGTAGGTAATATTTCAAATAATTATCACTGCGTTTTTACGATGTCCAGGGCATTTAAATACCCAAGAAATCAATATTAGGCATCTGGGAGCCATTTTGGGTCGATGTCCCTAACTCCCTTAAGGAAAAAAAAAATACAGTGATCTGAGAAAAGATAAATGCACGTTTTTAAGGACCCCAAAGCCCCTGGTAGGTATTATCAGCAGATAAATAATTATCACTGGGTTTTTATGGATATTCAGGACGTTTTTTAACATTTAAAAACGCTCATTTCATTGCGCATCGCCATTATGAAAACAAAACATAATGAACCTAATTTTCGTGGTTCTGTTCGGTTCGTTCCAATTTCATCACAATTTCGTTATTCATTTCATTACGTAACAAAACGAATAATGATAACGGAATGAATTTTTTGTTCGTTTCGTGCCATCTGTATTCGGCACTCCAGATGTTTTGGACCACAACTCCCACAGTCCTTGTTATTGGCAATACAGGCTTGGAATTCGGGGAGCTGTGGCCAAAACATCTTTAGCGCCAAAGGTTTGCCACACTGAGTTAGGGAAATCTTATGCTACTACCAGCCAGATTCTGGCTGTTATCTGATAGCTAGCATGGGCTTCCCATTATCCTCTAGCATGCCTTACCTCCAGAGGTTCTCTTTTGCTCTGCCTTAAGTCAATAGCCAACTCTTCCAGCTTTGCCAGGTAGTGGCTTTGCCCTCTTAACATGCCTGAATCTCTCTAACAAGGTGGTAGAGATAAAGTAACCCCCCCCCCAGGGGAGCTGTGGAATTAGATTTAAACAAAATAAGGAAATATATGGAGACTAGATTAAATTGTATTTGTGTTATAGAAAGAGACTGCATGTTTAGAGGAGGATATTTTAGAAGGATAACTGATAGGGCAAGACAACAAGTAGTCCAATCCATTTCATATAAACTTTTGGAGAATATTGGTGTTTAAGTGTTGTGTAAGAGATTAGTGATGTCAGAACTGAGACCCCTGAGAAGTAGGGAACACAGACACTGCATAAAACATAAGTTCTAACATCATTTAATAATAATGGTGATATTAAACTTCTCAAAGACTGAAAGGATGCAATTGACCTTCACTGTACTTTCTCGTCTATCAATACAACCCTGTGTCACTATAGATTATTACATCATTCACTCACCATAGTAAAAGCTTTCAGTTGTTCATTTCATTTCGATGGAGGAAAGACATCTCTTGGGGGGAAAGGTGACCAAAAAACCCTAAAATCTGGTAAGAACACATTCAGATTTTTTCCAATATATCACATTATTCCATTACATTTCAAAGTAAAGATTGCACAAACTTCATCTGACGTGTCATTCGTTAGCTCATATTCTTAGTTGGCATAAATCTAATGTTATCTAATTTAAGTGTGTTGTTGGTTCTTTAGCATTAAATGCAATATACTGTAATAATAAATGAAAAACAGAGACAAGCAAACAGTGAACTTACGGAAAATAGAAACCAAACTGAAACAAATAATTTATTTTTCCTAAAAAGAGGACTAGGGGACAGATTCAGCAACCTAAACCGATGGATCCACAAACCTAAAGCATACACAATGCAAATGCATAAACAACACGGATTTAGAAAGCAAAGCAATAGTAAGGAGAATAAAATGCATCATGAATAAAATAAATGCTTTTCACTTCAGGGAAAAGTCTGAGAGAAAGAATGGTTAATATTTTACAAGAAGAAAAGAAAGGGTTTTGAAATCATAAACCAAGAGAACTTGAGGCCATCCTCGAACCCAATACAGGAGCACAGCCCCAGGCTTCCTACTTGCTTTCTATAGAAGTTTGTTACAGAACTACCTGCTCTGTTCTGTATGCCAAGGTCTGCTTGGTACAGTACCATGGGGTGGGGGATGGGAGAAGAAATATCCTCATGCACAATGGTGTCATAACAGAGACGATAGGAAGGTGCTTTTTCAGTACGAGACCAGTGTTCCCTTCCACTTTTGTTGGTGAAGGGAGGCTTTGGGTTGTGGTTCCTACAGGGCTGGATAGGAATACTTGTTTGTATCTTTGAGACATCAAGGGTGAGGGCATGCTTTTGTTCACCTGTCACATACCGATTTATTTGATGAACATGGGATTAATGTACCACGTGGCACACAATTTTAGGGGGCGGTCACACAACAATAGCCATGTCCTGCAGAAAAGTCAGTAGGCATCATTTCTTGTAGAGCTATCTCTGTGAATTAAAGGTCTTCCTCAGATGTTGGTGCTGGAAAGGAGGCAAACTTTTGTGCTGACCTGGCACCATTAAGGTCATGACTCTTGGTGAAATTCTGGGGAAGGAAGGCCCCTCATGCAACAAATGGTGGCTCTGGATGGACCAGGTTCTGGGCGGATCTTCTTTGCCTTCCTGATCATATTTGGCATGAAAGCGTTCCAGCCACGGAGCTGGCTCTGCAGGGGCCAGGGCAGCCTGTATATGTGCTGCCTGTTCAGAGGCTGGCCTATTTCATTCCAGAGGCTTTCTTCCCTCCCTCCCACCCTATAGGTAAGGGAGAATGAGAGTAGCTGTTTGCATAAGGGCCGGATGGGAATTTTTGACTGCTATTCTGATTGGCCTTGAATGGCAGTGAGTTTTTGCCTATCCCATTCTCCCTCAGGGATGCAGAGGCAAAGTCAGTTTGGTGTGTAGGCCTCTCATGATCCCAGTCACAATTTGGCAGGTAGTGCAAGAGATAAGGAAATTCAAGTACGCCCCATAGTAAGACACCATTAAGGTGCCAGGTAGCCCTCTTGTAAAGTAATTAGAAATTAGAAATAATAAGAGAAGAAGTGAGATGACTGTGTGAGGTTGGAAAAGAGGCTGCTTGGGGCTTAGTAGAGGCCTAGAATTCAGAAGCTGGAAAGCACCCTCCTGAAGTAGGGAAGCACGAATTCGGAAGATGGATTGGAATCAGCAAGATTCCAGCTGCTAACCACTTGCACCAGATGCAGCCCCCTTGCCTGAGGAAGCATTAAAAGTTGAAAGTGACAAGTTGTTCTCAATCATAATTGTGTGCCATTTTAAAAAACCCAACTACTTTGTCTCGCCTCTTTATTACGATCTGGTAGACAAGCTAGCTGGCGATATCAACTTGCAAGCTGTCACACGGGGGCTTGCACCGATGGCTTAAAAAGGACTGGTGAGGGGGCCTTACCCCAGCTCACCCCAGGCCCCGGGGTAGGGTTCTTACAG
>JAWVWN010000373.1:0-14118 GCA_037367305.1 Phrynocephalus vlangalii | reverse complement strand
CCCAACCACCAACCAACCAGGCCGGGTCGAGAAGAGTCCTGCCGCGCGAGAGGTGCGAGCAAGCTCCCCCGCACGCCGCCCCGCCCGCTTGATGAGCGGCTCGCAAGAAAGGTCTTGTCAGCAGTGACCGTTTACTCGGTGTGGAGAGCCGGGATCGCGCCGGCTGTTTAACGGGGACCATTGGCCGCCCCGCTGCGATGAAGAGCGGGAAAGAAAATGAGGGGTGGGGGTCGTGGTGTGGGCGGGCGGGCCTGGTTGTGGAAGAGAGTCGGATCCTGAGGGAAATGTGGAAGGGCTGACTGACTGCAATAAGAAAACTTGACTTCCTCCTCCTCCTCCTCCTCCTCCTCCTCCTCCTCCCGGGATCATAAAATGTTGCCTCGACTCCGTGGTGCCCCTCTCTTGTTAGCCTCCTTTTTTTTTTGCTTCTTCATTTTAACTCTTCATTTATCATACCCTCCTTGCCAGGTATCCCTCTTTCTGGCCAGGCCTCTCGGTCATTTCGCCATATGTCAGCTTCTGTTGTCCCTGCGCAAAGGCGTGTCCTGTTGAATCCTTGTACGGTACAGTACTTCCCCTTCAGAGGCAGCCTGGTTTCTGGGAACAAATTTCAAAGTTTGCTCTTACTGGACTTGCAAAAGTGTTTTTGTCAGAAGCCGGTAATTGCCATCCAGACTCTTGGCCTGTCAGTTACCTAAGGTAGCCTGTGGGCAAGCCATCTCAAATGCTTATCGATTTCAAGGCGTGTTTTTACCTGTATTTTATATGAAAAGGTTTCCAACTTATTTTATTTTCTCTCCCAAGCCCCCACAAACCCCTGATCCTTTAAAAAAGAGGTTTGTATGCAGATATAGTACATGGTGCTAAGGCAAATGTGCTGGTCAGTGTCAAGATCTGTCACTTCGGATAAAATTGTCAGGATTGCATAGTCTTGAAGGTGCAACTAATGGGGACAATTCTCTGCCATGGAAAAGGAATGGCAGAGATTACAGATAGCTAGATATTTGTGCCTATGGTACTCATCTTTTCAGAATAATGCCTATGTATGCAGTGTTATATTTGTTTTAAATGTCACAATGGTTTTGCGGCTCCCAGGTTTTTTTTTTCCGTCGGAAACGGGTCCAAGTGGCTCTTTATGTCTTAAAGGTTGCAGACCTCTGGGTTGGATAGATATTTTTACTTTTTACAAGCCCAGTAGGACTATTGCTAAGATATTCACAGTTTAAAATATAAACATAAATATAAAATATAATATAAAAATATAAAATAATAAAATAATATAAAATTTCACAGTTTAAAATATAAGTAATAAAATATATTATATAATATATTAATATAAAATATAATATAAAAATATAAAATAATAAAATAATATAAAATTTCACAGTTTAAAATATAAGTAATAAAATATATTATATAATATATTAATATAAAATATAATATAAAAATATAAAATAATAAAATAATATAAAATTTCACAGTTTAAAATATAAGTAATAAAATATATTATATTATTTTATTATTTTATATTTTTATATTATAGTTTATATTTATGTTTATATTTTAAACTGTGAATATCTTAGCAATAGTCCTCCAGTTCTTTTGGCTCTTTGATATAGAAGTGTAGCCAAGCCATACTAACAGACTGAAAAATAGTTTCTACCTGTGGCTGTTAGACTTTTAAATGCAAAATAACTCCATGTCCACAAGGTGCCACAATGTTGTATGGTTGTTAGTGGGATTCATTGTGTTGGGGGGGTGTATGAGGGAAGCTTAGCTAATTTCATTGTATACATATACTTGGACAAAATTAATTAATTAATTAATTAATTAATTATTATTATTATTATTATTATTATTATTATTATTATTATTATTATTATTATTATTAATAATAATAATAATAATAATAATAATAATAATAATAATAATAATAATAATAATAATAATAATAATAATAATAATAATAATAATACCATGTATAAGGGGGTACTGGTGAAACATTACCACCAAGACATTGATGCTAAATGTCTTACCATTTTGACAGATAACACCAGAAAAAAAAAATCTTGTCCTAACATTTTAAAATAATTTCTTCTTCCAGAAGATGCACAGGGTGTATTAGCACAGGGTGACTGCTGAACTGGCACGCACACAGAAAGTTACACTGTTTGATTTGTTAGGGAGGCCACTGAGTAAAAACCTGTAAGAGCTAATGGACAAAGCCACTTACAGGAAGGAAACACCTACTTCAGTTGTCTCAGAGTGGATATATCAAAGTTCTCTGTAGGAAACAAGACAAAATGAACAAGCCCGTATCTGCTTGTAGATGCACCTGCCCTTTCCCCCTTCTTCTTTCACCCCTCTCAGGTTTTTAAACAATATTTTTAGCATGTTTCTTATAAATAAAGATTTCAAGACCTACTGTATTTCTGAGACAGAAAAATAATTTTCCTACTATAAACCTAATGGCTTGGTCACATTGTCAATTTACCAGTCCCACCTTTTTAGAAATTGCTGTGAATTCACATGGTATATCACTTGGTTGGCACATTTACATTAACTTAAATTGCTTTTACTCATTTCTGTTCTGTTTGAAGAACACATTTTTGGTTTAATTTTTTTAAAAGTACTGGTAAATCAAGTGTTTCATAGGCAAGTACTTCACATCCTTCTTTGTTCCATGACTAGTTTTGTACCGTGACAGCATTGGTCATGATCATGTGGTTTTGTCGCTGTTTCTGTGTTTCCATGGTCGTGATAACTTGTCTCGTGACAAGTGTTACCTCACGGTCTTGTACTGTGACAAACACATTTGTCTAGCTTCCTTTTCCCTTTTTTGGGGGGGGGGGGGTTAAAATTATTTTCCAATATTTTGCTTCTGAAAAGTCAAAAACAAAAAACAAAAACGGATACAGTTTCTACTAGCAGCTTATGAAGGTATCACTCCTAGTCTAGTTTTCCGAGAGAAACGAATGTTTTGTTGCATGACAGCCATTGCTACACGATGTCTTGTCTCGGAACAGAAAGGAGGAACAAAGTGTGACAAAGGAAAACCCTACCCCAGCACCAGGTACAGTATTGTTGCACTTAGCACCTGTTCCAAGGGCGTGGAGACAAATTTCAGAAGTTGCGCGGTGGACATGAAGTGACTTTTTTTGTACTGCTCCTAAGCGCAACACTAACAGAGACAAAATGGATGTGAAGTAACTGCCCTAGTGTGAGTGTGTCAGGATTGGAAGAATATTAGCACAAGGCACATGGAAAAATATTGTTTGGAACCCAGAAGCACATGTTGAGGGCATCTCAAATCCTGTTATTATCGTCACTCCTGCTACTTACAGTTTTATGCCTCTTCATTCTATGATGCACCACAACCTGTAAACAAACTACAGACATCCCAAGGGGTTAAATTTTCTTAAGTTAGAAAGCATAGGGAGGAAGTTCCCAAGGCTTGCCAAGCTGCAGACATCAGCAGCTGAGGAAAAGAGATGAAGAAATGCTGACATTTCTCTTCAGCTGGAAAGCCATGCTGATGTTGATTCAATTGGTTGAAACAACTGGCTTATGAATGTGGGATATTGTGTTTTTGTATTCATGATTCAAAAAGTCAGGAAATACCCTGGCATTGCTGCACAATATTCTGCCTGCATTGCTAGCAGAAAAAGGATGCCAAGCTTTACACAGCAGGCCACCTGAAGGTTGACAACACCGATGGCAGCAGTCAAGGTAGTCTACAGGATCTCCTCTTGTGGTCACTACTGTTCACAATGTGACACCAAGCAAGGAAAAATTCTAGACACCCTTTTTCATCACTTCTCCCACAAACACAAAGCAACTGTCAGGGCTGTTTTTCAACAAGAGCAAACAGTAGTGAGTAACTGCACAGTGACAATGTGGGTACAATGGAGAGGACACGTGACTGAGAGTATATATGCAACAAAGTTCTGCTAACATCAAGACCATGAGCAAAAGACAGTAATTTTTTAAATGAGTGAGCTTCTGAATATTTGTTACTATCTGTTCAAATTTTTTTTACAGCCAGACACAGAATCTCTTTCTGAACAACAAAGCTTGTTTTGCCAAGAAGATATATATTTTAAAAAATCTCTTATTGACAGTCAGCTAATTGGGTCCTGAATGGCAGGGTCAAAAGTTCAGATTCCCTTTTGTGCCAGGAGCCTGGTCTCAGAAATCCTGAGATAATGTTTACTGGAAGCACTCAGGCTAAGCTAAACACAACTGCTCTGTAGTTTTATAATGCAGAAATACTTTGAATATGCTTTACAAAATTGCATGCTAATTCCTGAAATTTATATGGCAAATGTCCTTTTTGGAGAATTATAATTCCAATACTTTTAAAAAGTATCTTTGCTTTCCTTTTGCTTTATTTTATTTTTTCAAGCAAAAATCAAAGAAAAATAAAACAAAACAAAAGATACAAAAGACACAAAACATGTGGCACCTTAAAGACTAACTTTCATATTTTAATGTAATGTTTTGTAGACATGTCCACTTCTTCAGACATATAGCAGCAGAATGAGGTATGCAATATAATATGTAATGGAATATATGTTTCATATCAAATATTCATTGGCTGTTGTATGTAGCCGTATTTGCATGCAACCCCAATTGTAAATTCCTGTAGAAATGCATCAATGGACACAGGTTTGACATAAGAAACAACAATACACAGAAACCTGTCTCAAACCATTTCAGTCTACCAGGCCACTCCTTAATGGTTTTGAAGGTCACCGTCTTGTAACAAATCATTACAAGTCAAGAATACAAATAGAAACAGCAGAGATAAAATTCATATGCATGATGGCACAGGCGTGACTAGGGAGGGGCAGAAGAGTGCATTTTCCCTGGGCGTGCAGCAATCTGGAGGTGCCTGGAGGGTGAGCAGGAAAGTAAGCCATGAGCCATCCTCCAGAAGTCCTCCTTTTGACCTGCTAAGGCTTGGGGAAAGGAGAAGAGGGAATCAGGTGATTTTCCCCCCAAGCAGCACCTCCATTGATTGCTCCCCCTCCTCCTTTCCCCCACCTCTGCTAAGGCTTGGCGATCATTAGCCCGGGGAAAGGAGGAGAGGAAGTGTGCAATGGAAGTGCTGCTTGGGGAAAAAATTCCAATGCTTGCTTCCGTCTCCCCTCCTTTCCCTGGTCACCAAGACTTAGATGGGGGAAAGGAGGAGGGGGAAGCATGCTATGGAGGTGATGCTTGAAAAAAAAAGCCTGCTTGATACTATCCACACACTGTGTGGTTTGCATAGGAGAGCCTTGTCCGGGAGACCCTCAAAGAAGGTGTGAGAAAGAGGGACCCTTCTCCCCTCCCCTACTGCCCCCCCCCAGAATCAGGCACCCCTTGTTCGGTGGGTGAGATGCAGTTGGGGTGCAGGAGAGAGCACAAGAACTGACTTTGGCCCTAGGCACTCCAAACCCTAGCTACGCCTCTGCATGATGGAAACACACAATAATGGATTAAACATAAGCCAATGTTTCTTGAGTCATTATCCAATGTAAAATCACTATATTGCCACTGGATTTTTCCCTCCATGGAAATTCATCTCCCAAAAAAAGGTAAAAACGTTGCCACTCTCCTCCCTCTCTTCCAACCCCCCTCTCACCCTGCTCTGAACTGGTGTCTTTTTTTTAACCACATGGCCATAAAGCAACACCTACATATAAACAAACTGCCTTCAAAACCAACTCCCCCCTTCTCTTACCCCTCCCCTATCCACCCCCACCTGAGCTCTGTCTCTATGGGAATTTACAACAGCCAATGAATATTTGGCATGAAGCTTATATTCTATTACATATTATATTGCATATCATTCTGCTTGTATATGTCTGAAGAAGTGGAGATGTCCATGAAATGTTACATTAAAATATGAAAGTTAGTCTTTAAGGTGCCACATGTTTTGTGTCTTTTGTATCTTTTGTTTTGTTTTATTTTTCTTTGATTTTTGCCTGGAATTCTTGAAAAGAACAGGCTACCATCTCCATTTTTTTTTTACTCTCCCTCAAACGTTCATTGTTCTATAGCTCTCCTGCAACAATGTATGTACTTTGGAATGAGCATGCTGGGAAAACTTTATAACAAAGTCACAATTTTTTTTTCTTTTGAAAGGCCTTGAAAAGCAGGGGTTCCTTACAAATTAAAAAAAAATGTAAGTGGTACCAACTACACTTTTTCAAGATTAACTAGATTGCTCTTTTCTATTAATTCAATCTGTTTGAAATGTTAATATCTCTATGTGTTGTGCTCCACTCTTGAGCATAATAAAACAAGGATCCTAAAGGAGCATAGCTGGAACTTTCCCCCTAGTATAGCTGGGTGTGCTGTGCAACGAACTGCATGGGGCAGAAGCAGCCCAGGTTCCTATTAAATCCACATGGATTAACGGCCCATGGGAGCAGTCAAAGTGGTTTACAAGATATCTCTTGAGCTCACTTAAGTTCACAAAGGCTGCTATCCCACAATGACTAAAAACTGCTTCAAACTGCTTGAAGATGCGGTTAATAAAATGGTGTCCCCACAACCAGCAGACTTTAAAGCGTGGGGAATGCAGTCATAACCACTTAATCATGAGCCAGCGAGTTTTGCAAGTACCTGGTCTCGAGGTGGTACAAAGCTTGTCTCAGTTCCGATGAGGAATTTTAACTGGTAGTTGAGTCCATGAGACTTGGAAAATCGGCATCAAAACCTTTTTGTTCTGCTGTGTTGTGGTTCCCGCACGTGGGAACACAAAAGCTGTGGTTCTTTAAATTGCACCAGTGGGGACACAGGCACAGCGTTTTCAACCACATGACCATTCCAGGGGAAAATCTGCATTTTACTTTGATCCACATTTTCTGGACATGGGGTAGCAAAGAGACACCAAGTGGGGGAAATAGCAGAACCTGCCTCCCTTTTAAAAGAAAGCCAGTTAACCACTCCTCAGCCAAACACAAAGCAATTGTGTTTGCCATGTTGGGTTCTTTTGGGAGAGAAATATTTTAAATAGATAAATTCAAATAAATTATAAGGATGTTTTTCAACAAGGTCTCTAGGTTGCTTGGAGCCACAAAATAATCAAAATGCCTAGAAGAAATGTGTTTTTCAAACGCACTGTGTGCACATTAGAGATGGGCATGAAATGAATTTTTTTTGTTCCGTTATTCGTTATTCGTTTCATTACATAATGAAACGAATAATGAACCTGTTGATGAAATTGGAACGAACTGAACAGAAACAAGAAAATTAGGTTCGTTACGTTTCATTTTCGTTAATGGCGATGCACGATGAAATGAGCTGTTTTAAATGTTAAAAAACGTCCTGAATATCCGTAAAATCCCAGCGATAATTATTTATTCTGCATGATAATACCTATCGGGGGGTTGGGGGTCCTTCAAATGTGCATTTATGTATTTTCTCAGATCGCTGTATTTTTTTCCTTTAAGGGGAGTTAGGGGACCTCAACCCCAAATGGCTGCCAAATGCCTAATATATTGATTTCTTGGATATTAAAATGCCCTGGACATCTGTAAAAATACAGCGATAATTATTTATTCTGCCGGATAATACCTACCAGGGTGGGGTCCTTAAAACATTTGTTTTTGTCTTTCTCCCATCGCAATGTATTTTTTCTTTTCCCTTTAAGGATGACACAAAATGGATGCCAGCCACAAAATGGATGCAAGCAATGTGATGGGATCATGTAAATTCTTGGACAACTTCAACCAATAGCATGCCCAGGTTGCAGACTGGGCAGGTCTGGCAACCACAGAGGACATAAAAACCTCTGGCAGCCCCAGTCCTCCTTGCAGTCTGCGGTGGGAGTTGGGGGGGGAATGGGATTGCTGTCTCTGCGACTCGTTATTTTCACTTTAGGCCAGCCAGGCAGGCATGTGTCTCTGTGTTCCTGCTGGCTGCAGCCTGGCTCTTAGGGGAGAGAAAGAAGAGGTTTCTCTCTA
Organism: Phrynocephalus vlangalii; assembly: GCA_037367305.1. Taxonomy (NCBI): domain Eukaryota; kingdom Metazoa; phylum Chordata; class Lepidosauria; order Squamata; family Agamidae; genus Phrynocephalus; species Phrynocephalus vlangalii. The sequence continues at coordinate 6,163 of JAWVWN010000373.1, read as the reverse complement.
GCTTCAGTCTTGCAGCCTCCCTGTGTGCGTGCGTACCTCTTGGCGAGTCCCCCCCTGCCCTGCAGTGCAGTCACTCTGCGGCTGCCTTGCGCCCTGGGCAACGCCCACCACTGCCTTTGCAGCCTCCCTGCGTACCTAGCCTATACTGTGTCTTTGCCAGCATCAATTTATTTTAGTGTTTTCCCTCTGGTCTGGGGTGTTGGGGGACGCCCATGCGCAGAAATGCTTTTTAAATCACGCAAAGCAGGTAAAAACAAAAAATGAATAAATGAACCAATGAAACATTTTTTAATTTTTTTTTTTGCAAAAAACAAAAACAAACTGAAATGGGACCCATAACGAAAACAAAAACCAAAACGTCATTTTTTCGATTTGTGCCCATCTCTAGTGCACATGACTGCATGTCTGCGCAATTGGAAGGTATTTGATCCAATCCACCACCCTTGTGTGAAAAATCATTGTGATTCCAGATAAATCACAGGCAAGAAATCAAATTGCAGCAAAGCTGAAGCATTAGGATTTGGCTCTTCAATGTGGGCACACCCATAGATTGTCGTGAAGGAATAAATGAAAACAGCTCTCTCTCTCTCTCTCTCTCTCTCTCTCTCTCTCTCTCTCTCTCTCTCTCTCTCTCTCTCTCTCTCTCTCTCTCTCTCTCTCTGTGTGTGTGTGTGTGTGTGTGTGTGTGTGTGTGTGTGTGTGTGATGGATTGGGGTGGGGTGGAGGAGATGGAACTCTGCACCATTAAGTCAAACTTGACAACACGCATTCATGAACCAACAAAAGTAGGCTTATGGAAAATAAATATATTCTGACAATGAAATGTAACAGAAAGATTTAAGATTCTGCCTAGACATACACTGCATGATCAATGGCACTTTGATTTTAGTTTTGTGTGAAGCAGTAAGTGGTTGATGTATTCCAGTACCAGTGATGTGATTTAACAGCAAAACAGTTGCCAGCCGAGATTGTCAAGATTTACTGTAAGTACTCAAATAAATTAATACAAATGTGTTTTGATCGTTCTAGCTGCCTCTGTGACAGTGTCTCTGAATCTATGTTAATTTGCTGCCATAGGTGTAAACTGTTATTTCAGAGCTTAGCGAGGAGATTTTACATAATCTTTTATGAAATATGCTTGCTCTCTGATGTTGGCTGGCTTGCATTTACTAAGACACATCAATGCAATCCAGCTACGAGAAAGACGTTTGTTTAAAATTCATGTTTCCCAACTCTTTTGAAATTCAAAATTGTGCTGCTGGTAGCGTTTCACAGACCCTAACTTATTCTCTCTCAGTTCTTCTTGTCTTTTCAAATTTAGTATTAGAGATTGGGCCTAGAATATGGATACATGAATACAAAATATGCATGCTATTCTGGAACCATAATATGCCCATGATATGGAACTCAAATAGGAACAGAAATTCAGTTTTTAAATTATATTTTTACAATAGATGGCAGGCAGAAAAAAGAAACATAAACCAAGGAGCTCTCTTGTCATCACACATTCATGTATGAAAGACACACAAACCGATTTACTGATCCATCCAGACAGAACAATGAAACAGGACACTCGTATGTAACAAGGGCAGACCCAAAAGAATTCAAGGTTTGAAATGAGCCAGCAAATTCTGGTCTTTCCTCACTGGATAATAACCTACCAGTAGAGATGGGCACGACTTGAAAAAAAATTTTTTCGAGTTGTCGTTAGTCGGGCCGGTTCCGTTTCGGCTCGTTTCCGTTTTTCGCGAAAATTCACAAAAATTAGTCAGTTCGTTTTTTCGTTTTTTCGTTGTCGTTAGTACTGGTTTTTGGGGGGGGAGCGGGCTCCTGGAGGCACCTCTGTGGTGGGTGCCTCCTCTGGCCCGCTATAAAGGGAAAGTGGGCTCCTGGAGGCACCCGTGGGTGCCTCCTATCCTCCCACTAGGAAGGGGAAGCAGGCTCGAAAAGACCCCTCAACATGGGGGTCTCCCCTCTTCACCTGCTGCTTCTGCAAAATGGTATGCAATAGCCATATGGATATTGCATACCAGTTGTGCAGACAGTGAGACCAGTGAGAGTGACTGATAGCATCATGCCTTCCCTACACAAGGAAGGCTCTCGCACCGCCATGTCTCACACAGAAGGGAATTGTACTTGCTGCGTGTAGTGCAATGCAAGCAAGTAGATCTGGCTTAGGGTTAAGGTGGGTTAGTGCTAGGGTTAGGCTAGTGACGGGTAAGGTTACGGTGGGCTAGTGGGTTGCACCTCTGGGTGCCTCTCTGACCCACTAAGAGGACAGTCTGTGACGTATGGGTATGGACGGAGTCAAGGGTTAGGGTTAGGGTTAGGGGGCTAGGGCAGGTTTTCGGGGGCTTTTTGGCACATCCCAGAAGTCTCCATGGCCAAGTGGCCATGCGATTGGTGGGATGGCTCCAAAAATTTGCATGGTCGTCCACTCCCACATGGCCGGCCACTCGGCCAGCCCATCATTGCGCAGGTGTAAATAAAATAAAATAAAATAAAATCAATGGAGGACAGAGGAGGAGAGGAGAGACATTTTGTTGCAAGAAAAAACCCACTGCTACTGTGAAAAATCTGGCAGTTTATAAATTTTCGCGTGTTTCTGTTGTGCTTGTGTTTTTGGACCACGATTTCAAAAACAATATTGCGTTCGCCGCCCCATTTTGGATCCCCCGCCCACACCGCATGGCATGGCAACTCGAGTCCAGCTGCCCAGGACGGGGGGGAGGCGGGACCCCCCTCCAGAAACCACCCCTCCGGTAGGTGCCCTGCGCCTTTAGTCAAGCAGGCATTTTTCCGCCTGCTTTTTTGGCCCGGGAATGGATGGGGGGACGGGGGAGAGTTTAAAAGTTTTTTCCTGTGCCGTCCGTGCCGCTTGCTTGCGCTTTAATTGGCTGCGGCGGCCGGCAGCCGGCGAGACTGGGCTTTTTGCTGGCTGCTGGCTGCGAGCCTGCGGGTGAGTCCCACCACAGCAGCCCAGGATGGGGGGGGGAGGCCGGGGACCTCCAGAAACAACCCCTCTGGTATGTGTCCTGAGGCACGGCAGGCATTTTTCCGCCTGCTTTTTGGCCGGGAACCGGGTTTTTAAAACTTTTAAAAACTTTTTTTCTGTGCTGCGTGGCATCGCGCGATCGCGCGATGCAAGGAACGAGCACGACAAATCAGACCAAAATTGTTCGTTCGTCGGTTCGAGCTCGAAGTCTGGCGGAGTAATTCCCGTTACCGTTTCCGTAGATTAACGGAACCGAGTAACGGAAACGGAAACGGGAATACCGCTAAGTCGTGCCCATCTCTACCTACCAGTCTTATTTTTCACTGTAATCTACCTCATAGCATTGCTGGCAAGTTCAGATCTTTAGCTCAAAGATGAAATACAGTGCTTCAAAGTAGTAAAATTATTATTTCATAAAACATAACTGACATACCATCAGTGTTGAGAAAATTCTGAAATAGACTTCCTGGGCATGTGAAATAGCAAGCTGTGCTTTGCGTTGTTGCAAAATAAGCATGGAGCAGTAAACAAGCAATATTATGTCCTGGATTTAGCCGTTTGAAAATTAGAATGATTAACTGAACAGATTCCCTTCTCCCTTCATACAGGATCCACAAGTCCACTTCTTCCTAAGAAATTAAGAAAGCTTGTGTTTATTAGAGGACAGGAAAGGTGGTAACAGTCCTTGATAAAGATATCAAGAGCCATGACTGACACTTTTATTTCAAGAGAACAAAGACAAGAGGTGTCCTCCTAGGAAGGACAAAAGGAAATTATGAGAAGGAAGAAAATGACATTAGCAATTTCTACAAAGGGCAATGGAAGGCCAAAAGGAAAGTCAGCACAGGTCAAACAGGTAAAGATCAGTGTAGGAAGTCTGAGGAGGTCTTCTTTCTCCTTTTCCCCATACAAAAAAGAAAAAAAACACCATGCATCATCTCAAGTGTGAGTTGTGCTGCACCCAGTCTCTTCCAACACATGCGGTGTGGGCGGGGGATCCATTACTATGCACAGAAAGGTCCAAGCAGGTACACAAAAGGTATAAGACATCCAATGTACTATTTGAGAAGTTCATGAGGTAGAACTTGAAAATGGCCACCAATTCTTTAAAAAGAGGAAAACTAAATGGCATTGCTTCTTGCGGGCCACACTCGCATCACGTCATACTCCTGTACCTCAACTCAAAGAAACTTTGTGAATGGTCACTCCACGAGGCTGGTCCGACGGGGGTGTCTTTGTCCCCTCCGGCTCCCGTCCTCGGAGTGAAGAGAGGTGTGATAGGAAGACTTGCGTGAGTGTGGGATGGGAAGCCTTTATATTGGCTTCCTGCACTCTCCCCGGACTCTCTTTGCTCTGAACGGTACCTCGCCACCCTCCCTGAGCTGTTATGAGAATGAGTTAATCTGGTCGCTTCGGGGCCGAATGGGAATTTTTGGCTGGCACCTGCTTGGCCTTGGTGCCAGCGCATTTTTGCCCATTCCATTCTCAAGACATGGCAGGCAGGACTTTTCAGCCACGTTAGGCAGGTAGTGCAAGTACATTCCATCCCGGGACATCATGTGCAAGGTTCCCTCAACAAGGGAACCAAGCAGCCGTGAAATAAGTTTTGTGAACAAACAGAATGGCCTATCAGGCCATTAACCAAAACTGGCCAAAAGTGGCAGGGCATGCATGGCTGCCTGGAGTTACAGGTCCAAACCTAGAATATTTGGAGTGCCACGCTGTACGAAGGGCACTCTCATAGATAAGCACATGACGTCATAAAATTAAGCCCCCAAATAATAGTAAAAGCTAACTCGCACTACGGGAGGCCCATGAAAATTAAATTGTTACTGTTACACTTAAATAAAGTTATTAATCAAGTTATTAATAAAGTTGTGGCCCAGTTTTAAAACCCATATGCTGATGTGTCGACTCTTTATTTCGGGGCCTGGGGAGACAATGGTTTATTCTTACACATGTTTTTGCATATATTGCTCCACTCAGGAGAAAGACATCAGGAGCCATAGCTACACTGCACGACTAGATACTTGAGCATTTTAGCCAGGGCATCCAGCTTTTATGCCTCCTCCTCTCCTTGCCTAGTGAAGGACAAGGAGATATAAAGCACCACCAGCCAATACTGGCAGTAGCACCAGCTTAGCTGCATGGGAAGCGAAGTATTCTTGGCTGGGGCTTGCAAGGGTCAGCGAAGTTCTGAAGACAGGATCCAGCCGGACCCAAGAAGCATCAGCAGACTGCATCACCAGTGGGATCCCTGCTTTCTCTGATCACTGCTCAAAAAAAGTCTCAAGGACTTCATCACATGCTGCTTTTCATGAACAAAATTAAGGCATTCAGGAGAATTTTTGCTGGTATTGTGGATTCCTGACCAGTGAAAGAAAGAATTCCTTCTGCCACTAACTGGGAGCTGGAAAATCAGAGGATAGATAGGTTGTCCAGGAACATTTGTTGGATGGACAGTGCAGCAGGCTGGTGGTATTTTCCCCCTCCTTTAATATTGGCTCAAACCAGCAGAGAATAAATTGTTTTCTATTCCAGTTGTTGTTCTCCTTGGAAATGCCACAGAGAGAAACGGAATACTCTGCTACAAAATCTCTCTCTCTCTCTCTCTCTCTCTCTCTCTCTCTGACTGTATCGTCTTGCATTTTGCTTCAAACTGACCATTTCCCCCTTCACATTCCTTTGAATCAGAAGTATAAATGCAAATGGGAAATCTGCTCTCAATAATATGAAACGTTGTGCCCATCGCTAAAATGGCAGGTGTCATGCCCACTGCTTCCCCACAGCATTCTGCAGCAAATATCCAAGTGTTTGAAACAGACTGAGAAATACTGTTTTAGCCATAGAGGTTGCTAGCTTTTTTTTTTCATGGAAAAACAAGAATGAGAACAACACCTTGCTTTCACACAGATTGTCCTGGCTTTTTCTGGGAGTTGAGTCATGGCTACTGGACTTCTTTTTGAGAGATAGAAACGTTTCGCTGTTCATCCAAACAGCTTCGTCGGTCTGAATACAGCTAGTGCAAGAGACCTTCTTATAGTCAGCTTGACCTCTTGTCCCCTGGTCTGATTGGCTCATAAGATGAACAAAGCCTGAATAGGCTCCTTAGGGAGACATTAGTGTCCATGGCCTTAAGGTAAACAATGGCCTAAGGTGCTGAAACCC
>JAWVWN010000372.1:0-21186 GCA_037367305.1 Phrynocephalus vlangalii | reverse complement strand
ACAGAGTTGGGAACATAATGGCAATGAGTGATCCAAAGAAATTGCTTGGGAAATTCTTCATGTCCTTTTGCAATCCAAAACAGATGTTGATGATGATAGAATGGACTAGAATAAAACTGTGCCAGGATGGATGTTGGTATGTTGAATCCCATACCCAAAGAACATGAAGAAAGAAATTGTCATAGATTCGTTTTGGACTGGACTTTTAATCTAATTGCTGGTTGAAGTCATCAATTGTAGCATATCATGGGTTGAAGAATATGAGAAGAATAAGAAGACGGCAATTATATAGTTTATAGTTAAATAATAATAACATTGTATTGGTAGTCTAATGTGGAAATATGAGAAAACTGTGTTGAACAATAAATAAATACATGTATAGCAATGTAATGAAAAATATTGTGATTAAAGATGGACTAATCAAATGGAGTATATCATAAAATGTAAACAGGTAATTGTGGCATTTACCCCTTCATAGCCAGGTGTGTTTGTGCAAGAGGATGTAAAGGGTTAATGCTGTGGACCAATGAGGGAGTGAGGAGGCGAAGCCCACATGTTTACAAGTCTCATCTTGAGGGTCATGTGCAAGTCAGATGTGAGGCAGATGAGAGTTAGGAGAAAGAGGTGAAGAAAGAAGAAATGTGTGATGGATTAGGGATAAAAGTATGAGACAGGTTTGAGAAGAGTAAAATGAGAGAATTTGAGTGTATTATTTATTTATTTATTTATTTATTTATTGGATTTATATACCGCAACCATCTAGCAAAAAAGCTACTCTGGGCGGTTTACAGACATATACAAAATACAAAAACAGATTAAACAACTTAAAATAGTAAATAAAAACTAATCAATCAGACCAAATAATCAAATCATCATAATAAAAAGAACAAATAAGCAAATAAGCACAAATACAATAAATCAAAATGATTTGAAAATTCAAAATAAGAACAAATGAAAAAAATAAATAAATAACTAATAGTTTGCATTCATGGGCTTTTGTATGTCAAAGATGGGTTCAGATGCTGCGCGGTAGCTCAGTTGCTAGACGCTGCAGCATCACCTTGATAGATTTATCTTGTATAATAGATGAAAAGGAACATCTCCTTAGTGTAATCTCCTTAGTGGAATTTTCAATTAAGGGTGCACAAGAAAACCTTAAACTGAGACAGCTTGTTGAATTCAGTAAACTTTATTTTATTTTATTAATGTTACAACTTGACTGAGAGCCTTTTCACACGACCCCTAAGATCCACTGGCCACTTAAATTTGGACCAGCGATCTTGGGGGTTTGTCGCTGTTCCTGTGTTCCCACCCCCTCCGCACTCCTGGCAGCTGTCTGTGTGAGGGGAGGGAGAAAAAAAGGAAGAAAAGAATGCCAGTTCACCTCCGTTCTGCCATCTAGCTCTGCTCCCGGCAGCATTCTATCTCTTAAAGGGGTGGGGGGCAAAAAAACAACAAACAGAAGCGAGGAGAGCCCAGCACTCAGTTACATCCACATCAGGAATTTTTTACAACCAGAGAGCAGGTACTTGAAAAGTGCGCTGGGACGTGCTTAGGTGGGCGTGGCCGCCCTTAATTTTTTGTAAACTCCGGAGCTGGTGGGGAAACAATTTTAAGCTCCGGATCTGGGAGCCATTTGCCGCGGATTTTAGGGGTCGTGTGAAAAGGCCCTGAGACTCAATATTTCAACTGGGTAACCTTGAATGGTGGCAGTGAAAGTAAGAAGGCATGATCTGCAACTAGATATGCTCTCAGAGGCGCTGCGGGATCAACCGAGACACTTTGTGAATGAGACCTGGAAGATGCTATATAACTGGAACCAGAAGCAGACAAATGAGTAAGGGAAGAAACAGACATAAGGATGTATATACAGTGGAAGACATGCAGGTGTCCAGACAATGATGAAATCCTTAGTTCTTTTGTAGAGTATGTGGATTAGACATGGGCACGACTTGGCGAAATTCTCGTTTCCGTTTCCGTTCCTCGTTTCCGTTACGCAACGGAAACAGTAACGACAATTAAGCCGTCAGAACTCGAACTCGAACCGATAAAAGAAAAATTGGGTCTGATTTGTCGTTGTCGTTCATGGCATTGCGGCGATCGCGCGATGCCAAGCGGCACAGAAAAAAAGTTTTAAAAAAAACCAATTCCCGGCCAAAAAAGCAGGCGAAAATATGCCTGCCTGAGTGAGGGCACCTACCAGAGGGATGGTTTTTGGGGGGGGTCCCCGGCCTCCCCCCCTCTCCTGTCCTGGGCTGCTCTGGTGGGGGGCATCCTCGTCGTCTCGCCATGCCATGCGGTGCGGGGGGATCCAAAATGGTGACCGCAACATTTTTTTGGAAATCGTGGTCCAAAAACCCACCAAAGCACCACACAGAAATATGCGAAAATTAGGTATTTTAACTGCCTGAATTTTTACAGTAGCAGCAGTGGGTTTTTCTTGCAACAAAACGTCTCCATTGATTTTATTTTATTTATTTTTATTTTTATTTTTTTACACCTGCGCAATGATGGGCTGGCCATGGGAGTGGACCATGCAAATTTTTGGAGCCATTCCACCAATTGCATGGCCACTTGGCCAGGTTTTGACCGAGACTTCTGGATGTGCCAGAGGGCATAAAAAGCCCACTAATCCTAGCCCGAACCCGAACCCGAACCCGAACCATAACCCATACGCCAGTACACTGTCCTTCTTAGTGGGTCAGAGAGGCACCGAGAGAGGCACCCCACTAACTCACCCTAACCTTACCCGTAACCCTAAGCCTAGCCCTTGCGCTAACCCTAACCCTAAGCCAGATCTGTACTTGCATTGCACTACACGCAAGTACACTTCCCTTCTTAGTGAGCCAGAGGGCGCCCAGCAGAGGCATTTCTCTCTCACCTCGCTCACAGTCCAAAGTTCCAAAAAACTCTGTACGCCAGTATGCTGTCCTTCTTAGTGAGCTAGAGGCACCCAAAAGAGAGGTGCCTCTGCCAGTGCCACTTGGTACGCAATGGCTACACGGTCATGTACCCTTCCTTTTCCCTTTGTAGGGGGCCAGAGGAGGCATCCACTCCAGAGAGGTGCCTCCAGGAGCCTGCTAAATACCTTCCCTTCGTAGCGGGCCAGAGGAGGCACCCACCCCAGAGAGGTGCCTCCAGGAGCCCACTACCCTACCCCCCCTAAACCAGTACTAACGACAGACAACAAACAAAATGACAAATTTTTGGAAAATTTCGCGACAAACGGAAACGAGCCGAAACGGGCCGGCTCCGACACACGACAACTCGAAACGTCATTTTTCCTGGTCGTGCCCATCTCTAATGTGGATAAGTGGATAATGTGTGACTATAGGAGGCTTTGTTTTTGCCTTCATTTCTAAATCTTTTTTTTACTTTTTTCTTTTTTATGGGTATGTTTGTTTCATTTTGTTGCCTTTGTTGTATGTAAATAAATACTATTAATAAAATGAAAAAAGAGGAAGGCGTGTATAGGCCATTGGTTTGTGAAATTATTGGGGGCTCTGTATGGGTTTGCTGCAGTAATGTATTAGCATTACTTAAGACTATGTATTATAATATTGCAGTGTGTAGATACATTAACCACAGCTAATTAACTGATATAATTCATATTTTAAATGGATATGTTACTGGGGTAAGTAGCTATATTAATGCTTTGTTACAAGATGTGGTGTTACTAACATATGATTAAAAATGTATTGTATAAAGATAGTGATACAAAATGTTCATTGTATTCTGTTTGATTTTAAGTACTGTTCTGTTTGATTCTGCTTTAAAAATTTCCCCTTAAAACAAACTGAATAAAGGGGGAATGAAAAAGTGAGGTCATGAATATTTATTATATGTAATTTGTTTAACCAATCACTGAGCTCATGGGCGGATTTATGATGTATATAAAGAAATATCAGGAGATAGATATCTAGGCTCGTGCGCTCCCAGACACATTTGGTGGGGCCAGTGTGAGCAGGGCCGGCACATCCATTAAGGCGAACTAGGCAGTTGCCTAGGGTGCCAAAATGGAGAGAGGGCGCTGGCCAGCCTGCCACCCCCTTGCCACCCCCCCACCCGCCGCTGGCCACCGCCATCTGTCCCCCCACCGCCCGCCAGCCGCCTGTCGCCATCCGCCCATCGCTGCCCGTCCATCGCTGCCCATCGCCGTCCACCAGCCACCCGCTGCCCACCGCGCCCATTGCCACCCCCACATGCCCCTCACCATCCGCCCCCCGCACCCATTGCCATCCGTCCTGTGCGCTCCCAGGCACATTTGGTGGGGCCACTGTGAGATACAGGAAACTGGACTAGATGGGCCTTTGGCCTGATCCAGCAGGGCTCCTCTTATGTTCTTATGTAAATGACTGTCAGAAGGTCAGTCAGAGAGTGACTGGTCAGAGACGGGATAGGGTCTGGATAACGATAGGTTATGGTTCAACTGAACAATATATTGAACATATAACTGTGTTTGTGTGAAAGAGAAAATATCAACCTCCATTGCAGAGTATGGTTTGATTATTCTTCATATTTTAACTTAAATAAACTACAAAATTATTTTTAAACATTAAAGCAAGTGTCAGTCTCTGTTTGCAGGGCCGGCGCTAGGTTTTTTGCACCCTAGGTGAGGGGTGGGTGGTGGGGCGGGGCAGGGGGCAGCAGGTGTGGGTGGGCGGTGGGGCAGTGGTGGCAGCGGGGGCGGGGTGGGGGCAGCGGGGGTGGGGGCAGGGGGCAGGGCGGCAGGGGGGTGGCGGATGGCAGGGGACAGCAACGGGTGGGGGTGGGCGGCGATGGGCGCGGGGGCAGCGGGCGGATGGTGGCGGGTGGTTGGGGGACAGGCGGCGGGGGCGGCGGCGGGGGGGGGGGCAGGGGGCAGCAGGCTGGCCAGCGCCCTCTATCCATTTTGGCGCCCTAGGCAACTGCCTAGTTCGCCTTAATGGACGCACCGGCCCTGTCTGTTTGTTTAGTAGAGAAGTCCAAATTACATTGAAAATGGGCAGCGGAAAAAGAACCAGGTCACATCACAGTTATAATGAGTGGCTGGGGTTTCTGAAATCCAGGTTCGTTACAATGACCATCAGGAAGGAACACTGTAAAAGAATTCACACTCCTTCCACTACCCCCATCATTCATACTGTGGAGGGCATAAGTCAAAATGTAACAGCACTCCAAGACTTTGGTCCATTTCTTACCTTTCCTTAAATTTCTTTTCATTCCCATGCCTTCCAATTGTTGGTAATACTGTACTATAATCTTTTAAATCCAGAAGAGGTCATCAGGACATACAAGGTGTCTGATCCTCCTTCACAATTTTATTGTGTTCACTTGCTCCTCTACCTCTTTGCTTTTAAACCCTGTTCCTCCTGAAATCTGGAGGGGACTGAATCATGCCTTTCGGGTATTCTGACCTTAACCAAAAGATATACTTCTGGGCATCACCATGCACCTTCCCGAGCCCCCGTGACCCTTGCATTTTTAATGCCTTTTTCTAATATAGTGATGGACTGCAGGATTTCACAGAGCAGCCACCACATATCTCAGAGGATCTGACTTAACTAAAAAAAAATCCACCCCACCCTCCAGGAAGCCACCTTCTTTATTCTGCTACGTTTTCCACTCCTACTGATTGCAGGAGGCACAGCAAGGCCATAGCTAATGACTCATACTTAATGGGTGTTGGGAAAGGTTGCATAGGTTTCACACACCCTAGAGTCCTAGACCATTGCCCATCTAAACGAGCTTATTCAGACCAGTGTCCACCTATGAACCTATTCAGGTCATTGTCCAACTAACAAGATTATTCAGGCCATTGTCCAACTTATGAGCCTATTCAGACCAGGGTGATGTGAAATCGGGGTGAACTACTATATAAATTGATGAACTTGCCACTAACTTTCCTCAGACTGACGAAACTGCTTGGATGAGTAGTGAAATGTCTCGATATCTTAAGAAAAGAAGTCCAGTTGTCATGATTTAACTTCAAGGTAACCTCACCTGGATGACTGAGAATATTCACAGATGAGGCATCTCTCTATTCTTCTTTCCATCTTATTCTAATGTTTTCCCATTTGAAGAAAACCTGCTGCTCTCCGCCCATGAGCATAGCACTGGAAGGGAAGGGGGTCACATCTTTTCATACTCCAACTCCAGAATGTTCCAGATGTGAGATAAAGGAACTGAAATCTTTTGCCCTTTGTTTCCCGACAGACTGGCATAACTGGGGGGGAGGGGAGAGAAGAGTGCATTTGCCCTGGGGGCATACAGCACACAGCAAGCTGGGGGTGCCTGGAGGGGGAGCAGGAGGAGGAAGCCATGTGCCATCCTGCCAGCAGTCTTCCTTTCACTCCACTAAGGCTTGAACATCCTTAGTCGGAGGGAAGGAGGAGAGGGAAGCAGGCAATGTTTTTTTTTCCAAGCAGCACCTCTGTTGATTGCTCCCTTTCCTCCCCCCCCCCCCACTAAGGCTTGGTGATCATTAGCCTGGAAAGAGGAGGAGAGGGAAGCATGAGATGGCGGTGCTGCTTGGGGGAAAAATCCCATTGCCTGCTTCCCTCTCCTACTTTCCCTGGGCTAATGATTGATAAGCCTTAGGAGGGAAAGGAGGACGGGGAAATGTGCTATGGAGGTGATGCTTCAAAAAAAATTGCTTGCTTTGCACTATCAGCATGCTGTGCGGTCTGCACAGGAGAGCCTTAACTGGAAAGGAGACCCACAAAGAGAGCATGATTAGGAGAGACCCTTCTTCCCCTGCCCCACTGTTCCCCCTGGATCTGCCCACCCTCTTGCTGGGTGGGTGAGACATGGGGGGGGGAGGAGAGGGTGCAAAAACTGACTTTGTCCCCAGGTGCTCCAAACTCTAGCTACGCCTCTGTCCCTACATAGAACACTTGGTGATCTCTGGGTCCTCCTCCTCCTCCTCGTCACACATTGGACTCATTAAGGAATCCACTCTTTCCAAGAGGTAGAAGGAAACACGAATGGAAGAGAAACAGGGCCATTTTGATCGTATTGTGTACTTAAAGGCTGAATCCATATCAAGGAGAGATTAGAAATGCAGGCAGCAACAACCCCATACTCCAATCTTACGCCAAATAACCTCATGTTGTATTTTCAAAGGTCTCTTTCTTTAAGACAAGGGGGCAACTTGTCCACTGCCCTATTTTAGCTGGGGGAGATTTTTCAAACGTAGAATTCATGTGAGGTTTGCTCCAGATGTGAAGCCACTTTGAACTCTTTTACAGTACTTCTTGTTTTTTTAAAATGACACTTTGATTTAGGTACCTGATTATGGAGCCAGAGGTTGGGGAGTTTGATTCCCCACTGTGCATTCAAGGAGAAGGGCCAGACTGTGTGGCTTTGGGCATGCTGAGAATATGCCAAGCAGAGCTTGATCAGGAGGCTTTCTTGGACTGCAGCTCCCCATATTTCACTTGCCAGCTTAGCTGTGTGTCAGAATCCTCTGATGTCACAATGAGGCCTCAGCCTGAAGACATTCTGTTTCTCTGCCAACGGGGAGGCAGTTAACAGTCAGGCAGATCTGAGCTGGTCAGGATGGATCTTTCTGGTAGGTCAAGACATGGGTTGGAGATGGGCTCTCTTTTCCCTGAAGTTCTGTCATGGCATTAGTGGATACAGGAAGACATTCAGGAGGTTTGGAAAGGGTCAAGTCACTTTGAGACCACATAAATTATTCGGGGTGTGGTAAAGGCAAAGCTGTACTGGGAACATTGGGGCCATGAAATCTCTATTAGGATTTCCAGATGTCAGAGATGACTACAACTCCTCAAAACCTCCACCAGCCATGACAGAGATTTGATCTTAGAAGGACTTCTTGAGAAGGTTTTCAAAGAGCTGCTCTGTCCATCTTCACAAAAGGTCAGACAAGGTCCCTTTTTGGTTCATAGCTCTTAAATTCCTAAGTCAGGATGAATGTCAGACATCACAAGAGGGCAGGACAATCTTGAGGAAGTAGGAACCAGTCCCTGAGGTGACTTTTGGTGTGTGATCTCCTACCATCTTTTGCTATGGTGCTCCCATTTTCTTTTGTTCTCCTTGCACAGGTCTGGGGCAGCCTTGCCAAGGCAGCTGATCTGAAAGTCTCCTGCAAGGACTACATCATAATTTATGCTTCATCTCGGGTCCCTGAGAGGTTTGTGTGTGGGCAGGATTTTCCACCTCTGTGATCCAAATAATTTGGACTCCCCCCCACCCCCACCAACCATTATTTAACCGGGGGGGGGGGGGAGACACTCTGCAAGGTGTAGACACTGACAAACACTATTATCTAAATCTAGGACAATGAAAGAAGACTCCAGTTAATGGAGAAACAGGATGCCCTCTTAAGTAGCACAAAAAAGCAACTTACTCCATGAAGGGGATAAACAGATGAATCTTCAGGAACCTTGCCCTGAAACCACTCCTGTAAATATTCCAGCACTATTTTGTTTGGGAAGGTGCCTCTTCCTACCAGGGTAAAGAAACAGTTGGGAGATCTAGACTCATGAATATAGAAATATTTGGGTTGAACTCTCATCCTTTCCCCCCCAATTGGTCCTTTTTGCACCTGTGCTTTAGAGGGCATTCACTGTGTGACACACACACACACAAAACAGTCATGCAAATAATTTGCATTCCAATGTCTTTTTATTTTGTACAGCTGTCAGCCAAACACTGATGCAGGGCAAGGAATTCCTGCCCAACCAGGGTTTCATAGGAACGACCCTCATCATGAAAGGCTGTGCAGTAAATTCATCAAGTCATGGATGAGGTGAAGAAGCCAACACTATGGTTGAGGTAAAAAAACTTCCTCATTTAATCGGCAGTCCTCCTGGTTTATGGAAAGCTATGAATTAGAAATAGAGATGGGCACAAAATGAAAATATAGTGATTCATTTTGTTTTTCTTGTTTCATTTCGTTTTGTTTTGTTATTAACAATTTTAATGAATTTCTGAAATGATATGAAACAAAACACTATTCATTATGCTATAAAATGGCTCCCCTGGGTCATCAAAGCAACGCACTTGGTGGGTAGCTTTCTTGGAATCTTCTCCTTAAGGCCTCTACATTTGGAGAGATTTGGGGTTCAGGTGCCAAGTTATTCAACTCTAAAGTGGGTCCGCCCAGGAAAAAAACATTTGTAATTGGAAAGTTACTTGAAAATAGTGATCCCATATACAGTGGTACCTTGTATAAAGGAATTAATTCGTTCCAAATGAAATTATGTTAAGCAAATTTTCCTTTATACAAATTCCCATAGGAATGCATTGAAAACGGAGTAATCCCATTTTTATGTTGTATGGATTCTCCCCATAGGTGATTATGTTAAGCAAATTTCCCCTATTTCCAGAATTTTTTATGTTGTACAGATTTCATGTTATACAAACTGTTTGTTATACAAGGGTCCACTGTATCTAGGAGCAAGGAAATTACAGTGGAACTCCCTCAATCTCCTCCATCTAAGCCCCCCAACTGTATCTCATCCCTCATTCTGTAAGCCACCTTGGGTCCCTTTTTCCAAGGAGAAAGGTGGGTAAAAATACTCTAAAATAGAATTAAAAATACATAATTGGAAAAGTGCTTCTTATTTTTTTAATTTTATTTTATTTTATAATTATTTTCGCATAATATATACAAACAAAATTCAACAATATTAAGGGTCACATTAAACTGTTAACACAGACCAGAGTCTATAGTAGACAGATCCTGTCCCCTTATCTATTGCTAATACAGAGGTAATGGTGATTCCACCCTTAAACAGCCATCTGCAAGACGTCCAGATTTAAATGCCTGTACTGCAAGTAAAACTGTGCTCACGACCTGGGTTCAATCCCCGGTAGCAGGCTCAAGGTTCACTCAGCCTTCCATCCTTCCGAGGTCGGTAAAATGAGTACCCAGCTTGCTGGGGAGGGGGGGGAATGTGTAGCCTGCACTCTGTAATTAAAATTGTAAACCGCCCAGAGACTACTTGTAGTAGTATGGGGCGGTATATAAGCAGAAAACTTTGCTTTATGACTATTTTGCCCCTTATTCATTTATCTGCTTCGGCCCAACTGTATATCATCTTCCAGCTCTCCTTTACATAATGCCTTGGGTGGTCTCGCAGCGCCTCTGAGAGCATATCTAGTTCTGCAATGTCCAGTAACTTTTTCAAGAGTTCAGCCTTAGTTGGTATTTCGGTTATTTTCCATTTCTGGGCCCAGAGCAGTCTAGCTGCCGTATATATGTACAAGAGAAAATATTTTATTTTTTTATCAGTAATCTCTGGCATTATATTCAACAGTAACGTTTCCGGTCTGAAATTTAATTTAATTTGTACAATTCTTGTGCCACTTTCCAAGTCTGCCGCCAGAATATCTGAGCTTGATCACATGACCACCATGCATGATAGTAAGTCCCTGGATTCTTTCTACATTTCCAACAAACATTAATTAGACCCTTTTGACATTTTGGCTAGTTTAAACCGGAGTCAGATGCCACCTGTGAAACATTTTAAATATATTTTCTTTGAGACTAACAGTTTAATTAATTTGTGATTGTCTTTCCACATTTTAGTCCAGTCATCAATATCAAATATTATATTTAAAATTTTGAGCCCATTTAATCATTCCCTCCTTCACTCTTTCATCCTCCAATTCATATTCTAATAAATACGTGTACATTTTTTTGATGATTCCCTCATTTGTATAAATCCACAGTTCATCCACCCATGTTTTCCCTTCAAAAAACCCCATACATTTATCTTTTTTGTATCTTGATTCCAGTTTTGCCATAGACCACCAATCTGTTGCTAAGCCCAATTTCTCCAGTTCTGTTTTCTCTTTCATCTCCTTCTCTTTAGTCAGCAATTCTTGATAAGTAAGTAGTAAACCCTTTGGTTTATTGTTTTTTAGAGTGAAGGCCTCTATGGGTGCTACCCATTCTGGAATTTTTTTATAGTTCTGTGTTTGAAACTGTTGCCAAACTAAGGAGAGTGCTTTCCTTATTATATGGTTTGAGAAGTGTGCCTGCTCCTTGATTCTCCCGTACCACACATATGCATGCCAGCCCATTTTAAATCCTGGCCTTCTAATTTTAGTATTCTTTGGTTCCCAAGTGTTATCCACTCTTTTATCCAAACCAAGGCACATGCTTTATAATATAGTAACCAGTTTGGTAGCCTCATCCCTCCTCTTTCTCTTAAATCTTGTAATGTTTTGAGTTTTATTCTTGGTCTTTTCCCTTTCCAGATAACTTTTGAGATCAGTGTGTCTAGTTCTTTTGAAATATTTAAAATTTTGTATAATTGGTAGATTTTGGAAAAGGAATAACAATTTGGGGAGGACTGACATCTTTATTGTTGCGATTCTTCCCATCATTGATATTTGCAACTTGTTCCAATCGTCCAAATCTCTCTTTATTTCTTTCTGCATTGAGAGATAGTTTTCCTTCATTAGATTACTTGTTTTTTTGGTGATCATAATCCCCAAGTATCTTATTTTTTGGACTTCCTGAAAATTTGTTTTAAGGCTGAGTTCCTCCACATCTTTTTTGTGTATGTTTTTAGTCATGAATTTTGTTTTACTGTAGTTTATTTTTAGGCCTGCCACTGCTCCAGATTCTTTTATTTCTCCTAGTACTTGTACAATGCTGTGCAGGGGATTATCCAATATTATTACCAGGTCGTCTGCATAGGCTTGCAATTTATACTCCTCCCCTTTGATTTTCAGACCTCTAATTTCCTTATTCCCTCTTATTTGTCTATTCAGAGACTCAAGAATTAGAACAAATAGTAGAGGGAAGAGTGGGCACCCCTGTCTCGTGCCTTGCATGATTTGGATACTTTCTGTCATTTATTTTTGACTTTGATCTTGCTCTCTGCTCGGTAAAATATTTTAATTTTTGAAAAAGAGTCCGTTCCCCCATCTTTTTTTAAATGTAGAATCTAAACCCCAATTCAATTATCGAAGGGCCCTTTTCCCCCGTCTAGGAAAACAACATCATTTTTTTTTTCGGGTGGGGGTTTTATAAAAATTTTCCGGGTGTTTTTATTCTTCTTATATTGATGTCATTTTCGTTTGGGATAAATCCCGTTTGGGCATCATTTAAAACCCTTCTTTTAAGTTTGTTTCCCAAATAAAATTTCATAGATCTTATAATCGACATTTAGAAAAGATTGGCCTGTAATTTTTTAAATTTTTTTTTTTTCTGTTCCTGCTTTTTTATCAGTGATATATGTCTTCCTTCCTGAGTCTGGGAATTTGCCGTTTTTTCCAAAATATTCCACTATTTTTTTGAACTGTGGGGCTAGAAATTTCCCCCCAATCCTTGGTAAAATTCCATCGGGATCCGTCCGGTCCCCGGGGCCTTCCCCCTTTTTCTGTTTTTTTCCCTGCCTCCAAATTTCACAAGTTTTATTTTATTGTTTTTTCCTCTCTAAATGTTGGTGACTAAAAATTTTAGCTCCCGATCTTTTCTAGAATTTCCACTGATCTTCCCTCTCAATTTTTTTTTTATATATGTTTGTGTATTTAAACTTTATTATTTTCTCAATTTCCCCTTTTGCTTATGTATTCCCCTCCTACTTTTTTTTTAGTGGCAATCCTTTTTTTCTCTCTCTCTCTTTTTAATTTTATATGAAAACCATCTTCCGGGTTTTGTTCGCGTTTCAAAAAGTTTTCCCTTGCAAACTTGTTTTTTTTTTGCCATTTCTTTTTTGTTCCAGCAGAAGGGATTTCATGTTTGAATGTTTATTTTAAAATTTGGGAAGCAGGGTCTTTTTTTTAAGCTCCTTTCATTCTCCTTTAAGGGCTGTTAAAGATCTTGATATTGTTTTCTTTTTTTTTTTTTCTGCATTTATTGTATTGCTAACCCTCTAAAAAAGGGCCCTTTCCCCTGCTCCCAGATTGTTGTCATTTCTGTATTTTTCGGTTTATTTGTTTGGAAAAAGAAATCTTTTTCCTTTTTCTTTTTGGTTTAAAATTTTATCCCCATCAAAAAAGTATTTAATCACCATCCTCCTTTTCCTTCCGCTTGCCCTAACATCATTATTATTGGTTGTGAAAATTTTCAATTTTTTTCCACTTGATGTATCAAATCTGCTGAGATCCAACATTGTCAACCTCGACCAGACTTGTGTCTGCACGAGTAAAATTTTATCCCCTTTATATGTTTTCGGTTCTCCAAATTCAATTAATTCACCCTTTTTTCCCCTTTCAAAGAAAGTTTTAGGATAAATTTTTTCTTTTCTTTTTTCTTTCCTGCCCCATTTCGTTGAGGTATCTTTTTTTTTGTCCACTATTTGCTTAACGTCCCCCATGAGCAATTTTTTTTTTCCCCGGGTTCCTTATTAAGTTTTTTTAATTTGTATGAAGAACTTTCTTGCGTTTCATTTGGTGCATAATATTTAAGCAATATTTCTTGCCCTCTTTTGTTATCTCTGCTGCTACCACTCTTCCATCTTTGGGGTGTGGATTAGTTTGATTAAGGTTTTTCTGTATAACATTGCCCCCCCCCTTTTCTTTTGTTTACTGCTGCTATAAACATTTGTCCTAATTTGTCTTCTTTAGCATGTTCTTGTCTGATTCTTTTTTGGGGTTTTTTCTTGAATTAATATACATCCGCTTTGGTTTTTTAAAATTTTTTGAAGTTTTAATTTTCTCTTCGGGGGCGAGTTCATCCCTCTAATTTTAAACGAAGGAACTTGATTTCTTTTGACATTTTACCGGGTTTTTACTGTCTGATTTATCTGCTTTGTCTTTTTTTTATTCCATTCCTTTCTTCCTGGGAGGGGGTGTTAAAGTTTCTTGGTTTCCATGCTTGTCCTCCTTCCTTCTGTCTCCCCTTCTGACCACTGAAAACTGCAATTCTTCTTCCGTTAACTTGAGTTTTATCTCATCTCTTCCAGGAAGTTTCTTTTTCCTTCATTTTGGGTTTTAATTGTATCTTCTCAACTCCCATTAAATAAAACCCTTCTGGGGGTTTGCCATTTTAAGGGATTTCCATCTATAAGCACTTTTTTGAGGAACGATATTCCTGTCTTTTTTTTTTGCATGCCCATGGCACCTGTTTCAAAATATTGACTTTTTGCCCCCCTTTTCATCAGATCTTTCTCTTGGTTAAATTTCAATATTTTCCTTTTTGCTGATCCTTTATAAACTTTATGTGCACTTCTTTTGGGAATTTTTCTTTCCTTTTGTATGCATTGCCTACTCATATATTCTGTCTATGGATTGTTTTAGTTTTTCTTTGGTTAATCCTGTTTTTGGGGCCCTTCTTTTAGTTTTAATTTCTCTAGGGCTTCTCCCCTTTCCCGTTCTTTTAGGTTTTTTTTTCTCAAAAGTATGATGCCTTCCTTTCTATCAAAGTCAAAAATTCTTGATCCTTACTCTTTTCCCTTTATGATTTCTAAATTTTTTTCAATTTTATGACTTTGTGTTCCACCAATATAAAAACCCTTCCCCCTTAATCTAGCCTATAACAAAACAACTCATACCCCAAAAAATTTTATAGCCCAAAACAAATATCAAAGGTGGGGATTAAAGTAATGTTTTTCCCACCACGGGTCTAAAAATAGGTTGCTCAAAACCCAAAAGGGTCTGTCCGGGCTTGCCCATTAAATGAAAAACCATTTAAAAAGCACTTAAGAAGCCCCATCTCTACGGTTTTTTTAGTCTGCAACCTTAATTGTGATTTCAGTTTAGTTAAATTTTTGACACCTATGCCCTCTTGAGTTAGGATATCTTCGCCCAATATGCGGGCACCTGTAAACAAAAAACCCCAGATTTTTCCCTTTGTTATCAAAAGGCAGCTATGCCAAAGGCTCCAAAAACCCCTTTGCTTTTCCCTTAATTAAATCCCCCCTGCTTACGTGCCCCACTCTTCGTGCTAAGAAGCTGGAAAACGGGCCCAAAGGGTTAAAATAGCCCCTTGATGTCCTTAAAAAACCCATAACTTTTAGGGTTTGACAACGAAGGCTAAGTTTTTCAGCTGGTCGGGCTCAGTTTTAAATCACCAGCAACAAGATCAAGCAGTTAAAGGGAAATTCAGGCTATCAAAGGGTTAACAGGCTGGAACAATCTCCCGTGAAAAAGGCTTCTGGTCAGACTTAGCAGCTGGGGGTTTAATTACCCTTGATCTCCATTCTTGCTTTGATGTTGCTTGTCTGTTAACGACTGCTAACAGCTCTAATTAGATCTTTTTTTTTGACCCCCAGGGCCCGGGAGAAAAGCTCCCCCCACACACACCCCTGCTCCTGTTTTTCTTCAGGAAAACTCGATCTTTTCGTAAAAAACCGTTTCTTCTGGGAGCACGGAAACGCTGCTGCCCGCTCTTTTTCCAGCCACGCCCACCCTTCTTTTTTTTAAAAAGGGGGGGGTTTTGGTTTCGGGTTTTTTTTTGAGAAAATTCATTTTCCCTTTCCCCAATTGCAAATAAATTATTCCTGGGGGGAAACCCACTTTGGGGGGAAATTTAAACTTAGCCCCCCAAACCCCCCAAAGCTCTCCAGATTTGGGGGCTTACGGGGGAAGACCTGCCCAAAACTCCGCTCTATTTTTTCCATGCTGCAGTTTCCCTGGGACACTTTTTTTTGAGTACAAAACCTTTCCAATTAAATGTTTTTTTAAATTGGGGAACCACTTTGGATTTGAAAAATTTTCGGGCCCCTGAACCCCAAAAAGTTCCCCAAAAGGGGGGCCTTACGGGGAAGAGCTTGAGCAAGCTCCACTTTAATTTCCCGGCTACTAGATGCCGGGGATCACAAAATTTTGAGTGCATAACTTTCCAATTGCAAATTTTTTTTCCCGGGGGGCCCAAAAATTTGGGGGTTAAATTTAACCCCAGCCCCAAAACCCCCAAAAACCCCCCCAAAATTTTTGGGGGTTTTTAAAGGGGGAAGTGTCAAAGGAACCTACAAAAAAAAAAAATGGTGCCTCTAGAATGAAATGTTTCATTTTTAAGCAAAAAGATCAGTTTGTTTTGTTTCATCACAAAATGCATTCTATTTTTTTTTTATTTGTTTTTTTGTTTGTTTGTTTGTTTTTTTTTTTGTTATATTTCTATACTCCCAAACCCTTCCAAATGGAACTCTGGGGGGTTTTTACAATTAAAAAAAGGGACAGAAAAGACAAAAAAGACAAAAAAAAAATCCCAAGTAATAAAAAAAAAGGGGAGGGCCCCATAGCCTCCACAGCAGTTTACATGGGCGGAAAAAAAAAAGAAAAAAGAAAAAAAAAAATTTAAAAAAGGGGCCCCCAAATGCCTCTTTGAAGAGGTAAATTTTCAAGGACTTTTTAAAGGCGGGCAGGGACCTGCTAGGTGCAGCTCATTAGGGAAAAAGATTCCACAGCATGGGGCCCCCACAGAGAAGGTGCGTGAGCGATTTCCGCCCCCCCTTGGTGTGGCCATCCTTAGTGAGCGCGTCTGTGCCATTCTCGTGGGCTTGACCCCATTGGACCTCTGGGAGATTTGCTCCAACAATACCTTCCCAAGCCGGGAGGGTTTTGAAAAAACAAAACTAGGGGGTTTAAAACCCCTTTTTTGGAGGGGGGCCGGGGAGCCAATGGAGGCAAGCCCCCAAATGGGGGGATTTCGCTCGAATCTACGAGCTCCCCCCCACCAGTCTGGCGGGGCCCCAAAACTGCACCCACTGGAGCCTCCGAACAAGGGTCCCCAAAGGCAACCCCCTGTAATGGCATTGCAGTAGTCAATCCTCGAAAATCACAAAGCCCCCATGAACCTGTCCTCATGGGGACTCATCCAGGTACTGGCGGATCTGGGTGATCCTGTGGAGGTAGAAAAAAGCGGGCCTGGGACCAACCCCCCCCCTGGCCTTCCCCAAAGGGGAAAGGGGTTAATCCCGGACCCCCAAACCCCGATTCCCGCCCTGTATGTAGGCTGTAGGGAAAAACCCCCCCCGGCTAGGGTAGGGACCATTGAACCCAGACAAAGGCGTCCCCAAGAACAGAACCTCCATCTTCTCCGGGTTCAGTTTTTTAGCCGGGGTTTGGGGGTGGTCCATTCCAGAAAAACCCCCCCCCCCCCCCCCAGGCAAGGTCGAGGGAGCGAACGCCTCCTTTTGCAGAAGAAGAAAAGGGAGAGATAGAGTTGTGTGTCAGCAGCCTACTGATGGCAACAAACTCCAAATCTCCTGATGACCTCCGCCAAGGCCTCATATAAACATTGAAAAAGGGATGGGTGAATTGCCGACCCCCCCCGGGACCCCACAAGGGGGTTTTTCCCAAAGGGGCCGACAAACATCACCCAGCTTTAACCCCTAGACCGGGTGCCGAGGGGAAGGGGAAAAAAGCCACAAAAAGCAGGCCCCCCCCCTTTCCCGGCCCCCAGCCAAAAGGCCCCCGGGGCCCCGCAGGGGTTTTTATGGTCGACGGTATCAAAGACCGCTGATAGATCAAGGAGGACCCCAAAAGGGAGGAAACACCCCCTGTCAGCCTCCCTGAGGAAGCATCCTGCAGAGCGATCAGGGGGAGTCTCTGTCCCCCCCAAACGGCCTGAACCCAGACTGGGAGGGATCCCGATCCGAAATTTTTCCCCCCGGGAAAACTGAAGCCGGACAGTGACCACCCTCTTTAACAATCTTGCCCAGGAATGGAACAATGGCGATCGGACGGTAGGTGGAAAGCTCATCCGATGCCATGCCCCGGGGTTTTTCAAAGTGGGCTTCACCCCGGGCTCCTTCAAAGGGAAGGAAAAATTCAATGGGGAAGGGTCAAAAGGGGTTTTGCCCCAGCCGGGAACAACCATTTGCCCTGGGGGGCCCCCCGCTTGGGGGACACAGGCCCAAACTCAAAAACCCGGCAAGGAGACCGAGGAGGTGGGCCCCCCGGGAAAGTTTAGAGGATAACTAGCACGACCGGGGGGGGGCAATTGGAATGGAAAAACCCAATTTTAAGATATAAAATAGCTGCAAACTGCTACACTATGAAATCACTAGGAGGAAGCCCCACTGACCAGGATTGGGGAGGTTTTCAAACCACCCGAACAACTCCGCCTGAGGTTCCGAGGCCTCCCCAATTCTAAGGGAGAAAAATAGCTGTTCTAGCGTCCCTGATCGCCCCCAAAAATAGCGCTGGTCAGCTGCTTAAGTGCGGGCCTTACTCCCCGGGGCCCACCGACCCAAATCCTCCAAATGACCTCAAGCCTCCTCATTTTTGCTTCACCCACCCGAAATTTGGGCCCAAATGTACCATGGCGAGGAGCGGGCCTCCAAAAGCGCAGGAAGCATTTGGGGGGCAATCCCAGTCTACGGTTTTTCCCGGGGTGGAAACCCCTCATACCACCAATCCACCGGGGCATCAACGGGATTGTCTGCCAGACCACCAGAAAGCCCCCCGAAGGCATCCATGAACCTAGCAGGTCCAGGAGCCTCTGGGGGCAGGCCCAAATAAGGGGCCCCGTTTGGGCCCCCCCGCAGGGGCGGGGCTGTGAGCGACAGGGAAAATTTTAGCAGATGATGATCTACCATAACACGGGAAAAAGGTAAAATACCCCAATCCTCAGACAAGAATTTTTAACGACTGGGGGAAAGACCAGGTCCAGGTAGGGGCCCTCCCTCTATTTTTTGGGGGAAACAA
This sequence comes from Phrynocephalus vlangalii, assembly GCA_037367305.1. Classification (NCBI taxonomy): domain Eukaryota; kingdom Metazoa; phylum Chordata; class Lepidosauria; order Squamata; family Agamidae; genus Phrynocephalus; species Phrynocephalus vlangalii. Next base: position 2,628 of record JAWVWN010000372.1, on the reverse strand, counting down.
CATGCTGAGATGGGATTCATGGAAGTCAGGTTTCCCCATAAATTTCCCAGAGCAGCTCCAGAAGTTCCTCCTTGGCATGCAGTAGGCGGGGGGACCTCAACCAGTAGGCTGGGGGACCCCCAACAGGGCAGCCAAGAGAACTCTGAGATTCTGGAAAGGATTGTCCCTGGGTTGTGGGGACCCACGGTACACCGGGCACAATCCAAACTTATCTCACGACCCCACCGATAGTTTGGAGGCTTTTAAAACCTCAGGACACCCCAAACACCGTAGATCTGCAAATTTTTAAGGGATTCCCTGTAAATATGGCCACCCCCCAAAACCCTCCGACCTGCTGGCCCACTGGCCCCTAAAAAACCAGGGAGGGGAAACAGAAGAGAGGGGGGAACCCCCTCCCTCTGCAGCCTCCCAGGTCTCAGTGATACAACCCAAAGGTCGGCTGCTCATCCACAATCGTGGATGACAGGGATCTTATATGAACCAAACCGGCATTAACCAGGAGGGAAGACAAAAGGGCCCGGGGGCACTGGCGGGGTGGCACCCAGGTACATGGCAAATGAGCAGGGGGATCAGAATGGGGGGGGAGACATCAACTCTTGACCCGAGTTCTTTTACCCGACTAATCCCCCCACTCCAAGCATACCTCCCATGGCCAGACACCAAAAGGAAAAGGGAAACCCGTGCCAGCATGGCGACCGGAGGGGGGGAGGGAAAAAAAAAAATAAAAAAAATAAATAAAAATAAAAAATAAAAAAAAATAAAATAAAAAATACAATCAAAACTGGCAATAAATAAAAGCACCAACTGCAATTAACAACAAGCTAATTAAAAAACAAAATACAAGGGGGAAATATAAATAAATATATATAAAAAAAAAGGATAAATAAGTAAACCAAAAACATTAAAGTGGGCACACAAACCAGGAGCCAAGAGGAGAAGGGGGGGGGAGGGAGGGGAGGGAAGAGGGAAAAGGGTGGGGGGAAACTCTTCCGATGCTGGGGCATATGGTGAAGAAAGGAAAAGAGGATTCCTGGGGGGGAGCCTCTGGGTCAAGAGACACCAGGTGACGGAGTTCAATTTAAAAAGGGTGCCCCGCAAACACCCACTGTAGTCCAATAAACCCACAGTAGGGCCCTAGCTGCCAGGCCAGACCAATTTAAAAAGTAGTGGCCAAAGCCAGAGTAGCTCCCACCAAAAAGGGGAGTCCAGGGAAAACAGCCCAACATTTTGAAACCGGGGCCTTTTTAGGCCGGAGCCGGTTTTGGGAAACCCTGGGAAGCTGGGAGGTGGGAAAAATGGCACCGCCAGGGCATCGCAAAGGGCCCGGGAGGACCGCCTCAAGCCCAGGGGACTAGTGAAAGAGCACTACGGGCCCTGCCAATTTTCCCTGGGCCAAAAGGGTGTAAGGGCAAAAGTCCCACCCCCCACATCCTCTAGATTTATCATCATCAAACCCCCATCGCCCCGCCACTGGGGCCTCCCAGAATGGATTTCCCAAATGATAGGGGGCCCGCGCCACCAGGGCCAAAATGGTTCTCGGTGGGGGGAAAACCCACACAGTCAAATGCCCCCAGAGTCTTCAAGCTTTAGCTGGAAAACATGCTGCCCCCCACCCTGACGGGCTTTCATGGGCCCGAATGTGGGGCCGGGGGGGGGGGGGGTCCACTTTCCCCCACAGAAGAAACAGCAATTTCTGCTGCGCTGCTGCCCCTGCCAAAGGGCCCAAACCCCCCGCCCCCAAGAAAAAAACGCCGCCTCCAGGGAAAATAGGTGGCTTTGGGAGGGGCCCAGGGAAGGTCCTGGGGGTCTGCCCAGGATCAAACAACAACCCCCCTCATTGTATAATGAATCGATTCATTATGTAGGGAAAAAGGGCAAAACAGTTTTTTTTTTTTTTGTTTTTAATTTTTTTGCCCATTTTAATTAGGAAAGCCAGTGATGTGTAGTGGACAGAATACTGTACCAGGAATAAGACTCGTGGGTTCAAATCCCAGTTCTTCCAGGGAAAAATGGTTTCACTGACTGTATTTTCCTTCCTTCCTTTGCATCATAAACCTTCCCGAAATTTTGAATTGGGGAATTCAATGAAATACGGGATTAGTTTGGGGGCTCATTGTACTAAGGCTCCCAAAAAATGTCAGCTCCTAAATCAGTAGCACGGCAGTTCAAAACCTGGGGGCCACGCAGCAGAGCAAGTTCCCGCGATAACCCCCGCTCCTGCCAACCTAGCAGTTTTTAAAGTAAATAAATGCCAAATAGATAAATAGGGATTGCCATAAAAAACAAGAAGGTAAAAACTGTCCCTTCCCTTTCAGCCATGCCACCACGTGGGCCCTGGTCCTGCACAAACACTGGCTCTTCGGCTTGAATAAAAGAGAAAGAACCCAAAGCCCCTAGAGTTGGCCCCGACTAGCACACATGTGCAGGGGGGAAACCCTTTTCCTTTAAACCCAAAAACTCTATCCCAAGAGAAAAGGTAGCCCTTCCTGGTCCTAAAAAGGAAACCCTTGGTCATTTTGCTCAGCATCATGCTTCTGGAGGGGTAGGGTTGTCTGCCTGCATGCCATTGCCCAGGGTTTGGGTCGGGTGCAATCCCAATGTTTTTTCACTGGGCCAAACCACCGTGCT
>JAWVWN010000371.1:0-40788 GCA_037367305.1 Phrynocephalus vlangalii | reverse complement strand
TTATACTTACTATTCCTAAATCTCATTCTTAATTCATGTGAGGGCACCTTAAGGGTGTCTTACCTTGAGATGTGCATGCATTCTGTTACCTCTTGCAACCACCCATCAAATTGTGACCAGGGAACTGATCCCTGTGAACCCAACCCTAAAGTTTGAATGAAATAGGTGAAAACTCAAAGCCAATCCGAGTGGCAGCCAAAAGAAAAAAAAAACATTTGGCCCTTACTTGACCAGCTAATCTCATTCTCACTGCTCATTGGTTGGGAGGAGGGAATGATCTCAAAATAGCAAAGGAGGATGGTCGCTACAGACCATCCCCATATATAGGCTTCCAAGCCCCTGCAGCACCATCCCTATAGCTGATGCACTTTTGGGACAAAAATCCACCTGGGAACAAGTCCCAACAGAGTGGCCATTTTTCTTGTGTATTGTATATTTTCATAACTGATGGTGCCGTCTTTAAAACTGAAATTATTTATTATATGGTTATATTATTTATATGTTGCCTTTCTCCCCATAGGGGATCCAAGGCAACTAACAACAATACAACAACAACAAGCTAAACATATTATACAAAATTATATAGACCCTTAGGATTTTCTAGGTAGAGGGTATCTACCTAGTTCACCATTCCATTGGGGTTTTGTTTGTTTGTTTTCGGGTGCCCTGGGACTGTGAAGTTTTTATGGTCATCCAGTTTGGCTCTTCTCCCAGAATGCACAGTGGAGAATCAAACTCCAAACCACTGACTCAATAGTCAGATACTTTGCTTATTCACCACCTTGTTTACCCTTGGGAAATTTGTATAGTCCCAGGAGGCCCCCAGAAGAAGGGAATGGTAAACCACTGAAAAAGGTCTCCATAAGTCAGAATTGACGTGATGGCACTATATATATATATATATATATATATATATATATATATATATATATATATATGCATGTATATGCATGTTAGGGTGGATTCGGGTTTCTTCCCGTGTAGAAATCTGGTTGTTTTGGGGACGTTTCGACGAGGTCTCACTCGTCATCTTCAGGCTGGTGTTCTGGCTTCTTTCTTCTTGAAGCAAAGCGTGATCTCAGTTGAAGTCCTTCTATAAATACTGCTGGGGGTGTGTGGTTTGCTTGCTCTGTTGCTGATTGTAGGTTCGTTTGTTCTTTTGTGATCTGCTGTGTGGCTGAGGCGATCGTTAAGGGATTAACTGCTGGTGGGTTAGATGGCTGTTTAGAGACATCCTGTGTGGGTGAGGTGCTGGATGTGTGTCTATCAGCCTTTTGTTTCTTAACGACCTTGGTGATGGGCGTTCTGGCAGCATCCTGGGCTTTGGTGGAGTGGGGTGCTGTGTCTTGTGAATTCATTTTGGTCTGGCTACGTGTCTGTGGTCTCCCAATGTTTTTTTTTTGCGTGTGTAAGTGTGCTCCATGTGGTGACTGGAGTGGGGTGTAGCAGTAGATGGTGCAGTCGTGGTTTTGTTATTGGATGGTGGTTTCGTTTCATCTGTGGGAAGGGTCTGGGTTTGTGTTTGGTGTGGATGGAAGGTGGTGGCATCTTGTGTCCTTTTGGACCTGGTGTCAGTCTTTGTGACAGAGGCTCGTCTGTTGACCAGGGCTAGTTTCCAGATGTCAGGCAAGCGGGAGGTGTCATCACGTTTATTCATGTTGTTTGGGTGTTTCTCTATTTCAATGGCTTCCATGATTATTCGACTGTTGAAGTGTTCAGTTTTGGAGATGAGTTTGGTTCTTTCAAAATCAATTTCATGACCTGTTGTTTTTATGTGCTGGAAGAGAGAGGAAGATTTTTCTTCTTTTTTGACTGCGTTCTTGTGTTCACAGTCAAAAAAGAAGAAAAATCTTCCTCTCTCTGCCAGCACATAAAAACAACAGGTCATGAAATTGATTTTGAAAGAACCAAACTCATCTCCAAAACTGAACACTTCAACAGTCGAATAATCACGGAAGCCATTGAAATAGAGAAACACCCAAACAACATGAATAAACGTGATGACACCTCCCGCTTGCCTGACATCTGGAAACTAGCCCTGGTCAACAGACGAGCCTCTGTCACAAAGACTGACACCAGGTCCAAAAGGACACAAGATGCCACCACCTTCCATCCACACCAAACACCAAAGGACTTCAACTGAGATCACGCTTTGCTTCAAGAAGAAAGAAGCCAGAACACCAGCCTGAAGATGACGAGTGAGACCTCGTCGAAACGTCGCCAAAACAACCAGATTTCTACACGGGAAGAAACCCGAATCCACCCTAACATGCATACCTATACCCGTGAAAATCTACGAAAACAAATATCCGACCTCTACGGGGAGGAAACCTTCCAGCTGACCAGAACCTACGAGAAACTAGAAGTCCGAAGAGCCACCATCTTATGTGACATTGCATTCCTACGCAACTGCCGAGACAAAAATGTGATCCCCACAAGCTTCCAACTGAAATTCCACTCAAAAACCCCATCCAGCGAAAGGATCCTGAAAAGAACAGAACTAGCCCTAATCAGAAGCGAACTACACAGGAAAAGATACCTACTAGATCAAACCAACAGAGACCTACTCACTCTCCACCTCAAACTCAGCAACAAAATCCACCCAACACTCTGGAACAAATCCAAGCAACTCGCCGCCTGGAGAGCTGAAACAGAGACCTCCCACAAGACAGACACACACACCAACAAACTCCACAAACTGGAAAAACGCCAGAAGCCCAACCCCTCCCCCCACAGCACCCATGAAACAAACAGTGCATAACATATCAGACAGGACACTCACCATCGCAGAGACCAAAGTCCTTTCCAAAGGATTCAACTTTGCAGTCGCCCCCAGACACATCCCCACTGAAAACATCATATGCGGAGTGGAAGCCAGCCTAACCAAAATCAACCCAGATGAAGCCAACAAAATCAGACTCGAAGTCACCAATGTCCTCTGCTCCAGCAAACCACCCAGAAGCAATTTACACAAAGAAGAACAAAAAGCCCTCACCAACCTGAGGAAAGACAACAACATAATCATTCTCCCAGCAGACAAAGGCAATGCCACAGTGGTGATGAACACATCTGACTACCAAGCCAAACTATCCAACCTACTACAAGACCCTGCTTACACACCTTTGAACACAGACCCCACCACCTACCTGGAAAAAACCACCAAAGCCAAAATAAAAGCCTCTCCCTTAAGTGAAGAAATCAAGGCAAGCATCATCCCCAGAGAGAAATCATCCAGATGCCCCAAGCTCTACGGCCTCCCCAAGATTCACAAAGAAGGAACACCTCTCAGACCCATAGTCAGCTCCATAGGCTCACCTCTACAAAACCTCGCCAAATTTCTTGCCAAACAACTCCAGCCCTATGCAGAATCCATCACTTCATACGTACAAAACTCGTTCCACTTCATAGAAATTATAAAGAAACAAGACCTACAACCCAATGACCTACTCGTGAGCTTCGATGTTGTTTCGCTCTTCACACAAGTGCCCATTCAAGAAGCCTTGACAGCTATCCACAACAAATACAACCCCCCCAAGCACATCCTAGATCTGACCAACCACTGCCTAACCAACACATACTTCATCCACAATGGACAAAGATACAAACAGATAGAAGGAGCACCCATGGGATCACCCCTCTCACCGGTCATCGCAAACCTATATATGGAACACTTTGAAACCAACGCGTTACAGAAGTCCGAACATAAACCCAAACTCTGGCTCAGATATGTTGACGACACCTTTGTTATCTGGCCACACGGGAAAGATAAACTGAACAACTTCCTCACACATCTCAACAGCCTACACCCCAAAATACAATTCACTATGGAAATAGAAGCCAACAACCAACTTCCCTTCCTGGACGTCCTAATCTACAAAAAACCCGACGGCTCCTTAGGACATACCATCTACCAGAAAAAAAACACATACAAACCGCTACTTAAATGCACAATCACACCACCACCCTGCACAGATCAACTCCGTAGCAAAAACCCTCATCTCCAGAACCAAACGCCTCGCTGACAAAGACCACCTAAAAACTGAATTACACACTCTCTCGAATGTTTTAATTGCGAACGGATTCCAAAAAAACACCATCACCAAACTAATCCAAAAAGAAACACCCCCCAAGAACCAAGAAACAGAAGAGAACAACGGCACTGCCCTCCTCCCATACATCAAAGGCACCACAGACAAAATCAGCAAAATTCTCCACAAAACACAATATCAAGACAGCCTTTTGCACCGACCAAAAAATAGCCAACATTTTAAGAAACCCCAAAGACAAGATTGAGCTAGAAAGCCAAGGAGTCTACGAAATACCATGCAAAGTCTGCCCAGCCACATACATCGGACAGACAAACAGGAGAATAAGCGCACGCATCGCAGAACACAAGAACGCAGTCAAAAAAGAAGAAAAATCTTCCTCTCTCTTCCAGCACATAAAAACAACAGGTCATGAAATTGATTTTGAAAGAACCAAACTCATCTCCAAAACTGAACACTTCAACAGTCGAATAATCATGGAAGCCATTGAAATAGAGAAACACCCAAACAACATGAATAAACGTGATGACACCTCCCGCTTGCCTGACATCTGGAAACTAGCCCTGGTCAACAGACGAGCCTCCGTCACAAAGACTGACACCAGGTCCAAAAGAACACAAGATGCCACCACCTTCCATCCACACCAAACACAAACCCAGACCCTTCCCACAGATGAAACGAAACCACCATCCAATAACAAAACCACGACTGCACCATCTACTGCTACACCCCACTCCAGTCACCACATGGAGCACACTTACACACGCCAAAAAAACATTGGGAGACCACAGACACGTAGCCAGACCAAAATGAATTCACAAGACACAGGACCCCACTCCACCAAAGCCCAGGATGCTGCCAGAACGCCCATCACCAAGGTCGTTAAGAAACAAAAGGCTGATAGAACACATCCAGCACCTCACCCACACAGGATGTCTCTAAACAGCCATCTAACCCACCAGCAGTTAATCCCTTAACGATCGCCTCAGCCACACAGCAGATCACAAAAGAACAAACAAACCTACAATCAGCAAACCACACCCCCCCAGCAGTATTTATAGAAGGACTTCAACTGAGATCACGCTTTGCTTCAAGAAGAAAGAAGCCAGAACACCAGCCTGAAGATGACGAGTGAGACCTCGTCGAAACGTCGCCAAAACAACCAGATTTCTACACGGGAAGAAACCCGAATCCACCCTAACATGCATATATATATATATATATATATATATATATATATATATATATATATATATATATATATATATATATATTATATATATATATATATTATATATATATATATATATATATATATATATATATATATATATATTTGATGGTAATGCCTTATATGTCTTATATGTGTTGCTTACACACTTAACATGAGCTCTGCAATACAGAACAAACAAAACAGCACAGACTGAAAGCAAACATAACCTGGATTTAAAAAGGACCAAATGTGTATCTAAGCAATGGTGGACATTAAGTGAAGTGCCAATATGAGATAAATAATTATAATTGTATGCCATCTAGTGAATTCTGATTCTTGGATGTGGTCAAGAGAGTAATATTTAGCTGAATTATATACAGAAATTTGTTGTTATGTGTCATTCAGTCAGAACTGACTGATAGCAATACTGAGACTTTCAGGAGTTGTTTTACCAATTTGATGCCATGCCCTCACCCCTCCAGTGAGTTTCCATGAGAGACTTAGCTCTCTTGAATCCTAGTCCATTACTCCATCAATTATACCATGCTGGATGTCCAAAGGCCAGACATGATGAGTGTTAAAATGTATGGTCATTATTAAGATCTATGGAAGTCAGAATGGAAGAAAAATATTTTTCCACCTACCTAATATCCACCATGGATCTCAAGAAGCTTCTTTGGTCATGAATTATGAACTAAAGTCCCAGCAATTTTATACAGCAAAATGGACTGATCAGTGCTCACACATTCTGTCTTCCACAAATACAGAGTTGATGAATTATGCATGTGAGCCTATTTGTGTACATACACAATAGCACATGCACATGGTAGTGTGGAGGACAATGCAGGCTGTAGTCTTCAAATGTTCAGATCCAAGTCCGAGGACAGTTCTAGCATAACGGATTATATTTTATCTGGCATTGTCTCAAGGTGTGAGAAGACCAAAAGAAAAAAAAACACAGAGAAACATGTGTCTCTGAAGAAATATGCCTAGACAAACCAAAAGAGAGGCAAGCAGAGAGAGAGAAAATAAATGAGCCATCAAGATTGGAGCATGCCAGTTCTCGAGAGAAATATAACCTTTTCCCCCCCAAAAAGGCGGGGGTAAAATGCAAACTTCTCCCATCTCAAGGGAATCTATACTTATTACATACAATATGAACAGTAATGGGATGCCTGAGCAAGAGAAGGTCAACTATCTACAAACTTTCCTTCAGGCATACAATATACAAGAGAAAAGTAGGTCAAGTTTCAAGGTTAACATACCTGTAGACTTGTCTTGTTAGAGAAAGAAAGAAGAGAAGCCAGGAAGTACAGCAGAGAGCAGTTTTTGAGATAGAAAATATGAATGTTTGCATTGCGGTGAAAGAGTTGAAGCTTCAGGCCCCTAAGAAAAAAAACAAGGCTTTAAAATGTCATTCCTTCCAAAAACAGAACTTATGTAAAAATGTTTCCAGATGAAAGCAGTGCAAGCCCTAAGCATAAAAGGCCCATCATTTAAAAACCAAAATACAGAATATCAGGAATAATGCGTTGGTTGGTAGGTTTTCAGTCAAATTCAACCTTATGGGAAAAAAATTCTCCATGGACTTGTCTAAGGAGGCAGTTCTCTATAGTTGCTCTGTGGATACTCCACTACTTAGCATCACAAATCTTCAGATTGTGTGCTACAGTAGTAGTAGTTTTTAGACTTTGGCCATTCAGATGTTTTGGACTACAACTCCCCAAAGCTGCAGCAAGTATGGAAATTAATAAACGTTTCTGAAAGGTGGCGACTAAAATATCTGGAAGGCAACAGATTGACAATAACTTTTCTGGAATATTTCTTTAGTCATGGCCCCATGAAAAGTGTGAGACTGACAAGTAAGCATTCAACATTCACTTCAGGAAGAATCCATAAAATTAAGATTAAAAGGTGAGTGAGCTCTTCTTAAAGGAAGACTGCACACATTTACTATTCTTCTCCATGAGAAATTCAGAGACTAACTCTTCCACACTCTAAGGTTTCACAGAACCCAATATAAAAGGTAATGCTTTTAGTTTCCATTGAAGTGTATTAGTCTCTTTTAGCATGTATTGCCTCACCACACACAAACACAACTTGTAGCATATAAAGACTGTGTGTGTGTGTTGTGTCGTTACAGTCGTGACCAACTCTTCATGACCCCATGTCCATGGAGTTTTCTTGGCAGGAATACTGGAGTGGTTTGCCAGTTCCTACTCCAGGCGCCTAGCAGCACCTGATACCCTCTACCCTCTGACTCTACTATCCTATACCTGTTACCAGATAGACTCTAGGTACTATCAATTTAAGTAGTGCATTGAAAAACAAAAGATGGGAATATATGCTTCACAGGGGCAAAATAGAATGTCAGCTGACTGCTGACAGCTTAGAGCATAATCCTTGTGTGTGTGTGTGTGTGTGTGTGTGTGTGTGTGTGTGTGTGTGTTGGAAAGGAGGAAATATAGCCAACAACTACTCCAAAACAGCAGGGTAGAATTCTTTCTGAACTATGACACATTTAGAAGCAGGGGAGAGGAAAGGACACAGAATGATTTTGTCAATGCAAGGGAACGGAATGCTCATTAAACACTGCGGAAATAGCACCGTTATCTTGACGTGGAGGTCCTGCTGTCAAGGTTAGTACAGACCATACCTAATTATATGTAACACCTGAATATATCTTTTCTACAGGCTAGCCCCCCCCCCACTCCTCTGCCCAACACAGTGTGGTTCTGATTATTTTCTGCTTATTATCATCGATGCCACAAACTATACAGAATATACAACTGGCTATCCAGGGGAATGTGACAGCTTTTCTTACTCTGCATTCCCAGCAATATGAAACACTGCTTGTGCCTTCATTTTATTATCATTTCCAAGACTTGTCATAAGCTTTATACTCTGCATGTGAATGTGAAATTATGCAGTAATAAGAAGAACAATAACAATGCCGCCACCACCAATAACAAAAAAAGAAAAAAAAGAAAAAAAGAACAGTGCTATATAAAGTGCCTAGCAAAACTTTTGGAGGACAATAACATTTGTAAACTAGACAGGTATTTCTAATTATTATTTTCCATCAGACTGTGGTAAGAGAATGCCACTGATAATGTGTTAATGCCTGGTGTGTGTGTGTGTGTGTGTGTGTGTGTGTTGTGTCATTATAGTCGTGTCCAAATCTTCATGACCCCATGTCCATGGAGTTCTCTTGTCAGGAATACTGGAGTGGTTTGCCAGTTCCTACTCCAGGTGCCCACAGCACCTGGTATTCCCTGGTGGTACTAACCATGCCTGACCCTGCTTAGCTTCTGAAATCAGGTGAGATCGAATGTGCTTAGGGTGTGTAGTGTGTATTAAAGAAACACAATACAATATGTTAGAGATGTGATCTTTCTTACCGGCTTTGAAGGGTGAAAAAGATTTGGGGAATATAGTATTACCACTGAAAACAAATGGCTGAACTAGAAATCTGTTCTCAGCTATCACCTTGAAGCTGATCCCACTCAGTGATACATAAATGTTTTTATTTCTCTCTGATCCATGGTGGAGGCTTAATTACCCTTTGTTTTAATATAATGCATTGATAAGTCTATAATCTCTTTTCTCATACATCCAGGCACAAGAAAAATGATGAAATGTTAAGTCATGCAGAACATTCAAAGTCAACTTGACAGCTCAGTGAGCTGGTTATCTGGCTGAAGAACCAGATCTTGGGAGTCTGATTCCCCCTCCTGCCTCCAGGGACAAGAGTCAGCCAGTGTGGCCTTGGGCAAATTACATCATCCCAGAGTTCTCCCAGAAGAAAACCCTGGTAAATCACCTCAGAGTACTTTATATCTAGAAAACACTGAGAAGGGTTTCCATGGGCCAGAATGAACTGGAAAGAATGTATCTGTTATTTTTAGCCATGTATAGTGGGGCCACAGTTTATTAAAACAGTGACTGAAACCCTGCTTCTTAGTTAATTTGTAGAGATGGGCACGAAATGAAATTATAGCATTCCATTATGTATTTCCTTTTCTTACTTTTCATTTTTCTTTTTGTTTATTTATTAACATTTTTTAAAATAATTTTTGGAATGAAACGAAATGGAATGATTTGTTATGCTATAAAATCCCACCCCACCCCCCCGGTTACCTTGAGGCACCAAATGTGGTGGGTAGCTTCCTTGGAATCTTCCCTGTAAGCCCTCTAAATGTGGAGAGGGTCAGCAGGCTGAGTTATTAAACTCTAAAGTGGGTCCCCCAAGGAAAAAGAGGAAGAGGAAAAATCTGGCATTTTAAACTCAAGCTTCATTTCCTTCTCTGTTGTGCTGTGAAATGTGAAGGAGAGGGGTTGAGGCAAGTGCTGAAATGATTCTGTTCTGGTTTATTTTCACTTGCCTTTCCCTAAAGGAAGGAAGCACAGGCCCAGGGCCATAAATTTTCTCTTGCTCTTTCAGAGAACGAAACTGGGTTTTTTATTGCTTTATCGCTTAGCAACCCTTTCATGTAAGACTTATCACCAGCACTGACCTCAACCCCCCTCCTTCACATTCCAGAGCACAGACAAGAATGAGGCTTGAGTTTAAAACTCTTTCTCTTTTTCCATGGGGGATTCACTTTGGAGTTTAATAACTCAGCCCCCCGAACCTCTGCAAATTTGGAGGGTTTACATGGAAGAATTCAAGGAAGCTACCCACCAAATTTGGTGCCTCTTGGATGAATTGTTTCATTTCTAGTGTAAAAAAATTGTGGTTTGCTTCATTTCATCATGGAACATATTCTACTGTTTTATTTCACAACAAAATCATTTGTTACATAACAAAATGACAGATCAGCATTTCGTTTTTTTGTTTTGTGCCCATCTCTATTAATTTGCACTCTGAATGCATTCTGAATCTATGGAAATTACAAAGGACCTGACTCAACATGTTCTCAGTGACTGAATGGGCCTACGTGGGTTGTATCTAATATCCCATAATAATAATTGTCCAAATCAGTTGAAAGTTTACTTAACAAGGGAGGACTTTTCCTGTTAGCAGAAAGTTTTGGTTTACTGAAAGAGTGCATTCCACAACATTGAAGCAGCCACCAAACAGGCCCTCTCTCACAATCTCTCCAAATGAGCCTCTGAGATGGTGAAACTGAGAGAAGGGTCCCCACAGAAGATCTTAAAAGTTGAAGAAACAAATATGGGGTCATGCAGTCCTTCAGATCCAAGTTGTGTAAATCATGGCCAGCATTTTGGAATGGGCCTAGGATTGGGAGCCAATGAAGCTGTTGAAACAAGAGAATTATATGCTTGATGCATCTCATGTTTATGCTGCATGCCTGACACAATTTAAAGGGGAAAGTTTGAACCAGATGGGGAGCCATTGCACTTAAGTCTTGAGCTGCATATAGTTTGATGGATCACAGGTTCTCTGAATCCTGGCATTTGCTTTATCAGCATTAAAAAAAGTGAGGCATATGTGATAGGAATATAGCAATTTATAAAATGACCTAAAAGGCCTGAGCTGACATTATGGAAAACCCTGCCAAGTCCTGTTGCCAGCTTTCCTTGAAATTGTAAGAATCATTTGAAATTTCTCTTCTGGAAATTATTTGGTGGCAATACTAATTCTGATCTGATCTGAAATAAATGCAGAAGCTGTTCTATGCAGAGAGGCGTGTGACAGAGGAGAAAAAAAACTCCAGGAATGCTTGCTTTTGGTTCCTGAAGAAAGCACACCATTAAATAAACCCTGTAAAATGGATGTGGCACATGCTTATTTGCCAACTGGAGAATGAAGGTCATTGGTTCACCTGTCTAGCCAAGCATAGTCAGAAGGCAGGACTTGATTCACTGTGGTTTGAAACTCTGTAGGGCTTCCTTTTCAGTCTCATTTTTATAGCTCCTTGAATAATGTCAAAAAGGGAGGGGGAGAAGCCTTCACTTTTATGGGTCTTATATATTTCTCCAAATGACACAAATCGCAAGTGCCATAGGTATGATTAGAGGGAAGACTATGGAAGACAGGGTCATCATGAAGGATTTATAATGGTAGGCTGTATATTTCCCTGTCAGAGATGAATGCATGGCAAGCTGTAAAGCGGAATTAAGTTAAAAGTCTGAAATGTCACTTGAAACAGAGGAGATCTAGTGCAGAGACATTTTAGAATAAATGCCAGGAATGACTGACAAGTAAGCCTCATGGACATTATTTATCCATGGGCTTCTCCTATTCAGGAGATGCATTTAGCCAACAGCATTTTCTGTCTCATACATCTTGAAATTCGTCAACTCTTCCCACTTTGGGAAGGCATGGCACACTTTTGGGACAATTGTGATAAGAATTACTATTATTATATTTTTTCTCAAGTGTTCTATAAGTATTAGCATCAAGAAGAAACCATATATTTAGATGAGATTTGAAGGTAATTTAGAAAGATGTGTGGCCTCATTTTTCTAAAATAATATACAGTGGGAAACTAAATTTTGCTCACAGCAGTTCTGCGTCAGGATCAAGTAAGGGATCATTTTAGTTCTTTTGGATTAGAGATCCTACAAACCCTAGCTGCTAGAATCAAGGATTATGAGTGAGGTCAGAACAGGTCATAGGAAAAATAGTGCCCTGAGTGTGGAGTCTCTTTGCTTGCAGCCTTCAGGTTATGTGAGGCCTGGGTTAGATGTGCTTTGGCCTGATGCCATTGATACTCCCTAAAAGGACTCAGGGATGGAAGATGAACATCACATGTGAGCGTGACTACATCCATTTATTTTATTTGTTTAAAACTTGCATAGTGGGCCCTATACCTACTTAGAACTACATAAAATGACTTAAAAAGCATGATCTTTTAAAAAAAATTACATTAAAGCAATTAAAAAACATTAAGATAAAACAATATTTTTAAATAGACAACTCATGGGAATTCACACCTGCAGCCACCGCCTGCCCAAGGTTGAAATAGAATGATAACTATTCCTTATTTTTACTTAAATGGGGACATGTTAATAGGGATCAAATTATGCTTCATTCATTGATTCGTTCTTCTTCCAGACACTAGGACTCAGATCTTCTAGCTGCAGCCTCCTGGCCTTCAGTCCACTGGGATAGATTATTTCCCCAAGGCTTGGTTTTACACCATTCCTATGCTGCCATAAAAATGGTTCAGTTCAGTCTCCATAAGAAATTTTTGATGGCACTCACACACAACCTGTATGGATTTTGCCTGCATTGGCCAGCAGGAAAAAGGATGCCAAACTTGACACAACATATTGTAGCCTGGATATTGACAACACCCATGTCAGCAGTCAAGATGGCCTACATGGTACCTTCTTGTGCTCACTATCATTTCTTCCAGGCAGTTTGATATCTAGGGAATGTCTTGAAAAACATCCTCAATAATTACTTTTTGATTGGGTGAGGAACAGTCAACAAAAGGAGTCAACATTCTGGGATTTCCCCCACTTGATGTCTTTTTTGTGAATGGTACTGAGAACAAGAAGGTATCCTTTAGATCAACTGTTCTTAGCCTTTTGTGGCCACAGCCATAAACACAATATAAAAGAAATTAAGATTGAATTGGGATAGTATAAGTCACGTAACAAACCTTATATGGTTGTGTGTGAAAAATTGTTTCCAGTCTGTGGCCCCCTTCAAATGTGCAAGGTGTGTTAAGGGGCTATATGACCCTCATTTAGAATGACTGCTCTAGACGACATTGAAAACTGATACCCTTTTCTGCTCACTACTTGTCCAAGTAGCTTCTTCAATCGGAGCAAGGTTGGTAGAAGACCTGCAGTTTATCCTCTACATTAGTTTCACCTCACCCTGGTCTGAATAATTATGTTAGATGGACAACGGCTGTGTTCAGATTAAAGTCACACCTTTGTAGTCGCTCCCAACACCCATTAAGCATGGGTCATTAGCAGTGGCCTTCCCAATTTTTCTGGGAAGAGATGAAAGGGCAGCATGATAAATAGGAGACAGATAGTGCCTAAATTCTCCACCCCTGTTGAGAGATCATCACTGTGGATCACCATGAAAAAGCAATCTCACTTCTGAAAGATCAACACATATGAGAAACTGAAAAGAGGCCCCATCAGCAACTACAAGAAGAAATTGATAGAATGCTTGAAACACTTGGAAAAGGACAATACCACTGACAAGGTGACCTACCACTGTTTGTATCCTGGAGAGGCTCCCTCACCTGTACAGACTTTTGAAGATACACAGGTAAAGAGCCCCCCTCAGACATATCAGCAACTCCATAAACTCAGTAACATATAGCATTGCCAAATACCTGGCTACTATCCCCGTTGGTTTCACACAGAGGCCACCACATTAACAATTCAGAGGAGTTTCCTTCCATGGTCAGGGAGCAGAAACTAGATCCCTCTTCACCAGCATTCCTACAACTGATGCCCAAACAATGGTAAAGAAGAAAATAAGAGAAGACAGCACTTTCACCACTGAATGCAGCTTCAAACCAGACCAGATATGTCTGCTCCTGGGCCTGAGTCTGAGCACCACTTACTTCACTTATAGAGGTGACTTTTACAAACAGAAACATAATTGTGCCATGAGTTCCCCAATGTCACTCAGTTTTGCCAACTAACGATGGGGACAAACCACCAAAATGGTGATTCATTTGTGGTTTGTCAATGGTGATTAATCATGAGCCATGAATTTTAGCCACAGTGACCAACAAAGCAAGAACCAGTTCATCAGGACTTTTTTCTAGACAAGACTGTCTAAAAACATGCACTCTTAAGGTCTGTGGATATCCAAAGTGGGCCTTTAACAAGTCAGTGACCCTATCCAGCAGAAAGGTGGTACAGTCTGAGACCCAGAGCCAACTGAATAAACTGATGATTCCTTACATGGCTGGTGTGTCTGAGAAGCTCTCGACCAACTTTCCTCAGATTGAAGAAGCTACTTGGATAAGTAGTGAAACATTCTGACTTAAGGAAATAAGTCAAGTGGCCATGTATATACTTCTTAGTAGTTGGGTAAGATCGCAACTGCATGTTGAGGTTCAGTATCATTTGACACAAACTTATAAAATTCTGTGACTCTCTTCAGGTACATCATGTACAACTGTGGATAATTGCATGATTGATTTGGCTGACATACATTATATAAGGAGGCACCCACCTCCCTATTGCACATGTGAAAGTTTTGCACTAAGAAAGGAGCTGTCTTGGGTACTTTCTAAGGAGAAAAGTGGAATAAAAATGTTTAAAAGAAATAATAAATACATAAACTGTTCTGCTGGTAGAGTATTGCATTCCACCAGGATTCAGTAGCAGAGCAGTCATAATTTCAGCCAGACAGCAATGTGGAAGTAAAGGAAGCCAGAGGCAAAGGATCCAACTGAAGCCAAGGACAAATTGTACCAGTTACTCTGCTCATAAGGTAAAAGGTAAAGGTCCCCCCCCCGCACATGTGTGCTAGTCATGTCCAACTCTAGGGGTGGTACTCATCTCTGGACTCAAGCCAAAGAGCCAGTGTTATGCAAGTCCATGGCCACATGGCTGGAGTGGCTGCAAGGAAACACTGTTTTACCTTCCCGATTTTATGGCGGTACCTATTTATCTACTTGCATTTACATGCTTTCAAACTGCTAGATTGGCCGGAGCTGGGTTTATCAGCAGGAGCTCACTCTGCTGCATGGCACCTGGGATTCGAACTGCCAAGCTGCCGACTTTGCAGCTGACAGTTTTCAGAGCCTTAGTCCGCCGAGCCACCATGCCCCTGCTCATAGGCTTTACAAAATTGCTAGGGATATTATGTGGTATGGCTTGTGCCAGACTGGAAAACATAGTTTTCTAGCCGGTCCTGTAACTTTTCCAGGTTTTTCCTCAAGAACCTATCAAAAGGCCATCTGTTAGTTGTTGCTCTACTTGCATTGAGCCTCCAATCTATTAATGTCTCGAGCCAAGATAGCCTCAGATTTGATGAGAATGAGTCTTTTTTGAAGTCTTCATATCCTTACAGCAAATGTCATAACACTGGTCCTCCATTTTCCTTACCCTGTCTCTAATTTTTGGCCATGTGACAAAGGGAAAGAAACCATAAACCAGTGCTGTATGTCCAATTCATTTGGCTTTTGTAACTTTTAAGAGTACTAAGAGAAGTAATATATATTAATTCCACAATACAAAATATATTAGCATTATGATACTTTTAAGGATAATCCAAATGAAAGCTGCAGATACCCCTGAAATATTCATGTTTTCCCTATTACTTATTTAGCATTGCAATCAAAACTGTATGCAATTTGCCTCCTAACATGGTCCTCCAATCTAAAGCTGTTAATGACAATATAAAGCACTGATTAGAACAGGCAGCTTTGGTTTTCTTTCCCTGTTTGTGACTGCTTAGTGTTTTAATGAGATATAATTGTATTATTATTAATATAGACACCAAACGTTCATGAGCCTTAATAAAAATTTTAATGTGTTTGTGAATCATTTCCTACAAAGATTCTTTGGGACTGCCAGCATATTAAGTGGGAGTGAGCTGGAGAAAATCATTGCTCCATTTTACTGCTAATTAATAATTGCTAATTAAATAGATTTATGCACACTTATTCATGGAAAGGTAAAGCAATAAAACATTTTTCTAGAGATAAGAACTACCGCCTTCTCTCGAAAGAAAATTATTCTTCCCCATCCATCTCTAATATACATCTCAGTTGAACACAATGCAGGACTACTAAAGGGAGTAGTCTGTCATTATGTTTTGCACTTTGTGTTATGCTCTTTGTTCTCTAGGTATGATAAAATGTACTTGTAAGTTTATTTATTTATTTATTTATTTATTTATTTATTTATTTATTTATTGGGCTTATATACTGCCCGTCTTTCCGAAGGAACTCCGGGCGGTTCACAACATAACAATATAGACATAACAGCAATTAAATAAAACAATTAAAAACAGTTTAAAACAGGTAATCAGGCTAAGCAATGGAAAAATGGCGTTTGCAGGTGGCGGAAAAAAAAGAAAAAAAGTTAGTCACCAAACGCCTCCTGAAAAAGGAGAGTTTTTAATGCCTTTCGGAAGGCTGGCAGGGACTCTGCTAGGCGCACTTCTGCTGGGAGATGGTTCCACATGGTGGGGCCAGCCACAGAGAATGCTCAGGTACGGGTGGATGTTCTCCGAGCCTCCCTGGGTGTGGCCACACGCAGCATGTGCGCCTGCGACAACCTAGTCAGACGGGCCGATGTTTACCGCTGGTCGATCTGCTCTGTCAGGTAGTCAGGTCCTAGGCCATGGAGGGTTTTGTAAATCAAAACCAAGACCTTGAATCTGATTAGGGCCGCAACGGGCAACCAATGCAGGTGGGCCAGAACTGGGGTGATGTGGTCGAACCAACAACTAACAGATGGTAGAAATGGGACTTTTGATCTCAAAAATATATTAACCTTGCAGGTGGACCCAAAGGGGAGCCATGGTCAGCAGTGCTCAGACTGGTCCAGTAATCAGACGTTAGGAAAACTGAAGTAGTCATCTTGGATGGCAGGTGTAGGGAAACAGTGGGAAGATGTTAATAGAAAGAGTTGATCTTACCCCACCCCAAACTAAGCTGCATACCAACGATGGTTTTTGTCCATGGAATGGGCTACAATGCCATTTTGTCCTTTGTCTCTGACAGTCTAAAACAGTGGTTCTCAACCTGTTGGTCCTAAGATGTTCCTGGACTGCAACTCCCAGAAATCCCTTCCAGCACAGCAAGTGGTGGAAGCTTCTGGGAGTTGCAGTCCAGGAACATCTGGGGACAGGTTGAGAACCACTAGTCTAAAATGTTGGGCTGGTTCTGAGTATAGCTCTTCAAATCCAGCCACACCAAAAGCAGACTCTTAAAGCAACAGGCGAGGAACAAAGTACAAACTAAATCTAGCAGAGAGTGAGGAAGGGGTCATAGAAATATAAGATGGCCCATTCTGTGAGGGTAGACAATTTGTTACTTCTGTTGATATCATTAGATCCCAAACTGGGGGAGATGGTGAAGAAATGGAAAAGGATGTGAGGCTGAAAGTTTTGTAAAAAAAATGTGCCAAACATTTTTGCATTAGGTATTACTCTCAAGAAATTGGTTCGTTTTATTTTTAATTTAATCTACTGGGCAGAAACTGATTAGCAATGTGAAGTGCAACTGTATTACATAGTGCAGCTGATGAAAAATAGTAATCATTCGCACACCTCAGAAAAAAATAAACAAAATAATAAAAATAAACAAGGTGTTGGCCACTATTTAACAGTACCTCTGTGCACATTAAATTTAGCTTTGATTTAATTACAAATTTGTGTTTCTTTTTAACTTTCAATTATGCTTTCTTTCTTTTTAAAAGGGAAATGGATGGTGTAAAGCAGAAGCAGGGAGATGTGAAGATTCCTTAAAAACCAAAGAAGTGACATGATGATGAAAAGGCTGGAAATCATTCATCTAGATCAGTGGCTCCCAATCTTGGATCCCCAGGGGTTCTTGAACTGCACCTCCAAGAAATCCTGGCCAGCTCAAATAGTGGTGAAGACTTCTGGGAGTTTAAGTTAAAAAGCATTTGGTGACCCAAGATTGGGAACCACTGGCCTAGATCTATATATGTATTCAGTTGTTGTCCTTCATTTGACCCAAAGGAGATCTAGGTAGCTTATGGGTAGCTTCAAAAGTAAGGAATCCATGCCAATTTACATAACTATTCTACAGAAACCCATGCCAATCTACAACTAAGCCAAAAGGCATTGCTGAAAGCTCATTTGATCTTCAGAAGCCATGAGCTTCCATTTGCTTGCTTGTTTAATATTCTTTCTTTCTCTCAATATTAAGACTCAGGTAGCTCATATCATGATTGTAAAACAGATACTATTAAAAGAACAGTAAATGGCAAAATTAACATGCAACGAAATGGGTCCTTGAAAACAACTGAAATTATATTATGTGACCCAATGTGGTCGCATATATTTTGAGCAGACGGACCAAACCATGTACTATCAACAAAATCCAAAAGGTGGAGGGATGCAAACAAAATAATAATAATAATAATAATGAAATGGAATGGAGTTCTGGACAGCCTCTTTTGGGTCTTTCATGTATATGTGAAATTGTATGGGGAATAGACATGGGCACGACTTGACGAAATTCTCGTTTCTGTTTCCGTTCCTCATTTCCGTTACGGAACGAAACGAAGAACGACAATTACTCTGCCAGAACTCGAACTCGAACCGAAAAAAGAAAAATTGGGTCTGATTTGCCGCGATCGCGCTATACCAACAGCACAGAAAAAAAGTTTTAAAAAGTAAAAAAAAAAACACGATTCCTGGCCAAAAAAGCAGGCGAAAATATGCCTGCCTGAGTGAGGGCACCTACCAGAGGGGTGGTTTCTTGGGGGGGTCCCCGGCCTCCCCCCCTCTCCGCCTGTCCTTCCTGGGCTGCTCTGGCAGAGTGCCAGCCGGCGGGCATCCTCGTCGTCCCGCCAACGTCGCCGCCTCACCGGCTTGCCGCCGCCATTCAAGCGGCACAGAAAAAAAGTTTTAAAAACCCGATTCCCGGCCAAAAAAGCAGGCGGAAATATGCCTGCCTGAGTGAGGGCACCTAGAGGGGTGGTTTCGGGGGGGGGGGTCCCTGGCCTTCCCCCCCTCCTGTCCTGGGCTGCTCTGGTGGGGCATCCTCGTTGACGCCATGCGGTGCGGGCGGGGGATCCAAAATGGGGCGGGCGACCACAATCTTTTTTTTGAAGCCGTATCGTCGTGGTCCAAAAACACACCAAAGCACCACAGAAACATGCGAAAATTGCTATTTTAAAACTGCCAGAATTTTTACAGTAGCAGTGGGTTTTTCTTGCAACAAAATGTCTCCTCTGTCCTCCTCTCCATTGATTTTATTTTATTTTATTTTTATTTTTTACACCTGCACAATGATGGGCTGGCCATGGGAGTGACCATGCAAATTTTTGGAGCCATTCCACCAATTGCATGGCCACTTGGCCAGGTTGACCACAGAGACTTCTGGGATGTGCCAGTCGGGCATAAAAAGCCCATAACCGTAGCCCGAACCCTAACCCTAACCCTAAGCCTAACCCATACGCCAGTACACTGTCCTTCTATAAGTGGGTCAGAGAGGCACACAGAGGTGCACCCCAATACTCACCCTAACCTTACCTGTAACCCTAAGCCCAGCCCCTGCGCTAACCCTAACCCTAAGCCAAACCTGTGTACTCGCATTGCACTATACACTCAAGTACACTTCCCTTCTTAGTGAACCACAGAGCGGCCAGATCAGCAGTGGGCCTGTGGTCTACAGAGAGGCACCCAAAAGAGGTGCCTCTCTGCCACTCAACTTGGTATGCATATCCAATTGGCTATGCATGCCATTTTGTAGCGGGTGAGGAGAGGAGGCACCCACGTGGTGCCTCCAGGAGCCCGCTTTCCCTTCATAGCGGGCCAGAGGAGGCACCCACCCCACAGAGGTGCCTCCAGGAGCCCTCTACCCCCCCCAAAACCAGTACTAATGACAGATGAAAAAACGACACCACAAAATGATTTTTGAAAAATTTCACGAAAAACGGAAACGAGCCGAAACGGACCCGTCCCGAAAAACGACAACTCAGAAAAAAAAATTCCTGGTCATGCCCATATCTAATGGGGAATCATGGAACCCTGAGACGCTCCACAGGCTAATGGTCAAAGTGTTGAACAGGAGTCCCCCAGCACCAATTCACAAAGTGGCAGCACACAAAGGGAAATGCCAGAAGCCGCCTTCTTTTTTCACCAGGTCACCACTTCTCACCCAAATACAAAGCAATTGTCATGACTGTGTTTCAACAAGTGTGAATGGTAACGAGCAGAAGAGAGTATCCGGTAGACCATCTTGACAGCTACCATTGGTGCTTTCAGTATTCAGACTGCCCTTTGTTAAGTAAAGCTCAGCATTCTTTTTCCTGTTGGAAATGCAGACACAATATTTTATAGCAATATTGGGCCACTTCCTCACTTTTTGAATCATGGGTGTGTGTTGCGTCATTACAGTCATGACCGACTCTTCATGACTCCATGTTCATGGAGTTTTCTTGGCAGGAATACTGGAGTGGCTTGCCAGTTCCTACTCTAGGCGCCTACAGCATCTGGTATTCCCTGGTGGTCTCCCATCCAAGTACTAACCAGGGCTGACCCTGCTTAGCTTCCAAAATCTGGCAAGATTGGATGTGCTTAGGGCACCTAGGCAGCTTGAATCATGGGTACAGAATCACAATATCCCACATTCATAAAATGGAGTTTTTTTTAAAAAAAAATTGATTGAATATATGTAGAGGAGCACCTACATGTTGTGCAAGATCATACATATATATGTGAATTTGTGGGCAGAGACAGCCTGTGTAACCCTGAACAAGCTACAATCCCAGGGCTCACTCAGAAGAAGGGAATGACAAACCATGTCAGAGTATCATCTACCTAGAAAACTCTGAAAGAACTGATTTGATGGCATAAGATGATGATAATGGATATAATAATAAATGGTGATTAGAGATGGGCATGAAATGAACTTTTAGTTTGTTTCATTTTTTGTTATTTGTTTTATTACATAACAAAATGAATAACAAACCTCAAAGTGGATTTAGAATGAAACGAACCAAACTGAAAAAAAAATTGGTTTGTTTTGGTTCATTTTGTTAATGGTGACAGAGATTTCTCCTACTTGGTGCTGGTCCTTTCTGGATGGTCCAGTCTTCCTGGCTTCAGGGAGGGGGCAACCAGAAAAATAAAAGCCGATGGGCCGTGTTACAACTGGTAGGTGGCCGTGGTCGGCAGTCTAATAAATAAATAAATAAATAAATAAATAAATAAATGAAATGAAATGAAATGAAATGAAATGAAATGAAATATCTGGCCAGCAAGCACCAGACCTGGCCTGTGGCTGGTAAAAGTTTAAAAAAAAAAAAAGCCGACCAGCCCGTGCTATAGCTGTAGCATGAGCCACGTGGTTGGCAGTAAAAAAAAAATATACAAATAAATAAATAAATAAATAAATAAATAAATAAATAAATAAATAAATAAATAAATAAATAAATAAGTAAATAAAGGAGCACCGACCCGGCCCCAGGGGTGGCCGGGTTGATGCCCTAAAATCAAGGAAAAAATATTAAAAATAAAACCAGTGCTGACCGGGCCCCAGGGGCCATGCAGTCAGCACTTCGGAGAAAAAAAACCAATGAGGCACTGGCTCCAGGCCAGTGCCTTTCAGCTGAGAGGCGTGGCCCCAATCCTGCACCTCAAAAAACCCCTGCCACAGGGGCCATGATCACCCCACCGCCACCGCTGCCCCGGTAAGGATGTATGTGATGAATGATGGTTGAAGATGAGGATGAGGATGAGGATGAGGATGCTGCCAGTCCAGTTTGTGCACCTGTCAATGTCTGTGGTTTATTATTATTATTTTTGAATGTTTTTCCCACCCACGCACTGTCAAATTGATTAAATTGCGCATAGCTGGAAAAAAATGAATAACAAACAAAAAGAACCAACAAAATAAATATTTGAAAAAATCATTAAAAACAAAATGAACCCCAAACCCTAAAATGAACTGAACCAAAACAAATTGCCATTTTTTTCGGTTCGTGCCCATCTCTAATGGTGATGATAGTGTAGAATAGTGTAGACAAGATATATGCAGACAGAGATGTGATATACAATATGTATGGTGTATGTGTGTCTGAACAAGAGAAAGACCGAGAAATCTTGTAAGAGACATTTTCGCAAGACTTTAAACTGGCATACCCTTAAAATTGTTTTTCCCCTTGTCATTTAGAACTGTACTTTATGAAATCAACAAAGAATAGTAAAGGGCAAGTGACCAAATTAATATGCAAAATGCAGAGAGCAACATTTGCCTGGCAAACTGGGGGTGTGTGTGAATGAATTGACTCACGTTTGAACTGTAGAAATTACAGTCTTCTGTGAGATGTCCAAACACCCTCAGGCTGAAGCTCAAATGAGAAGGTGAAGCATTTTAGATTTGGGGGGGAAATCCCTTCCCTACTCAGACAATTTGATGGGTTTTTTTTTAATATACTGAAAATTACTTTCTAGCAGAACAAATTATAATAAAATTGTGCTGATGCTGGGTCAGTTCAAATAATGACCTGAACATAAAAATCCATCTTTAACCATATTTTATAGATAATTTGTATTTATATTGCTAATTGTCTATCAGTGCTAGTTAATATAATGCTGCTAAGAGTCTCCATGGAGCAACCTAAGAGTATGAATGGTTTTGATTTGATCATAATGCCCTGCATTAGCACTTGAAAGAGTGATTGTCGCAAAGAATATTATATTGAGGTACAAGGGACAGATTTTTCAGGATTAGGGAATTCTTGTATAAGAGTTCCTGCGTAGTCTCAACAGTTCATGAGTAGGCTCAAGCAGGCTAGTTATCAATTACCTTAGTCATGGCCTTGAATAGCAGCTATAATTGAGGTAGATTAAGGAAAAGCAACTCAGATTTGCATAATAGAAAAGCAGTTCCTTTCTTTGGAACCTGGGATCTCCAGACCACAGCTATGGAGGAAGTTATTTCAGAATACATCGGCCCTAAATTGCAACATGAGGCAGGACATGCTTATAATGCAATTGATCCCCACTGTCAAGGTTTTCAAGGGAGTGTGTTCCACAGGAACTAGCTGGACCTGTGATGATATCTCCAAGATCCTGCAAATCTCATCATGGTCCTACAAATCTGGCCCTCCTGCTTCACCATACTGGAGGTTTGCTCTCTCTCTCTCTCTCTCTCTCTCTCTCTCTCTCTCTCTCTCAACTCTGACATTGCTCTGATTTCTTAAAATTAACTGCAGGGAGGAGGGCTCCAGAATAAATTCTGGCCTACAATTCCTCTAAAGAAATAGTTGATCATGTTTGCTGCAGGGAGAAAGTTGAATCTGGAATACTGAGAGAGAAGAGGTTAACCTTGCTTATCTGCCTCCTTTCTTCAACTTCGAAAACTGAAAATGTAGGAAGAATCTGCTCTAACAACGCTTTTGATCACAGTAAAACTATGATTGTGCTGGCTAAACACACTCGTGCATATTCATTATATCAGTCACACAACTCAAGTTCATTGTACTGTCTAGAACAGGGCTGTCCAACTTTGAACAGGCCAAGATCTACTTTTTCCGGTCCAAACTGCCTGAGGGCTATTACACTAAAACCTCTACTTACAAATTTTATCCATTCCTTCTGAGCACATGGTCATAAGTAAAAAAATTATAAGTAGAGCAGCGGTTTCCCATAGGAATGCATTGAAAGTCAATTAATCCATTATGGAGGGAATTGTCCAGGGGGGAAGAAGGGGATGTCACTGCACAAAAGAGATGGGCACACCTGTAACCCCAATTCTCACCCCTCTCCTCCCTCCACTCCACACCAAAGACATTTGGTATAGCGTGAAAACTTCATTTCAGACCACTGGAAATGGCTTAGGGAAGGGTGGAACAAAGTGACAAGGAGATGTGCATGAATGAGGGCCGGTGGGGGGGGGGGGGACAGGGTGACTGACCCAGAACTTTACTGGGGCAGTGGTGGTCCTTGGGATGGGGGAGGGAGGGGTGGAGAACTTATCCCCTCACTTTTTTACTGATGGCTGGAGAGCTACTTTTGATCCCTTCGCGGGATACCGGTAGCCCACGGTCTACCTGTTGGGCAGGCCTGGTCTAGAAGATTAAGATGTACAAAGTGACATTTTTCATATTTATTTCATTATTGGTTCTTCGGAGGGGTGCCATTTGTTTTCATATATCTCTTACACTGCTTCTTTTGCTCTAAAAGGGACTGCTTCATTTGGGCCATTTTTGTTTATTCTCTACTCTCTCTCTCTCTCTCTCTCTCTCACACACACACACACACGCACACATGCACACACACACACACACACACACACACACACACACACACACACAGAGAGAGAGAGAGAGAGAGAGAGAGAGAGAGGCTGATACTTCACGTCCCTCTCACTGCAGTTCGCGGCCCCACAGGGGACTGGTTCGAAGGAACAGAACCTCACGTCCTTGTGGGGTCAATCCGAGTTCACCCCGACCATGCCCCCTGAACTGCGCTCCAAGCGGGGTGAGAGATTCCTGTCCTGGAGCTCGGGAATCTTTTAATCCACTTCTCAATCCGTGTTGAAAACCGATTTCAACACGGAGGCAAGTTCACCTCGGCTCGAGGAAGGACGTGAAGTAACCACCAGAGAGAGAGAGAAGTAAAATTTAGGGGAAAAGAACTCCACACAGCCACCTCCAAAAGGTGACAAAGCGAGAAAGCAAGAAAGGGAATAAGATACAAAGACAAAAAATGTCAATCCAAGCTCCTCTCCCCATTCCAAAGTTATTAAAATAAGATTTAATGCACTCAGCATGGCTAGAAGATGACCATGGATGATAATATGATCTAAATTAATATGTAAGACTTGCAAATCAGGATGTCAAACAATGGAAGAACATGAAAATGGGAGACTCATTCATGTCTGTTTTTTCTCTTGTGTAAACACAAAAGACCCATCCCTACAGATGATAAAGCTAAACATTTAAATGACACATGGAAGAAGCAAAGAGAATAGAAAAAGAAAGAGTTAAGGAAGTATGGGAAGAGGAGATAGCTGTTGAGGACCAATAGGAATGGGAAAGGAGAGGAAGAAAGACCAGGTGATGGGAAGATGTCATTGGTCAGAAGGAGTGAAGGGAGATGAAGACCTTGGGAGTAGGAGGACCCTCCTCCTTGTGGGTATGACCATGTGACTGTTTTCAAATGAAAAAAAAAAGACAGTGAAAATAAATTTGATGTGTATGTGTGCATTACAGATGGGCACGAACCCAAAAAATGGTGATTTGTTTCATTTTGGTTCGTTTTCTGGTCTGGGTTGGGTTGTTAATTACGAAACATTTTTTTAGGAAACAAATTCATTTTGTAATTCATTTTGGTTCAGGTTTGTTTTCTCTGTTTTTTCATTTCTCTTAGACGGGGCAGTTTGCTATTTGTTTTGTTACGTAATGAAATAAGTAACGAATAACAAAATGCACCAAAAGTTTGTTTCGTGTCCATCTCTAATGGGCATGCATGCATACAGGTAGATACACACACAGAGGGAGAAGAATGTATGGAATAAGAGGTGTTGTTGTTTCAGGCCACTGAAAGGCACCATTGTCTAATCCAGGGGTCCTCAAAGTTTTCAACCAGCGGGCCGGTCCACCACCACCCAGACACCACTGGGGGCCGGATCACAGTCCAAAGCAGCTGCGGAGGCTTGCTTGCTCACAAAACAGGGGGTAGGTGGGGGTGCAAATGGTCCCAGGGGCCGGATTCAGGACCTTGGGGGTCCGCATCCGGCCCCGGGGCCTTAGGTTGAGGACCCCTGGTCTAATCCAATAATTACTCTGAACTATAGTCAGGCACTTTGTATTTGTATCTCCACCGATTCAAACCATGGCACCAAAGGTGCTTCAGTGGCCCATTACCTCTTCCCCCAGTCCATCCAGGGGTCCTTTGATGGCACCAGCACACCGGGCCAGAACGGAGCCTAGCTGGCCCTTCCCCACCTCTCCACTACAGCCAACCACTTGGGCAAGGAGGCAATATGGCGAGTCTCCCCACTGAGCTGATTCTCATTCTCTGTCTATTATACATTCAACATTTTTTTTCTCCTGGACAGGTTGCAGTATAAAGATTTAGAAATGCTTTTTAAAGGGGGAAAATGTTGGACCATGCTAAGAAACAAGTTAATTTCCCAAGCCCTCATCCTCTACAGGCAGTACAAGTGATGAAGGGGGGGGGGTGAGCTTGAAATGACTAATGAAAAGCTATTATGGATCTCAAGTTCTCGCTGATGGACACTCAGAGTCACTGGATTACATTACAGCAGAATCCTCCATGCTTTTCTACACACAGAGAAAAAGAGCTAATTAACATTGTGAACCTGTCGTGCATTTTTCCCCTACTGACAATGTGTTGTGTTGAAAAGGGCAGTGAGTAATGTAGCAAGACTGCTATACAGAAGAATAAATTATTATAGAGATGGATGGTAATGTTTATTGGCAGCACCAACTGAGTTGAGAGAGGCTGCAGGTAGAGGCCAGATATAATGGGAACCCATCTTCCAGCTATCTAGATAGACAAAATGCTTATCGACTTATTTGATTTGTCAATTCAGGTCCAGAATTTGATATTTAATGCTTAACTGCCTAGATTTAAATCCCCGTGTGTTCATTTCTATATATATTCAAATGCAAATTAAGTTAAGGCTTCCCGCTCCCCTCCCTCCCCTAAAAATACCCTCCTCATCCCTACATATTAATCCAGCCCAGAAGCACAATCTATCCCTTTCTATGCTGAGAGGGAACAGCTATGTCTGTTGAATGTGGCTGGAATTCAGAAATTCAAGAAGAACTTAAGTTCCTTATTGGAAAACTCAGTTAAAAATCAAATTTCTTTGTAGGCTGAAAGGAACTATGGTTTGAAAAATGTCAAGTTTGGAAAAAATGAAACCAGCCCATTTCTCCCTCCCTCCTTTTGAATCCACACAACTTTTTCTGTATGTTTGTGTCTTACAGGATTCTGAGACCTTAGCTTTTAGTTCATACCCATTTTGCACACATTTTCCCCAGTACGTTCATTGATTTGCACATTTTCCTGAAGAAGGCATTTTCACCTCCAAGAAAAGCATATTTGTGCCTCTTCCCCCCCCCCACGTGTATGCAATTTTTAATTTAAACCATGTGCACGGTTTTATGTATTGCATTTCTCTTAAGGGCTCATTTAGCCTTAACAAATGTGCAAATTTCAAGACAGACATTCCTTTTCACTACAAATCTTTTGGAGTGTTTTTAGAAGGTGCTTTCAGTGACCATGTAAAATTAGGGATTAAAATCCTTTTGTGCGCAAAAAAGAAAAAACAGAAAGAAAAAAATCTCCTTCCTTACAAGATAATGATATTCTTATATTCTTCTGTTTTGTCTTTTTGATTAGACTCAATGAGAGGCAGTGCCTTTGCCAGAATGTCTACTGTAAAACTATAGCCAGGGCTACATCAATGCATGGATGTTTTAAAAAAGCATTTCAAAGTTGTTTGTCCAGTTTTCTGCACCTACTTACACATGAGCAAGATATTGAGTTTGTGGACTGATATGCCACACAAATTCAGCAGAAACATTACCTTATTCCAGGCCTGCACAACATGTTAACTGCAGGCGACCAGTCACCCACCAGGTCCCTGCCAGCTTCTCAACATGCCTCCCCCCCCCACTCACCGCCCAGATATTTGGTCCTTCCACCACCACCATGTCATACCTCCTTGCTGGGCTCCTCCATAAGAGACTCTTTCCTCCTAATTAGGAGCACCAGTGAAGTGTGCATGTCAACTGCCCCCCGCCTTCACTTATCCCTTTCCCATTTTCTCCCCAGTCCTTTTTCAAAGCACTTTAAGCCAAAAACAAATTGGCTTCTTTTTCACTGACTCCCTCTCCCCACCCCCACCCCGGTGTCTTGCCTGTCTAACTCTCCCCTAACTACGCTTCCCTGTGAATCAAAAGGGTGGGAAAGTGGTGAGAAAAATGTCTTGTTAAGAGTGTGCATTGTATTTAGGGTTACTGGTATATTGATGTGATTTCAGGATGATGACTGGATGGAACATTGAGCAACCTATCACACTTCAGGTGGAGCAATACCAGAATGGATCTTCTATATCTCACCTGATGTTCATAACATTAACAAGATGGTCAGCAATTTGAGCAGAGAAAGAGGAAAGTGAAAGTAAAATACAGTAATAGAATGAGATGCTGGTGCCGAAGGAGAAGAAAGGTGATACCTGAACCCCATCAAGAAAGTCCAGCCTCTTTCCAGAACCACTGAGGTTTTAAGGTTCTAAGGAGTTGTGAGGTAAAGAGTAAAAAAGAGTTTGTTGAATCATAGGGTTAGGGTATGAGCCTCTATAACTTCCTTTGATTCAGCAGGCTTCTTCTAGTTGCAACTTTCTCCATCGAGGCAAATGAAGGCACAAAAGAAGGAAGGATTATTGGCTTAGATAAGTTTGTCCCATCTGATTTCATCTGTGTTCTGGATATAACTTGACAATTCAATTTAATTCATCCCATAACTGAGCCTGGTTCAATCCAGAATTCATACAAATCAGTATAACACTGGACAACTGAATTCAAAATTTGGGATTTTTCAATACCTAGTGCATGTATTTTGTGTTTCTGGAGGATCCCACGCAAAACGGAAGCCTCTGTTGAGGGTGTGTGACAATCAGAGAACCTGAAAGGAGGCACAAGGTGCCACATGGCAGATATCTGCTAATGGGAATGGTGACATGTGTTCATTCTTACTCTCTTTTCTCTTATCTTAATGTAGGCATCATTTAGAAGGCCTAGTAGGTGTACAGATGAGTATCAGATCATTAAGTACATAGTGTCATTAATTCACCACTTCATAAACTCTTGCTCATACTCTGAATCATTCTACTGAATGTTACAAAAGAGTTGGCTTGGCTAATCTGTTGAGTTGTGTGTTCAACAGTAATACAGAGAGAATATTATATGCGAATGAAATAACTTATCCCAGACAGTTCTTTGTGATTCTTGGGGAGTTTCATAACAATAGAGACTTTTAGGCCACACATAGGGCATCTACTACTACTACTAGAACTTGGAAGAAAATTAATGTTTTCATTCTGAGTTCACAGAGGAACTACCAATCTAAGAGTTTCCTAGCAGAGAAAGCACATTCCCTCTCAGCAGGTGGTGACAGCATGTGGCTTAGGCGACTAATGAGTGTGACTGTTCAAGGTGAATTTGTCTAGGGTACAGTGATCAAACAGCAGAAGGATATATGGAAGAAAAGCTACGAGAAAAGTGTAAATATTTTGTATTTGGTTCTACTGTCTTTCTCCCAAGGATATCATTTAAGCAGACACCCACCCTCTTTCAAATCAGTTGTGATTTCATTTCTGGAACATCCCTCTCTCCCTCTTTCACATGAAATGAATGCAACAAATACTCATAAAATAGACAATTGCTAAGTAATAAAATATTAAACAGAAGATCTCTCAACTGCTCTGGAAATTTTATCTTTCTATCATCAAATTCCTCCCTGCCTCCATATTGAAATAGGTATTATCCTGTTATCTGCCTCCATTATATCAATTGCATGAATGACTGAATTGTTTTTTAAATGTACACTTTGGTTTCTCTTCATACTGCATGAAATTTAAAAATGTTTTCTCCATAAAATTACTTGATTATTGATTTCTTCAAAAATTGGTTTATCATTTTTAAAATATCTTATCTTACTTGTTGAAAACCTCTGTCTGTCTAGTGTGGTCTACTCACTCTGGGTGCTCACATGAGGAAAATATTAAGTCCCATTTGAATCTTGTCCAGATGCAATTAGCACAGAAACTGTGCTGATGTGGAATGGAAAATACATTCCACACTGATACAAAGTGGGGGGGGATCCTACAGATCCTATATTTATAACCAATTCTATGTAACCAGCCTCAGACAAATCCACTTATCACATAGTCAGCAAAAACAACTGAATAATTCTAATAGTTGAAAAGCTCTGTGGTGCCAGAAATGTGTATATGGAAACTTTTGGCATAAGGATCTGTGTGATAAAAGAGTTACACCCCATTTGTCAGAATCCTGTTACATTACTTTTTGCAATTAATTTTGAGTCACATGAGGTGCCATCATACATCTCAGTTGTGCACCTGGTCATAAGCTTGATTGTGCATCTGGAATGTACCACAGCACCTTAATATAATAATTAGTAAAGTTCCAGTCAATAGATATTCCTGTCATAATATCCACAGCAACGTGTTATAAACAAAGTATTGTGTTATAGCTGTTGCATCCCCCCCACTCAGTATTTATTACCTCATGATTATAATCTACTTCATGACAACAGTCATTATCTATCTGCTTCTCTTTCTAGGTCCTTTGATTTTCTTTTTGTCGATTGCATCAAAATGTGCACAGGGATTATTTCTTATAAAATGTTGGATAAAAGTCATGTTGTGGTGAAAATTCCTTCTACATATTCTCATTTAGTCTGACATGAAATAAATTGATTTTGAAAACATTACAGGGAAGATAAACATTGTGGCAAAATTCATGTGAATGATGTACAGGATCCTTCCCCTTACCTCGCCCTCTTGGGCCAATGTGTAGTTTAAGTTGTTTTGTTTATGTATGCTTTAAGTATATTTTCTCTATTTTTTGTAGTATTAGATATGTTCTTTGTTTCAGAATTATCTTTATGAAAATAATGATAAAAATATATCCTAGCTTTATTTGTAGTATAAGACAGTTTTCTAGTCTCCCACCTTCCCACAACTTATTCAAAGCCCCTGGGCCAAATGGGACGAGTTAGTATTCAGGAAGCATAGAAGCTAGGGACTGTGGTCAGCTAGGGAAACTACAAAGCACTAGAGAAATGCCTCCCTCGTGAAGACCAAGGCAAAAACAAAAACACAAAACCCTGTAAGCCTTCATACAACAGTCAGGCAAACTCAAAAACCGTACAAAAAAAATTCAAAAGAAATTCTACACAGCCTAAAGCATGAGATTAAAAGAAATAAAAGAAGAAGTGTCTTTATGGATAAAAACATTTGGGGAAACTGGAATACAGTTCTTCAACCGAAGTAGGTAAAAACTTCATTCGCCTCCAAAAATGTTAATATCATGTTGACAAGAATCCACTTGTTCCATTCCTAACAGCCTCCCTACTAATGCTCTTAAAAGAGGGCTTGATTGTTCCACTGTTTTCATCATGTTGTCATTCCTAACATCTTTCACACAGACATACACAAAGAAACCATTATATAATAATCATAAAGAGTAATAAGTAATGCTGTAAAAAAAGCCCCCAATCCTCAACCTCCTCCAGCCTTCTGGAATCTGTCTTGTCAAGTTACACTTTTGTCATCTCATTTTGTGGTACATAATTTCATAAGAAAAATATATGATCTGAGGATAATTATTGCCACCAACTGCCCATCACTTTCACTGGACAAGCAGTTATTACAATTGCACAAGAATGCCTCTGTGATAATATGCAGCAGATTAAATCAACAGTTTACAAGTCCATTCTAAAAATGGGAGTAGCCCAAATCCAAAATTATAAATTTTAAATTAGAACCAAATTTGGCACAGATATAGCAGTCATCTCTTGTTCCCTGCCAGATTTGGAGAAGCCTGGACAATGGATTTTGAGTTATGATTTAAAAAGAAAAAAAGAAAACATAAAATGGCCCTTATTCAGAAATAGAATTCCTAAAAGACCCCAGATTTAAAACAGGTCACACAAATGTAAAAGACATCTTGAAAGAAAGTGGTCAGTTCTACCTTATTTTGAAATAAAGTGGCTTGTCTTGAAAGAAAGTGGTCAGTTCTACTTTATTTTTAATTTGGAAATAATCCAGATTTCAGGGGCTAGAATATCAATCCTGAAAAAAGGCTTTGAGGAAAAACAGCAACTTTTTTATAACAATCAGCATGCCTAGTTATACACTTGTCAGCAGAAGATTTATGAAATTATACATTGTATAAATTGGTGTGGGAGGCAGATATTTTGAGAACTGAAGGGTAACTGAACATCACAGAAACACAATCAAAAGAAAGGTGTTCTTTAAAAAGTAAAACAACAAGAGCACAGGTTTTCTTTCAACAAAGTAATGGAGTGACAGCCCTCCAAAAGAGAGAACATTTTACCATGCATCTTCAGAGACTTAGCATATAGTTTTTAAAGGCATATTAAAAGTATTTTCCCTTTACCTTATAAAAACTGATCACAGTTGTGTTTTATTGTAGCACACAGTAAACATTCTCTCTGGAAGCTTTCTCTATTTTTCCCAGTAAATCTTCTCTTCGGTCTTCAGCTAACTGCTCATAAAAGCAGGTGGTTGCCTTGAACATATTTATGTTGTTTTGCTACATTTCTGAAATCAACATGCATAAGTTAATCATGGGAGAATAAGCAGCACACACACACACACACACACACACACACACACACACACACACACACACACACACACACACACACACACACACACACTTTAAAGATCACATGGGAAAGAGGTTGGACCAAACAGAAACCATGTTAGAAGCATTGCATATTACTTTCAAGATGTAGGAGGTTTAATAGCTGTAAATGTTAAACTACTTAAGTGAAATCAAACCTGAATGCCATTTTAAAGATGACACAGTGGTCTTTCTAATCTTTGTTATTTCTTTATTAAACATGGGGATCAGTTTTAATCATCTACTCCATGATCTAACTATATGTAAAGAGTACCTGTGCTGAAACATTTGTTAACTGATATCTTGGTAATTAAAGCATGGCTCTTGCTGGAAATCACATTGAAAACTCTCCATTAAAAAGGAAACAAAAAAGGTGGGGATACGATTTGTATCTGCAGCAATTTCTCTGCATACAAACATTGTACAAAGACATCTCAGTGTATACAGCATTCTAATTAGCCTTTAGCAGAAATAATTACTGATGTGTATTCTGCATGTCCTCTTCATGGACCACTGCCTTGTTGTGGTGAAGGCACTTCAGTAACTCAGATAAGTTATGAGCTATGTTGTGCAGGGCCACTCAAGATGGAGAGGTCAAAATGGAAAGTTCTGACTGAATGTGGTCCACCTGGAGTAGGAACTGGCAAGCCACTCCAGTATCCTGGCCAAGAAATCTCCATGGACGGTAACAAAAGGCTAAAAGATATGATACTGGAAGATGAGCCCCTCAGGTCGGCAGGCATCCAACATGCTACTGAGGAGGAATGGAGGACAAGTACAAGTAGCTTCAGAGGTAATGAAGTGGCTGGGCCAAAGTGAAAGGACACCCAGTCTAAAGCTGCAAAGAAATATACTGCATAGGAACCTGGAATGTGAGATCTATGAACCAGGGTAAGCTGGATGTGGTCAAACGTGAGATGGCAAGAACAAACATTGAGATAAGAACATACGAACATAAGAAGAGCCATGCTGGATCAGGCCAACGGCCCATCTAGTCCAGCTTCCTGTATCTCACAGTGGCCCCACCAGATGCGTTTGGGAGCGCATGAGACTAGACATCTGTCTCCTGATAGCACTCCCCTGCATCTGGCCCTTGAAGTACCCCAGTTTTAAGCCTGGAGATTACACATCTCCGTCATGGTTTGTAACGTGTGATGGACTTTTCCTCCAGGAATCTGTCCAATCCCCTTTTGACATCTTGGGCATCTGTGAACTTAAATGGATTGGAATGGGTGGATTAAGTTCAGATGACTATCACATCTACTACTGTGGGCAAGATTCCCATAGAAAAAATGGAGTAGCCCTCATAGTCAACAAAAGAGTGGGAAAAGCTGTGCTGGGATACAACCTCAAATTATAGCATGATTTCAATACGATTCCAAGGCAGGCCTTTCAGCATCACAGTAGTCCAGGCTTATGCACCACCTACTGAAGAGTCTGAGATTTACCAGTTCTATGAAGACTTACAACTCCTTCCAGAACTGACAACAAAGGCAATTTTACACATGGACATCGCCAGATGGACAATACCAGAATCAGATTATGTTCTCTGCAGCCAAAGATGGAGGAGCTCTATACAGAGAGCAAAAACAAAATCTGGTGCTGACTGCAGCTGAGATCATCAGCTTCTTATAGCAAAAGTCATACTTAAACTGAAGGAAGTAGGGAAGCCAACTGGGCCAGTCAGGTACAATCTAAGTCAGGTCCCTTATGAATACACAACAGAGGTTGAAGAATAGATTTAAGGAACTAGATTTGGTGGACAGGATGCCTGAAGAACTATGAATGGAGGCTTGTAACATTGTACAGGAGGCAGCAACGAAAACCACTGAAAAGAAAAGGAAATGCAAGAAAGCAAAGTGGCTGTCCAATGATGCCCTACAAATAGCAGAGGAGAGGAGAGAAGAAAAATGCAAGGGAGAAAGGGAAAGATACAGAAAGCTGGATGCAGACTTCTAAAGAATAGGGAGGAGAGATAGGACGGCCTTCTTGAACGAACAGTGCAAATAAATAGAGGAAAACAATAGAAAAGGAAAACCCAGATATCTGTTCAAGAACATTGGGGACATTAAAGGAACATTTTGTGCAAAGATGGATAAGATAAAGGACAAAAATAGTAGGGACATAACAGAAGCAGAAGACATCAAGAAGAGATGGCAAGACTGCACAGAGGACTTATATCAGAAAGTTCTGGATGTCCCTGATAACCAAGATAGTGTAGTTGCTGATCAAGAGCCAGACATTCTGGAAAGTGAAGTCAAGAAAGCATTGGTAACAAGGCCAGTGGTGGTGATGACATACCACCACTGAACTATTTAAAATCTTAAAGGAGGATGCTGTTAAGCTGCTACATTCAATATGCTAACAAATTTGGAAAACTCAGCAGTGGCCACAGGACTGTACAGAACGCCTGAAGAACTATGATAGAACTATCAGTCTACATCCCAATCCCAAAGAAGGGCAACACCAAAGAATCCTCCAACTATTGTACAATTGCACTCATTTCACATACTAGCAAGGTTATGCTCAAAATTCTACAAGGGAGGCTTCAGCAGTATGTGGACAGAGAACTCCCAGAAGTGCAAGCTGGATTTCGAAGGGGCAGAGGAACTTGAGATCAAATTGCCAACATGTGCGAGATTATGGAGAAAACTAGGGAGTTCAAGAAAAACATCTACTTCTGCTTCATTGACTATGCTGAAGCCTATGACTCTTTGGATCGCAACAAACTATGGCAAGTTCTTAAACGATTGTGAGTTCCTGACTACCTTATCTGTCTCCTAAGAAATCTATGTGTGAGAACTGCATATGGAACAACTGACTGGTTTAAAATTTGGAAAGGAGTATGACAAGGCTGTATACTGTCACCTTGCCTATTTAATTTATATGCAGAGTACATCATGCGAAAGGCAGGTCTGGATGAATCACAAACTAGAATTAAGATTGCTGGAAGAAATATCAACCACCTCAGATATGCAGATGATACTAGAGTACTCTGATAGCAGAAAGTGAGAAGGAATTGAAACACTTCTTAATGAGGGTGAAAGAGGAGAGTGGAAAAAATGGGCTAAAGCTCAACGTAAGAAAAACTAAGATCATGGCCATCAGTCCTATCACCTCCTGGCAAATAGAAGCAGAAGAAATGCAGTCAATGACAGAGTTTATTTTATTGGGCTCCTTGATCACTGCAGATGGTGACTGCAGCAAGAAATTAAAAGATTCTTGGGAGGATAGTGATGGCAAACATAGGGAGCATCTTAGAAAGCAAATACATCACTTTGCCAACTAAGGTCAGGATAGTCCAAGCTATGGTTTTTCCAGTAGTGATGTATGGAAGTGAGAGCTGGACTATAAAGAAGGCTGATCACAGCAGAATCGATGCATTTGAGCTGTGGTGCTGGAGGAGAGTTTTGATCCCCCTGGACTGCAAGGAGATCAAACCTATCTATCCTGAAAGAAATCAACCCTGAATGTTCACTGGAAGGGCAGATTTTGAAGCTGAGGCTCCAGTACTTTCTCCACCTCATGAGGAGAGAGGAGTCTTTGGAAAAGTCGCTGATGCTGGGAAAAATCAAAGGCAAAAGGAAAATGAGATGGCAGAGAATGAGATGATTGGATGGTGTCATCAATACAACCAACATGATTCTGACAGAACTCCAGGAGGCAGTGGAAGACAGGAGGGTCTGGCATGCTCTGGTCTGTGGAGTCTCGAAGAGTTGGACACGACTGAATGACTGAACAACAACAACAACAACAACAACAAATTCTGCATTTTTTTCTTTTCCACAAAAGGTTTGCTTAAAAGGGGAGGGGGAAGCAGGCCACTGATCTAGTCAGGAAGAGTAGAACATGTCAAAGACAATTTAGCTCACTAACAATTGGTTGTTAATTCAACTTCTATTTGTTTTACCACTTTCACAAATGAATATAAAGAGAGAGGGAAATTTGTCTGTCAGGGTCAAAGGGAGCTGCCTGAGAACCAGGTCAAGCCAAAGTTGCACTCTGTGACTGTATCAGATGTTAACATGGTGCCCTTTAGAAAATTATTCTAATTGCTGTTATCTTCAAGCTTTCCTGGAAATGACCGGCTCATTTACAGCCATTAGGAAAATGTGCTAGAACATCATATAAACAAACCTTCACACCTCTCATCATCTGTTTACAAAGACATTCTGGTGTTTGTCCATGGTGACTCACTCTCCCTATTTTACTCCATGTTGTGCCATCAGAAAAAGGGTGAGATTGAGACTATTGTTCCAAGACATAACTTTAAATTCTGGGTTTTTCCTTCAGTCTTAAGAATGATGTGTAGAGGTCCCCTGGTGGTAGATCTTACCCAGAAACTGGCAGCTTTTTCCACATTTTTCAGAATACAGTGTGGTTAATAATAATAAAAAAATTAATGATCTCAACTTCAGATGGCCAGTGGAGTGCCATCATAAGGTTCTGAGAGAGAAGAGAAACAAGATCAGAGCTGTTGGAAAAAAATATTTTTAATTAGAAAGAAAATTGAAATATAGACTACATGTCACCTGTAGAAGGCTATCCTAAATGAAAGAGAGAGGGAGAGGAAACAGAGAGCCAAAGATCAACAGATAGACATGCTTCAGTGTTCTCATGAAAAGGATGGGAAGATAAAGGAGCCAGCTCCACAAAGGGGGGGGGGAGGATTACAGCAAGAAAGGGAAATTTGGCTTTCTTGTCCTTGGCAGAAGAGAAGAAGCAGGGATGTTGAATATTCAAAAGTGGGTATGTCCAAAATTCTCTGGCCACCATGAAACTTTGGGAAGTTGAATGATGGGGTGCAACTCTGAAATTTTGTCACCAGTTTAGAACTTCCACAAATTAGGAGACACTATAGAGACTTCTGGCAGTGGCCTGTTCATTGTTCCCAGAAATTGTTCCCGAGTCAGGCCACAAGTCAAATTTGGTTCTCAGAAAATTCTTTGAATTGTTCACCTTTTTTGGGGGGGGGAGTCTCTAAATGGAGTGGCAAAAATAGAGCAATGCATTTCAGATTCATCCCAGTCCCCTTTCTAATTGTATCCTTAGAGGTGGCAAACATTCCCTGGTGTGAAAACCAAGATGCCACAGGATCTTGATGGTTGGTTACACTGGTGAGAATATGATGGTGTAAAATTTGAGTCACACATTGCCACTAATTAACAAATCAGTTCTTGTTTCCTTTGTAGTGCACCAGCTTTTGTGCCTGGGGATAAATGAAGGGATACAGATATACTAGCAGCTGCAGTGTAGGACATTGCACTTATGCTGATGCAGCAAACCAATCAAATTCTGGCCAATATGCTGGGGGGGGGCACTTCTTAGGAATATGGCCTTATTTCATTATAAACTTGACAATTACAACCATACAAAGTTCATATTAGTTCAGGCCATCATGAACATTGGCACATATCCAAGTTTTTAAAAAACAGCACTACAGTAAATTGTATCCATTCTCTTCTTTTGGTTTGTTTTTTCTAATACTTGCAGAAGGTGGAAATTCTCAAGTCTTCAAGAAAATATATCTGAGCATTAAAAGGTCTTGAATATGTTTATACCAGTTGGGTGTCACATTTTTATTTCCCCAGATCTCTTGCACATGGTTTGGTAGATATTTATGAACCCATTGACTTCATTTTATACTGGGTCTGCTGTTTTAAATCCTTCCCACCCACCCACCCACTCCCATCCTTTGTGTTTCCAAGGAACGGGGAAAATAAATAAGGTGCTGACATCAGCCTGACAGCCCATTTTGCAAAGGGCTACTGTTCAGAGATCCTGATGGTAGAGAAACTGTTGCCTGGTTGACTCCTGTAAGACACTTACAAGAGTGTCTTGCAAATACAAATGTTTGCAGGTATATCACCAACACAGAATTCAATTATGTTACCATTCATTTGTTAGCCTTTCAGGTGCTAACCTGATAATTAGGATAGCTCCATAAGTATGAGCATGAAGCACTAAAATAGGATAGAATTCCTGACAACTGCATTACATGAAATATAGTGCTGGATATTTGATACAGGGGCTGAAGTCCTTTGCATAATAAGTTGTTTCCAAAGAGTTCCAAAGAGCCCATCTGAATTAATGGAACTCTGGTAAGAAGTTGACTTACCAAATAGGCCTACTTATGCAAGACCTTTGGGTGCCTTTAGAGAAACAACCACAACCACCACCATCACCACCACCACCACAACAACAGGTGGTGGCGGTGCTGGCAGTGGTGGCGATTAAATCACGTATCTCCCTAACCCTAACCCTAACCCTTCCCACCAACACACATTGTGATTTCCACCACCAACCAGTACCAGTTCCCCCATTCTCAACTGGCACAATAAGAATGTGCCCGGCTGTCCCTCTTAATCATGGCCCCATTTCAAACAACAACAACAACAACAACAACAACAAACAAACAAAAACAAAAACAAAAACAAAAAACAAAACAAAACTGGAGTCCTCCTGTTCCATTATTCCTAGTTGGAGTATTCTGGCTGGCAATCTCCTGCCTTCCTCC
The DNA here is from genome assembly GCA_037367305.1 of Phrynocephalus vlangalii. Lineage (NCBI taxonomy): Eukaryota > Metazoa > Chordata > Lepidosauria > Squamata > Agamidae > Phrynocephalus > Phrynocephalus vlangalii. Next base: position 1,973 of record JAWVWN010000371.1, on the reverse strand, counting down.
TTGACCTGCAAGCATCCCTGCATGTTATGGAATTTGAAAGACCCATGTATTTCTAAGACCTGCCTTGGTCTATGTTAATTCTTGCCTGCCTGCCTGCCTGCCTGGTGGAGTGAAATTCTTCTGAGACAGCCCCTTGTGCCTTGCTAGGCTTCAAGAGGATAGTTAGAGGATGCCCCGAGTCCATACCACAGCAATTTCCATGCTGCTAGGTGCCAGGGAACAGTATTTAATCAACAGTAGTTTAAAATTACAAGTTTTTATACTAGGGGGCACTCTGTTTGGCATTGAATAACTTGGCCCCATACTCCAAACATCTCCAAATTTGGGGTGCCTCAAGGGGAGAGCTTGAGGATGCTCCACAACAATTTCCATGCTGCTAAGTGCCTGGGATCAGTATTTTCAAGTACTTTAATATTATAAACTTTTTCTACTGGGAGCATCCTGTTTGGTGTAAAATAACTTGGCCCCCTGTACTCCAAACATCTCCAAATTTGGGGTGCTTAAAGGGGAGAGCGTGAGGAGGTACCGCAGCGAATGTCATGCTGCTAGCTGCCAGGGAACAGTATTTCCAAGCACATAAAATGGCACTTAGAAATGTTTTTTCCAGGGAGAAATTCCTTTGAAGTTTAATAACTCGTGCTCCCCAACCCTGAATCACTCCAAATTTGGAGGGCTTAATGGGGAGAGACAAAGGAAGGTACCCACCAAATTTGGTGCCTCTAGGACCCTGTGAGGCACCATAATAGAGAAATGAATTGGTTTGTTACCATTTTGTTTTATACATTTTTTAAACAAATCATAAGTAATGAAACAAACAAAAGGAGGCCAACAAAACAAAATGAAATTAATCACAATTTTTCTGTTTTGTTCCTATCTATCTATCTATCTATCTATCTATCTATCTATCTATCTATCTATCTATCTATCTATCTATCTAATTAACAACCAATTCATTAATTCATTAATATTCAACTATTTTTATTGGTAATAAAATTTAATATTACCCAGCTATCTTGTGTATGCTTTTAACCATATATTTCAATAAACAATAACCATCATACACTGCACCCCATCTCTTGTTACATGAACTGCCTTAGAAAGTTAATAAGTGTTATATTAGGTCGCCACTCCACTGATTAAAATTTGCCCTCAGTGATTCAAAGTGATCTTGGCAACTAAATCAACTGAAGCTTTAGTTGACTAATTTACCAGTTGAATGTGTAGCCATAAAACAGATTAATGCTTCATGATGCTATGCTCCAGGATCAACATTGATATGACATTTTTAAAAATGGTGGCTTTGGATTCTTTCACCTAAACTGAAGGAAAAATGTTCCTGAGAGTAACTGAAAATTGGCCCAGATTGTCATTGAATGATTTGCAGAAATAGCCTTTGATTACACTCCCAGTCACTTTTATAGTTTACAGGCTATCAGACAGGAGTTGGAGATGGAAAATAAAATAAATGTATCGGTTGCCAACAATGAAATAATTGGCCCAGTTTGTCCAAGAAAACAATGTCTGTTTCTTTTTGGAGATCTTTGGAAAGGTGAAAGATATCAATGCCATAAATTATGATTCAATTGGAAATATGAAAGCTGTAAAGAGATCTGCTAAGCTGTAGCAAAATGTTTATGGGGCTCAATTGCTATACATTTTCTGTTAAGAGGGAAAAATCATAGCATGCTTTGTATTGGCATCCAACAGAGTAAGATACAACGTGGAACACAAAAAGGGAAAATATAAGGACTGGTTTTTTTAAAAGAATCTCCCATGTAAGAGTTACCATGAACTTGGGGCTCAGCTGAGATGTGTTTCCTTCACAACCTAGGAGAGAAGACACACATTCCCTCTCAGATCTCTGAAGTATGAGTGGGCAATAAATTACCCTGCCCCATTGTTGTTGGGCTGCAATTCCCGTCAGCCAGAGCCAGGAGAGTGGTTGTGAGTAGAAATCTCTACATATTCCAGTG
>JAWVWN010000369.1:0-19698 GCA_037367305.1 Phrynocephalus vlangalii | reverse complement strand
CCCAAGACTTCTCGGACATGCGCGCGATCACTCCACCCGCCCCCAGGCCCCACCCCAGCTGCTTCCGCATATCACAGATTTTCATGCATTGCGGGTGGGGTGGGTCCCTATCCCCTGCGATCGTTGGGGGGGTTACTGTATAGACTAGGTATGCAGGGAGGCTGCAAAGGCAGCGGCGGGTGTTGCCCAGGGTGTAAGGCAGCCGCAGAGTGACTGCACTGCAGGGCAGGGGAGGGTACTCACCAAGAGGTACGCATGCACACAGGGAGGCTGCAAGAGAAATCTCTTCTTTCTCTCCCCTAAGAGCCAGGTTGCAGCCAGCAGGAACACAGAGACACACACCTGCCTGGCTGGCGTAAAGTAATGAGTCAAGGAGACAGCAATCCCATCCTAACTTCCACCACAGACTGCAAGGAGGATGGGGCTGCCAGAGGTTTTTATGCCGTCTGTGGCTGCCACACCTACCCAGTCTGCAACCTGGGCATGCTATTGGTTGAAATTGTCCAAGAATTTACATTACCCCATCAAATGGCTTGCATCCATCTTGTGGCTGGAATCCATTTTGTGTCATCCTTAAAGGGAAAAGAAAAATACATCACAATGGGAGAAAGACAAAAACAAACGTTTTAAGGACCGCAATCCCCTGGTAGGTAATAATTTCAAATAATTATCACTGTGTTTTTACGGATGTCCAGGGCATTTTAATACCGAAGAAATCAATATTAGGCATCTGGGAGCCATTTTGGGTTGATGTCCCCTAACTCCCCTTAAAGGAAAAAAATACAGCAATCTGAGAAAAGACATAAATGCACGTTTTAATGACCTCAACCCCCCTGGTAGGTATTATCAGGCAGAATAAATAATTATTGCTGGGTTTTTACAGATATTCAGGACGTTTTTTAACATTTAAAAACAGCTCATTTCATTGCGCATTGCCATTAACGAAAACGAAACATAACGAACCTAATTTTCGTGGTTCTGTTTGGTTTGTTCCAATTTCATCACAATTTTCTTTGTCAGCAGCAGAAAGCCTCCTTACTGGGATCTATTTGCATAATTTGCCGATATATCATGTAGTCCTAAACGCTTGGGAAGCGTTCGACTACTGATTTGTAATACAAAATCCAGCAATGTCTGCTGTGTGATAATTTGATGATGATGATGATGATGATGATGATGATGATGATGATGATGATGATGATGATAATAATAATAATAATAATAATAATAATAATAATAATAATAATAATAATAATAATAATAATAATAATAATAATAAATAGAGGGCAAGCACAGTGTTTAGTACAATTTGCAAAATCCAAAGCACTGGGTGGGGGGGGGGGAGTATCTGAATGTAATCCCAAATGATGTGTGACTGACAGCCACAAAAAGAAAAGAAACTGTGTCCCCACAGAGATGACTAATATTCTCATAGAAGTGAAGAACGCATACCCTAGAGCACTTGGCATAAAGACAGATGTGAGCACTCAGTTATATTGCTGACCTTCATCCAGTACCTTTGGAGCCATACACTGAGCCATATGACTCAATGCCAGTGAAGGAGCCAAATACAACATTGCATGTGCAGTACAGTGCTTCCCGTGCCACTTCTTCCATGGGTCTTGCAAGGCTTTGGCAGAGATAATGTTGTACTGGCATTTGAAAAATAATAATGGGTGAAACCAGGGCTATGATAAGCTGCAAACCAACCGAGGCTCATGGTGACAAAGTAAAGCTTCTTAATATCACCAAGACACTCTGGGGGAAATGTGTAGGAGGTTGCATTTTTGAGTATACAAACAGGCTCACTCATTCCATAGTTTCACACAAACAGCAAGTGAGTGCGAATGAAGGATGAGTCATGTTTCAACCCCAAATGTTTGCTGTGGGATTTACTATTGAAATTTTATAACACAGTCAAAACTTTAAAGCATCCCAAGCAGTAGAACGAAGAAGAGAGACCTATAAACAGAATGTGGAACAAATGTGTTTCAATTAAAAACAATTATTTGGGGTAAGGGACTGAAGTAACCACAGGCAACAACAACACTTTATTAACCTACCCCTCTCTAAAAAGAGAAGGGACCAGCAGAGACTCTTTAGAAAGTTCCACAGGGAGATACTTCAGATAAAGCTCCATCCCTTGCTCCTTTTGCCAGTCTAGACTCCCTTTGGGAAGGGCATACTGACGGGTCTCCAAAAGATCTGAAACTGCTACGATGACACATTGCCCCTGATACATGATTGGCATTACAGCTGCTGAAACATCAGCATTCCTTTCCCTGGGATTTCAAGCCAAACCCTGAAAACAAAAAGCGATGTCCCAGGAGTGGGCCTTGTGGAATATTGATTGCTAGCCCAGCGCCTACCCTACCACTAATGTCTTTTGACTAATTTTGATGACCAAACTACCCGCCAAACATCTTTTATTATGTCTTTATGTTTTTATTTAATGTGTATAATTTAGGGTTAGGGTTAGGGTTAGGGTTAGGGTTAGGGTTAGTGTGTATAATTTATAATGTTCAACAGTTGTTGTTGATTCTATGGTTTATTCTATGTTAGTGTAATATTGTGCTGGGGCCCAGCTGAGAATGGTGGGTGGTGGGTGGCCAGGCTTGAAAATCACCTTGGGCACAAAATGAAACACTTATCTCCTTCAGAACGACTCACCTGGAAATGATTTCCCCACTTGGACACCCAGAGAAACAAAGCAATTTTTCTCGGGCTCTGCCTGGCACTCCACTTGGCATCCCTAATTAGAACAGCCAGAGCACATATTGCGTTCCAAGGGAAAACATAATTTTACAGACGCTACCAGCTCCGAATACCTCCACTGCTCTGTCTCTGTCAACCCTGAAGAGCTTAATTACACTTGCCGCCTTCAGGCAGGCGCTCCACACAATCCAGTGCTTCTGCTCCATTCCACTGTCCATCCATCTACTGCTGAGAGTCACAGCAGCCTCTTTGTAGAGCCCTCCCATCCAGAGGCAAATGATTCTCTTAACTAGACCTGTCTATTTCACTGATAGCCTGGAGTTCAAAGCCACAGGATAATAGCACTTCCACTCTCACTTGTCTCGCCTTTCAGCTCATGTCAACCCTTGATTTCTTATAGAGATAGGACTAGGCACAGGAAGCTAGCTGGATAGTTAGTGAAGCTGAGGATGTGGGCCAAGCATTCAAGGCTCCCCATGGTGATGTCCAGGAAACAAGCCAGCCTATGTATGTTCTTAAAACTGAATAGGTCTTAAATCTACTGGGCTGTATATTGTCCCTCACTACTGTAAACCGCCTTGTGTCCTTTTCCAAGGAGAAAGGTGGGATAGATAGATAGATAGATAGATAGATAGATAGATAGATAGATAGATAGATAGATAGATAGATAGATAGATAGATAGATAGCCTTGGGCAAAATGTGCAACAGTGCCCTGCAGGAGAAGGGAATGATAAGCCACTACTTAGTACTATGTACAGAAAGCAAAGCAAAATGTTCTGCTTATATACCACCCCATAGCACTTCGAGCACTCTCTGAGCGGTTTACAATTTAATTATGCAGGCTACACATCCCTCCCCCCAGCAAGCTGGTTACTCATTTTACTGACCTCGGAAGGATGGAAGGCTGAGTCAACCATGAGTCTGCTACCTGGGATTGAACCCCAGGTCGTGAGCACAGTTTTAGCTGCAGTACAGGCATTTATCCACTGTGCCATGAGCCCTGGAAATGAATCAACTTCATGTCACATAAATTATTGTTTTTATTTTATTTTATAGCCATAGGTATTAGAGATGGGCACGAATTAAAAAAAATGGTGTTTCGTTTGTCATTTGTCGTTTGTCGTTTGGGGGGTCCGTTTCGGTTCGTTTCCGTTTTTCATGAATTTTTGCAAAAAATTCATTTTCGTTTTTGTTCATTTCGTTACCATTTCATTACCACTTCTTTTAATTTTCTGTGATTTTTTTTAGCATTTTAAGCAGTTCAATGTATTGCCGTAACAAAAACGAAACGGACGACAAAATTTCTGGTGTTTCTGTTTGTTTCGTTTCATTTTAGAGGCAAAATTCGTTTGTCGTTTCGTTGCGTAACGAAACGAAAAAACGGAAACGGAAACGAAAAATTGTTCGTTTCAGGCCCATCTCTAATACGTATAGATATGGATTTCCATAGATGGCTGGCTATGCTGGGAAATAAATAGTTTGTGAGTTTCAATGAATCGACTCATCTACATATTATGCGCAACTGCAAGGCATGCCAAATGGAGACATGGAGCCTAGATATTCCTTTTTATCTCCTGCAGGGGGTAGTAGGGGCAGATGATTCAAGGCAGAAGGGAATTCAAAGCGCACATATGCGAAAAGGGGTATCATTCTAAATACCTTTTGAACAAGTTCAGAGTAAAGCCAGCAAGCTATAGCTGCATGGGAAAAGACTGCCCTCCTGCAGCAGGCGGGTCATTATTCTGTTCACATCCTAGCCAGGGGGCCAGCCTACAGCTTCAGATAAGAGCTGCATGTGCTGGATTAGATCAGCTTTCCAGCTGCAGATCAGAGGTACCAAAGCCATTTGCAAGGCGGGCTTGGAGCTTGAAAAGGTAGCATTTGGCAGGCATTAAACCAGCAGGAAAGGGAGCAGTTGCTACTTCTCTGTGCCTACCCAACATAGAAAATTACTACAACTGGGCTGCTTTGACAGATGGTGGTGATGGTCCCCAATTCCTGTCTTGGGATATTATTATCCTGCCTGCTTGTACTCTCATACTTTTTTCTTTATATATTCCTTGGCTTTTTGGCAGGTATTTTTCCGTTGGCTTTCTGCCTTTGGGGGGATCGTGTGCCTGGCACATTACGCTGTGAAGGCACTCAATTTAATTTCCGCTGTCTTCCGTTCAAATAGAATAGGCTCTCGGGGGAAGTGAATGTCATTTCTGGAAGCAGGTGGGCTTTGCCTTGGCGCTTCCTTCCCCACCGTCATGTCGTTATCTATTTAAATCATTGACTTTTTAGTGTACACTCAACACTTCCCCTCACCCACCCCCGGGGAGAAACAGCTCACTTTAAGTTCCCTTTCCCACTTTCACGACACTGGGGAAGAGGGGGTCTATGTCTCCACAACATTAAACAAACAGAACATTTGAAGAGTGCAATGGGGCCAGATCAAAGACCTGTCTCATCCTCCCATCCTTATTAAAGTTATCGAAAGACACAGGCTTTTGGGATGGCGACCAATGTTTTCATGCCACAGTCAAGAAGCCTGAGGTTAAAAAAAGACCTTATTCATATGGAAACAGACATGGGGTGGTAGTGGAGGAGGAGGAGCAGCAGCAGCAGCAGCCAAGACGAAACATGTATTATTTTAGGGCAGTGAGGTCAGCATGGATGAGGACTATCTAACTGACCAGGCTGATGATCAAGCTGTAAAATAAAAATTACAAACCTGACCTTGTTAAACAGCTTTTCTAAACAAAATTCTCTTGAGTCCCTACAGGTGTGTGTTAGATGGTTACTTCATGTCCTTCCTTGTTCCGAGATTACGTTCGTTTCGTGATAACGTTGTTCGTGGTCACATGGTCTTGTCCTGGTTCTGTCCCTGTTTCTGTTTACCCATGGGCGTGATTGATGGTATCGTGATGACTGTTACTTCACGTCCTTGTTTCATGACAACATCTGTACTTCCCTGCCTTCGTTTCCCCCCTTTTTTGTCCGACCTTCCGTTTTTCGATGTTTCAATTCTCCGTAACTTTGCCTTTCATGCGTTAAGCAGCAAAGTTCAAGGTTTTATGCCTTTTCCCTGTCTACGATGCATTGTTTACACCAGACATGGCCAAACTTTGGCCCTCCTGATGTTTTGGACCACAACTCCCAGAATTCCAAGCCTGTATTGCCAATGACAAAGGACTGTGGGAGTTGTGGTCCAAAACATCTGGAGGGCCGAAGTTTGGCCATGCCTGGTTTACACTAGAGATGGGCACGACTTAGCGGTATTCCCGTTTCCGTTTCCGTTACTCGGTTCCGTTACTCTACGGAAACGGTAACGGGAATTACTCCGCCAGACTTCGAGCTCGAACCGACGAACGAACAATTTTAGTCTGATTTGTCGTGCTCGTTCCTTGCATCGCGCGATGCCACGCAGCACAGAAAAAAAGTTTTTAAAAGTTAAAAAAACCCGGTTCCCGGCCAAAAAGCAGGCGGAAAAATGCCTGCCGTGCCTCAGGGCACCTACCAGAGGGGTTGTTTCTGGAGATCCCCGGCCTCCCCCCCCCCATCCCCCATCCTGGGCTGCTCTGGTGGGACTCGCCGCAGGCTCGCAGCCAGCAAAAAGCCCAGTCTCGCCAGCCGCCGGCCGCCTCAATTAAAGCACAAGCAAGCGGCACGGACGGCACAGGAAACAACTTTTAAACTCTCCCCCCCCACCTATTTCCGGGTCAAAAAAGCAGGCGGAAAAATGCCTGCTTGACTAAGGGCGCAGGGCACCTACCAGAGGGGTGGTTTCTGGAGGGGGGGTCCTGCCTCCCCCCCCCCCGTCCTGGGCAGCCGGACTCGAGTCGCCATGCCATGCGGTGTGGGCGGGGGATCCAAAATGGGGCGGTGAACGCAATATTGTTTTTGAAATCGTGGTCCAAAAACACACAAGCACAACAGAAAGAAACACGCGAAAATTTATAAACTGCCAGATTTTTCACAGTAGCGGTGGTGGGTTTTTTCTTGCAACAAAATGTCTCTCCTCTCCTCCTCTGTCCTCCATTGATTTTATTTTTTATTTTATTTTTTTTACACCTGCGCAATGATGGGCTGGCCGAGTGGCCAGCCATGTGGGAGTGGACGACCATGCAAATTTTGGAGCCATCCCACCAATCGCATGGCCACTTGGCCACGGAGACTTCTGGGATGTGCCAAAAAGCCCCCTAAAACCTGCCCTAGCCCCCTAACCCTAAGCCTAACCCTTGACTCCGTCCATACCCATACGTCACAGACTGTCTTCTTAGTGGGTCAGAGAGGCACCCAGAGGTGCAACCCACTAGCCCACCGTAACCTTACCCGTCACTAGCCTAACCCTAGCCCTTGCACTAACCCACCTTAACCCTAAGCCAGATCTACTTGCTTGCATTGCACTACACGCAGCAAGTACAATTCCCTTCTGTGTGAGACATGGCGGTGCGAGAGCCTTGTGCAGGGAAGGCATGATGCTATCACTCTCACTGGTCTCACTGTCTGCACAACTGGTATGCAATATCCATATGGCTATTGCATACCATTTTGCAGCAGCAGCAGGTGAAGAGGGGAGACCCCCATGTAGAGGGGTCTCTTGGAGCCTGCTTCCCCTTCCTAGTGGGATAGGAGGCACCCACGGGTGCCTCCAGGAGCCCACTGTCCCTTTATAGCGGGCCAGAGGAGGCACCCACCCCACAGAGGTGCCTCCAGGAGCCCGCTCCCCCCCCCAAAAAAAACAGTACTAACGACAACGAAAAAACGAAAAAATGAACCGACTAATTTTTGCGAATTTTCGCGAAAAACGGAAACGACCCGAAACGGAACCGGCCCGACTAACAACAACTCGAAAAAAAAAATTCAAGTCGTGCCCATCTCTAGTTTACACCATTGGGATTGTACTGGAGAATGCAACTTTGCACTCCTGCCACTAGATGGAGAATGTGCACATTGCGTGATGAGCCTTACTTCACGGGCACTTGTCTCGAAACAGGAACCGAGACAAGAGAATTCCCAAGGTCAGGCAGAGGTATGGCTCATCATGCTTAAATCCCAGTTCAGGGGGCGTGCTTGGGGCAAACTCCCACCGTCACGCAATGGACGTGCAGTAACATTTTTTCGTACCGGTCCCAAGTGGGACGGCGAACCGTGATGAGAAGGACATGAAGTATAGACATTAATTTCTGAACATGGACTGAGGGGAAGGAAATGATAGGTAAAAAAGCATCTTAAAGACCAACAAAATTTAGTTAACATTGTTTACTCCCTATGTTTGATGTGCTCCACTGCAAAACAGAACAAAAGGCACAAAAGAGTTTATCTTGGACAAACTACAGCCTAAAGGTATTGCAGGTATACAGATTCACCTGAAATCCATGTTGCCTGTCTACACTGGGCATAAAACAGCAGCTTGGGTTTCCCCCCCTCCCTTCTCATTCTGCAACTCCCAGAATCCTTTGGGCCACCATGACCACTCCCCATGACAGCAGAGGGATATGGAGAATTCACCTACCACCAACAAGAAGAGCTTCCCTTTGCTGAAGATAATAGGGACTTGATGCTGTAAGCCAGGAATTGGGAACATTCATCCTCCCCCCACCCACAAACACCTTAGTCTTTAATGAACTGTTGAAAGACCTTTATCTCTCACCATTGTTCAGTGCTCTCTAGGTCTGATGAGAAGTGGAGTTCAGCCACATCTGGAGGGCCAGATGTCCCCTCAGGCCTGATATAGGTGGTGCCAGAACAGATGGGCCAAAGATCTGGCTTCATATAACCAACTTCCTAAGTTCCTAACTTTTCTGGCCCAAGAGAGCTCCTGCATTTAGCTCATAGAGTCTCTTCCAAATTCAGCACCATTTGAAAAGGTAAATTGCCAATAAACCACAAATTACAGAGTTCTCACAGAATAGAACTGTGCTGCGCATGGTAAGTTTAAGCTGTAGTAGGATCATAAATCTGCAAGCATTTTTACAACCCACTCCTAAATTATTTGCAGTAGCCCATATATATGCCCTGTCTTTTAACACAAAGAGCATTTGTGTATTGTGAAAGTGCCCACACAGAAACAACACAAATTTGCTGATAGTAGACATTAGGAAAGAAAAAAAAGGAGGTGGGAGCTTTGTGGGATCCTGGGCTTTCGTGGATTATGATCCATTTATTCAAACAGAATATGCAGAAATGTGTTCAGCCATGCCAGCCACATGACCACGGACTTGTACCACACTGGTTCTTTGGCTTGGAAACAGAGATGAGCACTGCCCCTAGAGTCAGACATGACTTTTACCTTTACCTTTTACACAGACTTACTGCACATCACTTTTCCCTGCCAGTGGACAGGACACCATGGATGGGATGCCAAGGGACCTTTCAGAGCAGATGTTGATGCAGGGCGGAAGCAGAGGAAGAGGAGGTTCTGCTGCGGAAAGAGACATTTGCCTTCACACCATTTAGTGGCACGCACGTCAGGGTCTTCTGACTTTCCTTTCTAAAAATGCACAGGAGTTTGGGGCTTCTGTTCTGCCATCATTCCATCCTTTAGACTGCAGACCCTGCCCCCGCCCCCGCCCCCGCCCCCTACCCTTGCCAAACGCTGAACATCCGTGAACTTGCCCCTTCATTTATCCCCCGACATGCGGCCATTTATTCTGCGAGGCTAATATGTCAAAACTGTACAGTTCGATGAACTGGAGGGATGGCTCATTTGTTCGTCCGCGCCTCACCCACCCACCCATGTTCCGTTCCTTTTCTGATTTTTGCCTTCAGAATATCCCATCATGTTGCAGCATCATAGTTGCAAAGATTTTTTAAAAAAACAACCACACCTTTTCAAATCTGCAGTTGTGCCAGGGTTCATCAACGTGTGTGTGTGTGTGTGTGTGTGTGTGTGTGTGTGTGTGTGTGTGTGTGTGTGTGTGTGTGTGTGTGTGTGTGTGTGTGTGTGTGTGTGTGTGTGTGTGTGTGTGTGTGTGTGTGTTTCTTTCCCATCAACTTCAAAATGTAAGTCACTGCTATGGCTATTTTTCAGAGAAAACACTTGTTTGAACCAGAATCTAAAGCATTGCTTTGCAACCAGAGGCACGTACAATGAAAAGCAGCAACTATTGAGGTAGGTTATAGGGTTTTTGTAAAAATAAGAATTCACTCAGTTCCCATCTCCATCTTTTTCTATAAGCATTGTGGGTCATGTCCTACATAGTTCAGTGGCAATGGCTGATCCACCTGTGCTCTTTTGTCCGGCTAGTAGTTGTTTTAGAAACTTGAGCCAATATTCTAATGATAGTGCCAGTGCACAAGATACTGACTAAAGCAAAGGCTGAATGGTAAGAGAACACTTACACATATTTTCACTGATCACTGGGTCTATTCTAGTCGGTAATGGCAATGAGATGCTGCTCTGAGTACTTCTTTTAATCATTTTTGTTCCTACCGCCATCAAATTGCTATAAGAAGCAAATATAATAACAGAATGCTTTGCAAATGCTTAGAGAAAAGGATTTTTTTCCAGGGGGGAATGGAGTTGCTTGCTTCTATTGTGGTAGAATGTGTGCTCCTTAATGGGGAGGTGGGTGGCATTGTCTGACATAGAATCATGGACTTTACAAGGTTATTATCAAAAAGGGAGGGAGAAACACAGGAAGTGTGCATATATCACGGGGAAATAAGAATGGTTTGGCTTAGGAGAATGAAAAGAAGAAATATTAAGGGGAATAAATAAAAACCAAGGTAACCACACAGCACATACTGTGCAAAAAGCTGACCTACTTCACTCATAGAATCATAGAATAGACTCCTAGAATAATGGGGCAGGGAGGGAGGGACCCATAAGGGCATCAATCCTGACCCCCCGCTCAAGGCAGGAATCCACAAGCAAACTAGATTTGACAGACGGCTATGGAAAATTGAATCATAATTTTTTCCAAACAGATCCTTGCATAACAAACAATGAAAGGCACACCTTGCTACAGCTTGTCATCCACAGTAAAACTAAAACTTGACGGCCCAGAGGGGGAGAAAAGATGGGACTTAAGATACAAACAGATCGGAACTGCTATCCTTTTAAAAAAAAAAGGCTACAGCTGTATTTCAAGCACAAATGTCCAAGGGCTAAATCAGTGGTGTCCAAACTTCAGCCCTCCAGATGTTTTGGACTGCAGCTCCCACAGTCCTTTTGTCATTGAAAACACAGGCTTGGAATTCTGGGAGCTGTGGTCCAAAACATCTGGAGGGCCGAAGTTTGGACACCCCTGGGCTAACTCAAACAGGACATTTGCCACACATGTTCCATTTCCTAGGTAAGCAGTCCCCTAGATTGGGACACTGATTCTTAAAGAAAGAATGAAATGCAGCAGTTAGAATGGGTACATGTTGTTTTAGTAAGGTACCAGAATATGTGAGCTGCAAAAGAGCACTCCTGTACAGGTGCTACAGCGATAGGTGACTAACAGCTCTGCAGCCATTGGGATAATTCTTAATTGCATCTTCTGCTCTGCCACTCACTCAGCTTCTTGTGCTGTGCTACCGATTCTCACGCTACCCCATCTATTAACAATGGCACATTTATATTAGGTGGGTGACCATGGCAACACGAGCTCCCAAGAAGCCATTGCAAAGGTTTATTTACTCCCTAGATGTTTCCTGATAACTGATCAAATGCCAGTTTTCCCTCCTTCCCTTGTGCTTGGTTCTATAACGTTAGATCTTCATTAGAACAGATGCCAGGTGGAAAATAAACATAAACACACATCCCCAGTCTTGCTGAGAAAGCTCACAAATCACAGATGATTAAATCTTCATCAACACCTTAAAAACCTCATCACAGATCCCGCTTCGTTTCCATCCCATGTGCGCTCTCGCTTTTCTCACACACTCATATCCCATATAGATCATCCATGCGCTCTAGTTTTCACAGCTTCTGAGTCTGTTTCAGTGCGTTTTCATTCAAGGTGGCAGTTATTAAATGAGGCAGATTTGCTGCAGTATTAATATTAGTAATTTTTTGCTTCAGTGAAATTTTTACAAAATCCGATGGCTTCACATTCCATTTATAACTTCCTTTCCATTATGTGCACTGTCATTTGAGGCTTCGTTGGCTATAACCGTTTATATTTATGTAGCCCTTCAAAGCAATCACAGTACAACATACAGTGTTGTCTTTTGGCAGTCCTTACAAGGATTCTCTAGCTGCCTAGATGCCCTGAGCACACCTGATCTTGGCCTGATTTCGGAAGCTAAGCAGGGTTGGCCCTGGTTAGCACTTGGATGGGCAACCACCAGGGAATACCAGGTCCTGTAACCACCTGGAGCAGGAACTGGCAAACCACTCCAGTATTCCTGCCAAGAAAAACTCCACGGACATGGGATCACGAACAGTTGATCACGACTGTAAGGGCACAACACACACACACACACACACACACACACACACACACACACACACACACAAGGATTCTCTGCATAGTCCATGTAGGAGACTGAAGATGAGGGAGAACCTTCCCCAATGTTTTTCCTATAGAAATTCAGTGCAAGGGAGAGCGGGGGAGGTGGAGACGGGGAGAGGGGGAGAAAGAGAGAGGCGGTTACTTCACGTACCTCTCTGACCTCAGTGCCGCCCCACTGCGGAACAGTTAGGCTTCGATCAAACTTCACGTACCAGCAAATTCAAGGCGAGGTCATCCCGACCACGCCCCCTAAACTGCGCTCCAAGCGGGCTGACAGATTCCCTTCCTGGACCTCGGGAATCTGCTCAATCCGCTTTTCGATGCGAAGCGAAGAGACGTGTGTTTCTTGTTGATTCGAAGTGCATAACCACTCCCTCCCTTTAGAGGTACCTGCTTTCGTTTGCTGCCTTCAGAAAACCGGAAAATCGAAACCTTCTCGTGGGTACTCTCACTCCGTGATTTAAAACAGGAGCACTGCTGCCCCTTCTGTTTTGCAAATTGACTCTCTGACCTCTTCAAGGACATCAGGAGGTTTGGGCTGAGGAGTCAGCAATATGCTGATGATACTCAGCTCTACCTCTCGTTCTCCACCAATCCAGGTGAGGCGATTTCTGTACTGAACTTGTGTCTGGGCCAGATAATGGACTGGATGAGGGTTAATAAACTGAAACTCAATCCAGACAAGACGGAAGTACTGTTAATGGGTGCTTTGCCGGACAGGTTATAGGGCCATCTTCCTGTCTTGGATGGGGTTGCACTCCCCTTAAGGGACAGGGTCTGCAGCTTGGGGGTGCTTCTGGACCCCGGTCTAACTCTGGAAGGCCAGGTGGATTCGGTGGCCAGGGGTGCCTTCCTTCAGCTGCGGAAAATATACCAGCTTTGCCCCTACCTAGACGAGCACAGCCTCATGACAGTTACGCATGCACTGGTAACATCCCGTATTGATTACTGCAATGCGCTTTACGTGGGGCTGCCTTTGAAGACGGTCCGGCGATTGCAACTGGTTCAGAATTGTGCGGCACGGCTGGTAAGTGGTGGGGCCGCCAGGGATCACATCACGCCGATTCTGCGTAACCTTCATTGGTTACCAGTTGCTGCCCAAGCTGAATTCAAAGTGCTTGTTCTGACATACAAAGCCCTAAACGACTTAGGACCTAGATACCTGAAGGATCGCCTCCTTCCATACGAACCTACCCGGCAATTAAGATCTAGCCAGGGGGCCCTTTTGAAAGAGCCATCCCTCAAGGAGGTGAGAGGGATGGCCTGTAGACACAGGGCCTTCTCGGCAGCTGCTCCCAAGCTATGGAATGCCCTCCCGATCGAGATCCGCCTGGCGCCAACACTGATTACATTCCGGCGCCAGGTAAAAACCTTCCTGTTCCAGAAGGTTTTTAATTGATATAATATAGATTGTGGGTCCGCTGATGACAATTTTAGAATAATGATTTTAGTGTAAGTTTTTTTATTGATGATTTATTGATATTTTACTTTTAACTATTTTAAATCGTTTTATTCTTTGGATTGTAAGCCGCCCAGAGACCTTGGGTAGTGGGCGGCATATAAGTTAAATAAATAAAATAAATAAATAAAGGACCAAAGGGGAAAAACAACAATTACTCTGATCTTAGCTATCTCACACCGCCCGGCATGACATGCTGGCTGCTGTAAAAGGCAATTGCCTCCTAAATATCCTCACTTCCTCTTCTAACCATCTCTGCTTTTCCTCACCCCCGGGAGAACCACAAACTACCACTCCTCCATCGAAAGACCTAAAAACGAAATCAAGAAACAGCATACTGAACCGGTGGAAAGCAAAGGAAACCATCGGTTCAATGCGCATCAAAGACGTGAGGCTGGAATGCGTTCGCGTTCACCCAGCATGCACATGAGTACACAGAAAAGAGGGCCGCCCCAGTATTAGACCATGTGACTGCATCCAAATTCAGATCGGAGCCAAGCTCAACGCAGCCCGTGGAGGTACGTGAAGTAACTGCCAGAGAGAGAGAGAGAGAGAGAGAGAGAGAGAGAGAGAGCTTCTTGAAAAATTATTGAATCAGTAGATAATGAGTACCTCCAGCAAGGCCCAAGTGGGCTTCTCCACATACAATTTATTTATTTATTTATTCTGCCTTTCTCCTTAAAAGTACCAAAGGCAGCTAACATCATTAAAAAGCAGTCTTTTAAACTCTAAAACAGTACACATAACAGATATTTAGAGAGAAACAAGTATTCGATTGAAACAGTAAATGCAGTCAGTATTAAAACAGCAGAGCACAACAATCTGTTCAAACCCCCTCTCAGAGCAACAATAATTAAGGGAAGCCCTGACTGAAGATAAAGGTCTTTATCTGCTTGAGGAAGGACAGCAGAGATGGGGCCACAGCCTAGCTTCCCATGGAAGGGAGCTCCAGAGTCAGGGGGCAACACTGCCTGCTGTGTCCCCACCAAGTGGACCTGTGAGTGGGAGCGAGAGAAAGGCTTTCCCTGATGGATCATCATGTGCTCAGACTGGCTCATAGAGGGAGATGCAGTATTCTTAGATAAGGTGGACCCAAGCCCTTTAGGAAGTCCCATTTCCTCTCCCTCTGTGCTTTGCACACTCCACCAAAATCTCCAAACCACTCCAGAATGTGGTGGAGTGTGGAAATTCTGTAAGTGACACGAACCACACATAAATTGGTGAGACAAGCAGACAATGGAAATCTCTGGCACCAAACCATGGCTACCACTAGCCGCCTCCATTTCTTAGCTTTGTTTCTATACCAATTCGTTTGGGAATGAATATAATATAAAAAAGTAAAGGAGGCTATTAGGCAAATTTTATGCTATGGGAGGCATGTCTTTTTCTGCCTGTTGCTCTATTTTGAGCATGATTTCTTGCAGGTATGGGAAATGTTACCTTTTTTTTAATCTACAAATCCCAGGATCCCATCACCAACATCAGAAGTAACACCTTTCAATTTTCCATTTTTAGTTTCTTGATAGCATGAAACCATGGAGATAGTGCAGGAGGAATACTGATACCTCTGGTTCATGTCATTGGTAGAATTCATTCATAGCCCCTTCCACTTGTTTTTGTCTTTTTTGATTTTGGTTAAATTTGCAAGGAAACACATCATTAAATGTGCACCTTTAACCTTATTTTCTCACAAAAGAGGTGTTCTTAAGTGTACTTTGCTCCCAGCATTTGCCTGGTCAAGATGTCCTTTAAAACAGACCATTCGTCATGCTGAGAACCGTATTGCAAATTTCAGAGAAAGGGAAAATCTGAAAGAAAATTAAATTCCAAAGCCATCATTAATCTAGATAGTGTGGATAGTGTTGTTTTGCTTTGCAATGCAACTCAAATAAATGCCTAGCGCATCCCTACCTGGAGAATAAGGTGAGAGAGACCACACAATGTTGCATCCTCTCAGCAAAGCCTAATTTAAGCCCCTCTCGCACCCACAAACACACCTATCCAGGATGATTTTCTTTTTATCCACAAGAAGGCTTTAAGAAAGCTGTGAAACAATAACTAGCCATAAGGGTTTCAGTGGGACACAGTTCTTCTCATGATACTGAGAGGTGTTTTACTGGGAGGGGGGGGAGGAGAGAGTATTGAAGCCATTTGTAAGGTCCTGTCAGAAGGATGGAGAAAGCCTTTAGGTAGGGAACAGAACTGAGCTGAGGAATGGACCAGCAGAGGTTGAGGTGGGGTAAACCCTGAGCTGGAAACAGTTACCTCTGTGACAAAGTGTGCTTTGCACCTTGATTGAACTCCTGAGGCTATGGAAGGCCCGGGTGCAGACCACAGCCCCACCATCCCAAAGCAGATTTGGTCGGGGGGATAGAGATCACACAGCATCAGTGTGATATGTCTGTGAAGATTCTCAGTCATCCAGGCAAGTTTATCTGGAAGTTGAGTCATGGCAACCGGACTTCTTTTTCTTGAGAGATTGAAACGTTTCACTGCTCATCCAAACAGCTTCCTAAGGCTGATGAAGCTGTTTGGATGAGCAGAGGAATGTTTGTATCTCTCAAGAAAAAGAAGTCCAGTTGCCATGACTCAACTTCCAGACATCAGTGTTGTTGAAATCACAGCAAGCTACCCCTGCCGTGGACTGTTGGATTCTATGAGACCCAATGAAAGAAATCCAACACAGAGAGATCCAGACAAAATTACCAATTTATTAGGCCTAATAAAGATGGTAAGGTGAACGACTCACCCAAGGCAAGATGAGGCGTTCAGCACCCAAAACAGGAAGAACACAATCTTTTATTTCCTTCCCCTCTCCCTCTCACAGAGTGCGCGCCTCCTCTGGGTTGGGCCAGGGGTGGTGGTTTGGGGCAACCAATGAAAGTCAGTCCAGGGGTCTCCTGGGGGAGGTCCTGGGCATTCCTGGTGTCCTGGAACTGGATACCTGCACAGGTGTGATTAGGCCATATCTTGTTTTTTAATGAACCATCATGGAGGTGACAATAGGAAAGGAAGAGGTTGTCATTGTCTAAGAGGCTTGAGCAATCATGGAACAATTAACAGGTCAATGGGGGAGCCGAACAGTCACAATGGGGAGCTGGAAAGTTGGGAAGCTGGAAAGTCAATAGGGGGAGTCTTCAGCTGCTAGACGGAGTTCCTGGTGGATGTGGAAACAAGACAATGGAATGCCTCTGGGCTGAGATTAATCCGTAATGCATTCTGAAGTGAGACGTGCTGAAGCCGTTGTGGAGAAATGGAGTCCATCTGAAGATTCGGCCTTCTGCCATGTGGCTCCCATGCCTTGCCCAAGATGCCGTAGGTCCAGGAAGATAGGACAGTGTAGGAACACGTTTAAGCACATCCAGGGAAAGTGGGTTAAGGGGAGGAGAGAAAGAGAAAGATAGAGAGGGAAAGAAAGAGGAGAAAGAGAGAAAAAGAGAGAGAGAGAGAAGAGAGAGGGAGGCAGGAAGGGGGAGAGGGGGGTTCAGGTTGGCTTGGGTCAGAGGCCAGGGCTGTTAGAGAGATGAAGGAGGCAGTTCTCTGGAGGAAAGGGAAGCCCCTGGGGTCTGGAGATTATCATTTATGATCATCACTTCATGAGCCAAGAGCATGCTGGAAATAAATCAGTTCAGGAAGTTTTTCCTGGGCTGCGTATCTGGCTGGTCTTTATTTCCATTACAACTCTTCAGTGTGATAAGACAGAGCTGGATCCATGTATTAGTGATGGCAACACTGGACCCTCCCTTAGTAGCCACATCCCTATGGCTGCTCCCCTTTTGCTCACCCTGTTGCTCTGGATCTATTATCCACTGATAGAGCTCCTACCAGCTTGCTTGCTTGCTTATTCCCTTCCACCTCTTCCCCCCCTCCACGCCCCCCAGGAGCCAGGCTCAGGGAAAATAGCTTGCAGTGCAGAAGATTCCCCTTCATGTTCCCTCTTTAATAGTCTTGCTTGCCCACCCATATGGAACATATACTGTCAACCAATAGCCAGAAGAGAAGAAACAGTCCTAGAAAATAAAGGCCAGCAGCAGGCTTTCGAAAAAATCAACTCTGTATATTCACCTGTGCATCCTTCCATAATTGATATGTTTATTGGTACATTTCCTTGCCATTAGCAACAGTGCTGCTCTCCTGAACCATGCAAATGGAATGTCGCTCTACCCACGCGGCAGCCTCTGCACTCAACCCGCAAATATTACAGTTCGCTGGTCTACAAAAAACGGCGGCTTCTCCTTGCTCCAGACAACCCCGTAAAGAAGTGAAAGTAGTCTAACCACCTCCTTTACATAGCAGTGTGAATAGGTTAACAATTGACCTGGGAGATGTTTTTTTTTCTATTGAAATGTAAGACTTTGAGTATCCTGATATCTCACTTCCCAAAGGGTTTGAGCTTATGTAGAGCAGGACGTAACTCATTTCAGGTGCCCTTGGTAGGTGTTTTTACACTGAATTATCTGAAAACAGAGGGAACCTCCTGTTTCACGCATCCTGCTATAACAGGAATCCTCGCATTAAAGCAGGCATGTCCAAACTTCGACCCTCCTGATGTTTTGGACCACAACTCCCAGAATTCTAAGCTTAGATTGCCAATGGCAAAGGACTGTGGGAGTTGCAGTCCAAGACATCTGGAGGGCCAAAGTTTGGACATGCCCACATTAAAGCATGGCACAGGGTACTTCTCACCCAGTGCTGGGAGGATTCCCTCTTCTACCCCAATGCCAGGTTCAGGACAGCCTCACCCATTTGCCACATGGGGAAAAGGGAGGCAATGGAGCTGGTGCCCCACCCACATCCCAGCCAAAACAACATCACCAAGGAGCTATGGCTAAGGTGGCCAGGATCCCTCCATGGCACTGGCCAGGTAGTGACATTTTTGCCACGCAACAAGCCCTGATCTTGAAGATGTTGTACCCAGAAAGCCTCCCACCACTAGCTGGCCACACCAAAGCTTGCCTCAAGTGAAAGGTGACTTGGGTCCTTCCCATCAGTGTTGCTGCAGCCTAGACATTTGCTCATTTTTCCCCTTTAGCCATGTATACCTATGCCTTCCATTTGCTTATGGGCACTCTTCTTGAATCAGGCTATGCCATGCTCCAACGCTCTCTCGGGTGTGATCAGTAGTATTCCCTTGTTCACTTAGTTAAGCATTGTTTGGCCCTGTTCAGTTCTCCTCTCCACTGTCTGCAGCAATGAATCAAATGCTACTAAAACACCTTGTACATGGTGCAGAAGGTCAGGCAAACTCGAGAGCCCACCCTTCACTTCATGAGACCTTGAAGGACCATGGACAGTGGTCTGAGAGAAAGCCAGGGCTTGAGAACTAGAAGGTCTGGGGCAAGGAAGTGGTCAGGAGACTGAAAAACAACAGTACTGGCCCACAACTCACTAAAGATTTTGGTCCTAAAAGCGAGGAAATTAATTGGGACAGGGTCTCCTCTGTTTCTCCTTCAGGGGGATCCAGTGGTCAGGTCAGTCTAAAAGGATTGATGTCATCCTATGGTCTGAAGGCTTTGGACTGAGACACCACCACCTGTAGTTCTTTAGTTCACCACATGATTGATAAACACAGATGCATCCTTCCCTGAGGGACAGCATATAAATTGAAGCAAGCACATCAATTTAAAAGCATGTGTAAATAAAATGAACTGCTCCTTGTTGTGATTATTCCAAGAAAAAGCTTTTGACACCCGGTCTGGTGGCATGCCGCCTACACATCTGCCATGTATCTTTAATCTGTCTGTGTCTTTCTTTTTGCTACTTGGAAATATCACCTTCCAGGTAGGAAAAAGATAGTTTGAACAAGAAAACCTAGTCTTTGCACTCTGCTTAGATTGTACAAGATGCCATCTGCAAGGTAATGCAGGATTCAGACCCATCAAGAGAAAGAAGAACAAAGAAAAATGAGAGAAAGAAAAAATAGATATATTTTCACGTGCAGGGAAACAAACACCTGAAGAGGTAAAAACCTCTGAACCAAGTGCACACTGACACTCCTGTGGCGGCAGATGCATAATTAGCCTCAAAGGCTGATTGTAGTAGGCAGAACCAGCGCTGTTAATACAGTGGGCAAGGATTGCAAATGAGCAATG
>JAWVWN010000367.1:0-79064 GCA_037367305.1 Phrynocephalus vlangalii | reverse complement strand
TGATTTTGAGCAGCCCAGAGACTTTGGGTTGTGGGCAGCATACAAGCTATATAAACAAAAAAACAAACAAAAAAACCCAAACATGGAAATTTATTTATTTTTTATTTGTTTGTTTCATTTATATCCCAAAAACCCCTCTTCGTATTGGAATTTGGGGGTTTTTAAAGATAAAAACAAAAACAGAGGGAAACAGAAATAATCAAAAAAAGGGGGGGAAAATTCCCTTGGCAAGAGGGGAGCGGGGGATTTTAAAAATAATATTTAAAAATCAAAAAAAAAAATAAATTGGAAAAAAAATTTAAAAATTTATTGAAATTTAATTTTTTTAAATTTTAAATTAAAATTGAAACCCAATCTAAAAATTTCCCAAAAATGGGTTTGTCGGGTTCATTAGGGGAAAGCTTGCCTGAAGAGGGGGGTTTTTTGACTGTTTAGGAAAAGGGAAAGCAGAGAGGGGGCCAGGGGGGGCCCCCCAGGGGGGAGGGCGTTCCAAAGTCTGGGAGCTTTAAACAGAGAAGGAAGGCCCTTTCATTTTTTTTTTTTCGATGTGGGGGGGATGGGGGGCAGGGCCCCCCCTTAAAATTGATGACCTTTCCCCCCCCGGTGGCTCATACAGCCACATTTGATCTTGGGAGGCACTTTGGAGCGGGCCGTCTAGTGCTTAGTAGATGAAAACCAGCTTTTTAAAACCCCACCTAAAAAAAAATTTGGCCATGGGGGGAAGGGGAGGGTCACATGGGGTGGCGGGAAAGTTTGAAAGGAGGGCGGGCCTGGCTTCTTCCTTCCCCGGCCTCCGTTTGAAGCCCAGGGGTTCCTTAGGGGGCCCTTCTGGGAATGTGCAGGTACAGGGGTGGCCGCCATGAGCCAGGGGGGCCCCCTTTGGGGGGGGAGGGCGGGGGGGGTGTTCGTCCGGGGGTTTTCCCTCCCTCCCCGTTTCCCTCCCGCTCCTGAAGGGAACCGGTGGGGGAAAAAAAGGGGGGACAAGAAGAAGTCACGTGGCTCCCCCCCTACCCTTTAAATTCCCCAATTGGTTCCTTTCCCCTTTAAGGAAACCCGGGGGCCCTCTTTAAAAAGGGGGGAAATTTTTAAATTTTGGGCTAAAGGGGGGGGTCCTTGGTTTTTGGAAAAGGGGTTGCAAGGAAAAAGGGGGGGGGGGTCAGGGGATGTCCCAGAAAGGGGATTTAGTGGCCAAAAAGGGGGCAGAGGGGGGGGGGGAGGGTTTAAAATTTACCCCTTGGGGGAAATAAAGAAGATCTTTGGGTTTTGTTTTTTGCTCACACCCTAAGAAAACCCCAACCCCCCTTTTTGGGAATGTTCGGGAGCTGTTTCCCATTTTTCACCCTTGTTTCCCCACTTGAATGGGGGGGAAACGGGACCCATCTGGATCCCCGGGTTTTGGGGATCTCCTTCGGGAAGAAAAAGGTGGCTCCCTCCCTCCCGGGGTTGGCGGCTTTGATACTTATAATTTTTTTTTGGGGGGGGGGGTCCCCTTTTTTTTATGTTTTTGTTTTTTCTTTGAGGGGGTTTTAAAGGGCTGGGATATTTTGAGGGGGGGTTTTCCTCCCATGGCAGGGGGGTTGGACTAGCTGCCCTTTTTAAAGGGTTTTCCCCTTCAACCCCTTTGATTCTGGGGGATCTCTTCTGACTTTTCTTTTGAATAAAAGGAAGAATCAACGCCCAAAGATTCCTGCAATCCCGGAAGGCAGAAAAAAGAAAACTGTTCTTTTTTGGTTCACAAGAAAAGCCCCGTAGAATTCATGGATCCCATTTGGTTATAAAAAATTGGGGGTGAGCACCCCTGAAAAGGTTTCGTCCTATTGGCCAGAATGTTTAAAAAGGGTATTCTTAAAAAACTCCACCCCACCCCCAAGTCGGGGTGGGGTGTAAAACCTGTTTTCCCATGACCCCCCTTTCTGTCTGCTACCTGGCCTTTTAAAACATGTGCAGGGTGTTATTTCTTTTTCCCCCCAAACCCCCACTCATTTGGGGAGGTTCTGGGGGGAGTTGCTTACCCTGGACCTCCTGGCCCGGATCTCTTCCCAAATGCCCCCTTTTCCCTCTTTTGGGGGTCCAGGGGGGATGGAACCAGAAGGTTCTGTGCAGGGGGGACTTTCGGGAAGAGGGACATGTGGAGGGAGGCACCCCTTTTTTCCCTTCTCTATTTGGGTGTGGATCTTTCTTTTAATCGGGGGCGTTGGCAGGGTCTGTTTTTGGGGAAAACCCTTTTCCCGGGGGTTTCAGGGGGGGGGGCCTCCTCTTTTGGGGGCCAAGCAGGGGAGTTGAAGGTGGTAAGAGGAGAAAAAGGTTTGTTCCCAATCGGGGGGGGTTTTTAGGGGATGCCGGGCCCAAAATTGGCCCTTTCCCCCACAAAACAAGAATCCCAAGGAGCCCGGGGGGGTTTTTAAGATTTCTTTAATTATTCCCCAATTAAATACAACCCTAATGAACCAAAAAAAAGGGCTTCTTTCATGCCACTCTTCATGCAAGATACACAAATTTTTCCAGGGGCCATTGGCCCCAAGGAGGCCCATCCTTTGCCAATAAAATGGTTTGGTCTGGTAGGGCAGTGACGGGATCCAGGTCGGGCCCTTTTCCAAACCCCAAATTTTTAAAGAATCTTACATTTGGAAGAGAACCTCAAGGGATATCCAGCCCAAAGCCCCCCCTTTGCCATCCCGGAAACCCCCGCCCAAAGTTTTTCCCAACGGGTTTGGCCACCCAAACCCTTTCTGCTTATTGTGGGGGGAAGAAAATTGGGGCAAAAAACCAAAAGGGGGGGGCGGTTTGGGAGGGGCTTTGGGGCGGGTTTCCTCCTACTTTGGTCCTCTTTTCTATTGTTTTCCTCTTTTTCTTTTTTATGTTTTTTCAAGAAGGCCGCCCTGTCTCCCCTTGCTGTTTTTGGGAAATTTTCTGCATTCATAAACCCGACGGAACGGGGTTTTCAATGCCTTTTTAGTGCAAGAAAAAACTGTGTAATTGACCTGGAGTTCAGTGAATTTCTTCCATTTTTTTTCCCCCAATTTAAAACACAGAAACCCCTTTAAAAACTAAAAAAATATAGGGGCATTTCTTTTAACTTTTTTCTTTACGATACTCTTTGGGCCCTGGTCCCACAATATGGGTTTTTGGCCCTTTTGGCCCACGGGATTCTGTGCTGTTGTTGCCTTTTTTGTCTGTGCTCTTTCACAATTACCATGCCCATAACTTTAGGTTTCCCCTAAAACCAACCACTTAATTAGTTCTTGTCGTGAGTATAAATTTTGAAGTTAAGGGGTTTTAAAAAAAAAAAAACCTTTGACCCTTAAAACAACAAAATTTTTCAAGTGAAGGGCCCTTCTCCCATAAAGGAAAGGGGAAAAAACAATAAAAAGGGAAAAACTAAAAAAATGAAAAAAAATAGACCCAAAACTCAATTTGTCCAAAAAAAAAAAATTTATTTGTATTGTTTGAAAAAAAAAGATTATACATTAAACGGGAAAAAATACAAGCTTGATCCCTCAGCTCTTTTTAAAAAAACTTAAAACAGTTCTTACCCCTTTTTACTCAGCAAATCCCTTTCACAACACAATGAAAAAACCCCAAAATTGTATTTTAAAATTTTTAAAATGTATATATAGAAAAGTAAAACCCCTCAACTTTAAAAAAAAAGGGAAAAACAGCTTTTTCCAGTAGGCGAAAAAATACACACAACAAGAAATTTCAGCTCGAACACAGCTAGCAAGTTGGTGTGACTGAAAATCAAAGCAGATTCGGAAAAGTGTAAAACCAGACCCTTTCAAAAAATACACTTCTGGCTGCTTCATTGTACACCGGGCCGAGCGCGCAAAAAACCCTCATTTTTAAATTGCCCCCCCCAAAAAAAACCCCTTCCAGTGCCTTTTTCCCAAAAAAACGGGTATGCGACCACATTGGAAAATTTTTAATTTATATTTGTTTTTTAATTTTTAAAAAAACTAAAACAGTTAGCCCCCCTTGGCTTCCTCTCTTTAAAACTTTTCCTCCTTCCACCCTCTCCTCGGGTTGAGTACAAACGTTTTTTAAACCCTGTTTCCCTCTTCTTTTAACTGCCATCAATCTCCCCCTGCTACCCGTCCCCCTTTCTGAGGGGCGGTCCCCCGTATGCTTCTTTTCCCGGACCCTGACTCTTCCCTTTTTCTTTACAAAATTTTCGGGCCTTCAATTCGTTCTATTAAATCAACTTTTTTCTTTGTCTCTTTATTTTCTTTATTTCCTTGTTTTCAGACGGCACAACTTCTTTTTGGGATTTTTTTTCTCTGTCTTTCCTCAACAAATAGTGGCAAGATTTTTTTTCTTGAAAACATGTGGCATAAGAACCTGAGGCTATTTTAAAGGATGGTTTGGGGGGAAAAAAAAATTTAAAAAAATGTAAGATAGACGGGTTTATAGGGGAAATTTTCCCAAATGTCTTTCTTTGCCTTTTGTTTAATGGGGGACTCTTCTTAAACCCTTGAAGGTTTTTCGCCCCTGTGTGGTAGAAAAATGGTTAGGGAGGTTTTCGGTTTTAACAAAACCAATTGGCATTCATTATTTGCCACCCCATCTGATGAAAACGGGTTTGGAAGAGAAATGACCCCAACGAGGACTTTAAAAACAAAAAGAAAAAGCCTTGCTGGAAGGGGGCCCCGCCCTTTCCAGCCCAGCTTTTCTTTCTCACACAGGGATTCAGGGCCCTCCCGCTGATGTCTTCCCTGTTTTACGATTCCCTGCAAATGGAATTGAGTTATCCTCCCAAATCTCTGAAACCCCAGAGGTTTTCCTTAGGCACCATAATGTTTACCCATTGTTTCCCCTTGTTCTCCATGAATTTTTTTAAATTCCTTTTTTAAAAAGCTGTCAATGCTGACAGCTGTAAACCATTTCTTCTGGAAGGGAGTTCCCCCGACCAGTAACCCTTGGGGAAAAGTACTTTTTTTATTAGTTTCGGGATCTAGCCCCCAAAGGTTCCATGGAGTGCCCCCAAGTTTAGTTTTTGTGTTATAGGGGAAAACAGTTTTTTTTTTATCTTTTGAAAGAATAGGTAGAGAGAGAAACGGGGAAAAAAAAATGGACAAAATTTAAAAATTTAATTTCTCTTGGGCCAGTTGTTTTTACCCCCAAAAAGGATATGAAAAGAATGCCAGAAGTAATTTCAAAACAATTGGCAATAATCTTTGAGAAGTCCTCGAGAAGAGGGGGAAGCCCCCCATCGATTGGGGGGGTTTTTAAGGTTGTCCCATCTCCCCCAAAAAGGGGGGGAAATAGGCCCCAAAATTAAATTAAACACCCGTCACTTTGATTTTAAATTCCGGGGGAAAGATAAAAGAGGCAGATTATTAAACAGGAAAGACTTTAATTATTTTAAACAAAAAAAAATTGCTGTTTTTCACGGATTTCAACAGGGGTTTTTTTTTTAGAAACAAGTCATCCCAGACAAATTTGATCTTTTTTTTTTGGTAAAAATTAAGGTTTTTGGGGATGAGGGGAAGGCTGTGGATATTGTTATTGGCCCTTCTTTAAAGGGCCCTTCAATAAGGTTCCCCAGGGTTTTACTTTCAAAAAAGTTAGTAGAAAGTGGGATGATAGTGCTACAGTTGGGGTTTTGGTAATTGGTTAAATGGATGCTTTCCAAAAGGGGTAAATCATAAAGGGCCCTCTCTTAGCTTGGAGGGGGCCCTTTGCCCAGGGGGTTTTGCCCCGGGTTTCTTTTTCGGGGGCCTTTGCGTTCTTTACCCTTTATTAATGATTGGAGGAAGGGAATAGAGAGTATGCAAATTAAAATTTTGAGATGGTCCCCAAATTGGGAGGGGTTAAAAAAACCTATGGTCACACGGGAAAAAATATTTTAACACTGCCCCCAAATTCCTTTAAAAATTCTTCGGGAAATTTCCCCCCAAAAATTCTTTTAAAATTTTTCAAAAGGGATTTTTCCCCCATAAAATTCCAGAACAAAATGAAAAATCATTCAAAAAATTGACAACTGGTTAAAAAAACCTTTTAAAACTCAGGTAAAAAATTTCCGAGCCCCAAACTATTTTTATATGTCTCCAAAGGGAAAAGGGGGGATTTTTAAGGGGGGATTTGGGAAATTGCAGACAAATTAAATGAGTTCTTTGCATCGGGTCTTTATGCAGGGAAGGTGAGAAAATTCCACTGCCTAAACGGCCCCTCTTGACTAAAGAATTAATTTTTTTTTAATTTATTTATTTATTTATTTTTTTAAAATTTTCCCCCATCTTCCCCCAAGGGGAAAACTTGAGGGGGCTAACAGCAAATACGGTTTAAAACCAAATACGGTTTAAAAAAAGGGAGGGTTTTTTAGGACTAATTGATAAATTGAAGTTTAAAACAAGTCCCCGGAACCCAGTGGCATCCCCCCCAAGGGTTATTGGGGAAAACTGAGAAAGGGAAAATTGAAGTTTCTTTTTAACTTTTTATATAAGAACAAAAGAAGCCCCAATGCGGGAAATCGGGCCCAAAAGGCCCCCATCTAGCCCCGCTTCCTGTATCTCAAGCGGCCCCACCAGAGGGTGTTTGGGAGCGATGGACTTGAATATCTGTTCCGGGTACCACTCTCCTCCCTTTGGGCCCCTTTGAATTTACCTGGTTTAAACCCTGGAGATTACACTTTTCCCAAATCTTTGGTTTGTAACCTGTGATGGTCCTTTCTCCAGGAAATGAAAATTGTTTTAAAAAACCCCGGCCCCAGTCCCCGGGAGGATTGGAGGATAGCGATGTCACCCCCAATTTTTTAAAAAAAAGGAAGGGGGGGGGCCCTTTGGGAAACTACGGGCCCATTTTCCCTTTTAATCGGGTCCCGGGGAAGATGGGGGAAAAGCCTCACCCAAGAGAAAAATTTTTAAAAACACTTTAGAAGAAAAAACCTTGCTGAGAGAAATCGAAATGTTTTCTGTAAGGGTAAGTCTTGTCTGACAAAATTTTTAAAATTTTTTGGAAAAGGTAACGGGCCCCTTGTGGTTTGGGGGGTAAATCGGGGGGAAGAATCTACCCGGGAAAATTTTTCAAAAGGTTTTTTGACAAAAGGTCCCTCCCCAAAGGTGCTGAAAAAAATTGCACGGGCGGGGGAATAAAGGGCGGGTTTCCTCTTATGGATTGGGAACTGTTTGAGACCCGGGGAAAAAAGAGTAGGTGTAAAAGGGGAAAATTTTTCAAAAGGGAAAGGAAAAGTAAAAAGCAGTGCCCCCCAGGATCTGCCCCGGGGGGACCCGGTCCCTTTTAAAATCTGTTCAAAAATTGACCTGGAGGCGGGGGAAAAAAAACAGTGGCTGGCGTTTTTTGGGGATGACACAAAATTTTTTCCATTTGGAAAGGAAACCAGAGAAGATTGTGAAAACCCTCCAGAAGGTTTCTCTCAAAAGGGGGGGAATGGGTGAAAAAATGGAAAATTTCGTTTAATGTACCCAAAAATGTAAAGTAATGCTTTTGGGGGGAAAAAAATTTCCAAAAACTTTATTTTATCAACTCATGGGCTCTGAGTTACCCAAGGGAAGGATCAGGAAAGGGGGGGGGGAATCTTGGTGTTTTGGGGGGACAGCCCCTTTAAATGTGTCTCCCCAAATGTATGGCAGCATTTGAAGAAGGCCAATTCCAGTTGGGGTTACAAAAAGGGGATCGAAAAAAAAACAGCCAACTTTAAATAATCCCCCAATTATACAAAAAAATAGAAACCCCCACCTGGGTATTGTGTAAAATTTCTGGTCACCAAATCCAAAAAAGACATATTTGGAAAATGGAAAAGGTGCAAAAGAGAGCAAACCCTAAAAGGATTATGGGCGGGGGAACCTCCCTTATGAGGAAAGGCAAAAACATTTGGGCCTTTTTTTTCGGGGAAAAAGGGGGTCGGGGGGGATATGATTGAGACGTACAAAAAAATGCAGGGCTTTGTGGATAGGGGAAGCTCTTCTCCTCCCCCAAAAATACCAAAAATAGGGGACATCCCACTAAAAGGGGGCTGGGAGGAAGAACGACAAAAGAAAATATTTTTTAAACCCAGCGCGTTTTTTGTCTGGGGAAAACCCCCTCCCAATAGGTTTGTGGTTGAGGGCATCTGGCCTGGTCCCTTTAAAAAGGGGAAATTGGGAAAGATTCCTGGAGGAAAAACCTCACAGGTTACAAACCATGATGGAGATGTGTAATCTCCGGTTTAAAAAACCGGGGTACTTCAAGGGCCGATGCGGGGGGAAGTGGTATCGGGAGAAAAGATAATCTTTTCAGGGGGCCCCCAAAGGACCCCATTGGTGGGGGCCACTTTTGAGATTTAGGAAAAGTGGATTAGGGGGGCCTTTGGGCCTGATCCAGTTTGGCTCTTTTATGTTTTATGTTCAAAAAAGTATTCCAGGGACAGGTCGCACCCCAAAAACTATCTGATACTTCCGGGGGGTATAAAAGCCCCCCCTTTTTAAACTACACAAACTCTTCTTTTTATCAACTCTTCTTTTTAAATCCCACAGGCTTTTCCTTTTTAAACCCAACTTTTTTAAATTAAAACCGAGGGCCCCAAAGTGAGGGATCCCCAATTATTATGTAGTTTTAAAAGAAAAATTTTGGGGGCCCAAAATTGGTGTTGCGGAGGCTCTTTTTTTTAAAAGATCCTGGGGGGGCTAAAAGAACGGGTTCTCCACAGCTTTCCCCAAAAAGTGTTTGAAAAGGATTTGGGCCCATGTTTGTAAAAATAATGATCAGATATGTTTTTCCCTTTGATGAAAGAATTTTTTCCCCCCTTGAAAAAAAATCCAGCCTGGGGGTTTGGGGGTTTTCTTTAACCCAAAAATTTATGTCTATATAGACAGGGGCACGACTTAGCAAAATTTCCCTTTTCCCGGGTTTTTTTTCCGGGTTTTTGGGTTACGTAAGGGAAACAAAGAACGAAATTTTCTGCCAGGTTCGAACTCAAACCCAAAAAAAGAAAATTTTGGGCCCGGTTTTTTCTTTGTTGTCCTGGCATCGCGGCGACCCCGCGATCCCAAGCGGAAAAGAAAAAAAAGGGGGTTAAAAAAAAAACAAACGTTTTCCGGGCCAAAAAGCGGGGGAAAATATGCATGCCTCCCTGGTGAGGGCCCCGGGGGGCCCAAAACCAGGGGGGTGGTTTCTGGGGGGGGGGGCCCCCGGCCCTTCCCCCTCCCCCTGTCCCCCCTGGGGCTGCGTGGGGGGGGCATCCTGTATTTCCCCCCAAAAGCCCGCCGCCCCCCCCGCCCCCGCAATTAAGTGGAAGCGGCCAGAAAAAAAGTTTTAAAACCCCGGGGATTCCGGGGGCCAAAAAGAAGGCGAAAAAAACCCTTCCCTGCAAGAGGGGGGGGTTTTCGGGGGGGGGGGCCCCCGGGGCCCTTTCCCAAATCTCCTTTTCCGGGGGCTGATGTGGGAAATTTTTCGGGCATCCCCCTCTTTCCCCCCCAAAGGGATTTGGGCCCGGCTCGCGGGGCCGCCCGCCCATTCAAGGGGGAAAAGGGGGGCCCCGGGGGGCCGGTAGAAAAAAATTTTTTTAAAGGAAAAAAAAACCCCGGATCCCCCCAAAAAAAAAGCAAGGGGGAAAATAATTTTTCCCTTTTCCCGGCTCCCTGAGAGGGTGCACCTACCAGGGGGGGTGGTTTTTTGGGGGGGGGGGGTCCCCGGCCCCCCCCCTCTCCTGTCCGGGGTTGCTCAAGTTACCCCCGGATCGAGTCGCCATGCCATGCGGTTTGCGGGTGGGGGACCCCAAAAGGGGCGGGACCCCCAGTTTTTTTTTTTAAAATGTGCCCCAAAAACAAAAACAACAAGCCCCACAAAAAACATGTAAAAATTTAATTTCAGGGCTTTTTAAAAACCCCCTGCCAGAATTTTTACGTGCAGTGGGTTTTTCTTGCAAAAAAAAGGTCTCCTCTGTCCGTCTCCATTGATTTTATTTTATTTTATTTTATTTTTTTTTATTTTTTTTTTTATTTACCCCTGCGCAGTGGAAATGATGGGCGGGCCCAAAGTGGAAATGGGAATTTAAGGGTTGTCATTGGACCATCCCAAAATTTTTGGGGCCCAAATTCCCCCAAATTCGTTTGGCATTTGGGCCCAAACTGAGTTTTCCCTGGGATGTCCCAAAAAAAACCCTAACCCCCCCCTTTAGCCCAAACCTAACCCTAATCCTTTTTTCCCTTCCCCTTTGCCAAGTACACTGCCCTCTTAGTGGGCCCAGGAGGCCCCGGGTGCCCCCCAAGTCCCTCCCCCAAACCCTCAGCAGAAAAACTGGGCCAAAACCCTTGCCCTTGCCCCAAAAACCCTGTCCAAAACCTAAGCCAAATTTTGTGAAACTTGCATTCCCACTAAAAGAAATTTTAAGCTTCCCTTCTTAGTGGGGGACACAGGGGTGCACGAGACCAGAGAGAGTCTGCCAGCCATCACTTGGGGGGCTCTGGTGACTCCTTAAGGCTGGCTCGGGGGCCCCGATTTCTGTGCCATGCAAAACCATCCCTCCGACTCCGAGTGCCTGCCCTTTTGCCCGGGAATGATGGGGGGGAAGGCCCCCCCAAAAAAGAGGGGTGCCTCTGCCAGTTTTGTTGTGCCCTGCAAATGGTATGCTATCCATATGGCTTTTGGCATGCCCTTTTGCAGTAGGCGGGAAAGGTTGGGAAAGGCACCCCCCACCCCTGAGGGGTGCCCCCGGGGAGCCCGCTTTCCCCTTCAATAGGGGCCAGAGGAGGCACCCCCCCAAACCCCACAGGGGCCTCCAGGAGCCCGCCCCCCCCCCCAAACCATTTTAAACGACAGAAAAAAAAACAAAACGATTTTTTTTTGCGAAGTTTCCCCAAAAAATGGAAACGAGCCAAAACGGGCCCCCTCCGGGACACACGACAATCGAAAACGTCTTTTTCCATGGGGCGTGCCGGGGGGCCCCCCCCAATCTTTTTCTATATCTAAAAAAAAAAGCATAAATTTATAAAAAAAACCCCTATTAGAAAAAAACCCTTTTTTCCCCTTTAAAAACCAGGTCCCTTTTTAAACCCTTAAACCCAAAATTTTTTTTTTGGGTTTTTAAATTCTTTGCTTTGCCGTTTTTTTTAAAACAAAAACTCCAAACTTTTTTCTAACCAAAAATGAAGGGGAAAGAGCAAAAGGGAAGTTCCCCCAATCCAAAAAAGGGAAAAAAACGGGTTTGAAAAAGGGCACTGGAGATTCCTAGCATAAAGTCAGGGGCTCAAATACTCAATTTGAAAACAAAAACCCCCTTTTACCCAAAAGCCCTTCTTAATGACAATTTAAACAGAATTTTGCGGAGTTCCCCCCCTTTAACAAAAAAAATGGAAATTAAATGTCGGAGTTTTGTCCCTATTTGATAGCCAGCAGAAAAATACTTTTTGAATAAATCCCAGAGACAGAGTTTTTAAAAACCCAAACAACCTATCCCACAAATCTGTTTTAAAATATATCACAGTATCACAAAAACTTATAAAAGTTCAAAAGATAACGCTTTCCCATTACATTAAACAGATTATTGGGGGAAAAATTTAAAGTGGGTGCCTTTCCACAAGGCCAAATTTAAACAATGATTTACAAAAAATTTTTTTTACACACTTGCCCAAACCCAAAAAATTAAATTATGCTAATTCTTAACATCTGTACCCCATTAAAAAAAAAACTTTTTACATTAAAGTCACTGTGACTTTCCCTTTTTAAAGCCCCAATCTTTAAAAATTAATAATTTCAAAAAAACATTATAGAAAACCCTTTTAAAATTAAATGTATTTCCTAAATAATATCTGCATTTAAAAAAAAATAAAAGCAGGTCTTACCCAAGAGCAAGAAAAAAGGGTTGGCTGGCCCCGATTCTGCGAGGACCCTGGGGGGGAAAGGGGGCCCAAGGAAAAACCCCCCCCGCCCAAATCCCAAAACGCATCGGATAAATAATTTTGAGTTCAAAAGGGAAAACCAGTTAAAACCCCGGTCAGACCGGCCGGGCCCAGCCAAAAAAACCCTCCTTTTGCCCCTTTAGTTAAACCTTTATGCATACATCTCCCAAAGTGACAATATTTCAGTTGCCCTTTAAAATACACAAAAAAACCCTTTTAAAAAAAGGGGACCTCTGCTGCCTTCCTCTTTCGGGGCTGCCCCCTTCTCAAAAAAACTGTGGAAAAACCTTTTTGGGGTTTTTTGGCTCGCAGGTTTTGGGGGAAAAATTGGGGCAACTTTTGGGCCCTGCGCTCTGTGTCTCTCGGGAGAATAAATTGGTTTGTCGCAAGCTGAAAACCCCTTGTAATTTAATCCCGGTATTAGTTAACCCTTTTTAGAAAAATTACCAAAAAATTCGCCCTATTATATCATGTTCTTCTCTTTCTTCCCCTTCAGGAAAGAGAAAACACCCCAAAAGCGGGAATTTTATAGAATCCTTGTTTTTTGTTTTAAAACTAAAAAAAAGGATTTGAAATAGTGACAAATTCCAGTGAACAACGGTTTTGAAAGGGTTTTTCCCGCTTTTCATTGTGGGCAAGGTTTAGACTGAGAATCATCAAAAAAGATCATGCAGGGTTTTGTTCCCCTTTTTTTTAAATCCATGGAAAGGGCATTACCTTTTTTAAAAATATAATAAAGTATCCAAAAAAATAAAATGGAACCAAAGGGAGGGGGAAAATTAAAAAAGAGTGACTTTTGTACATTAATGTTTTCCCCGGGGGGGGGGGGGAAAAAAATGGTAAAAAAACTTTTTAAAAGCCTTGATTTTGGTGAGAGATTTTAGCCAAATTAGTCACTTACTTTCCCCCCAAGGAAACCCCACAATCGATTTAAACCTTACAAATTCATGATATTGGTTTTTGCTTTTAGTTAAATTGTGAAAAAGAGTTCCCCCATCAAAAAATTTTACAAGGGAAAAAAAATTTAAAGTATGGATTTTGGAAAGAGCTTTAAATAACGCAGAACTTTAGTTTTACATCAAAAATTCATTTTTGGGGGGGAAAAACCCTTTGGAAAAGCATGGAATTTTGGAAAATCCCTTTAGGGGACTAGTCATCTTAATTCACATCAAGAATAAAAACTGGGGGGAAACCTATGAATGTTTGGAAAGTGGAAAGGGGTTCAGTTAAAAAAACAGTGGCTTTCGTTTTCATCAAAGGGAAATTTATACTGGGGAGAAAAAACCCAAAAAATGCCCGGAATGTGGAAAGAGCTTTAGTCGCGGGGATTGCCCTTTAAATTCCCCAACCCAAAAAGCTCACAAGGGGAGAAAAACCCTTTAAATGCATGGAAAAGGGAAGGGGCTTCAGTAAGAAAAAGTAGCCTTTTTTCACATCAAAAAACTCACCAGGGGGAACCTTTGAATTTCATGGAATGGGGGAAAGAGTTCAGGGGGAAGGGAAAACCCGAATTCAAATCAAAGAATCACTTGGGGGAAAAAACCATTTTGGGTGCCCTGGAATGTGGAAGAGTTCAGTGAATTGGGGAAATAGCTTTTGGGTTTAAAAATCAAATAATTTTATTTTGGGGAGAAACCTTTTTAAAAGCCTTTGAATTGGGGGAAAAACCTTCAGTTTAGGGAAAAAAACTTTTAGTTTACATCAAAGAAAATCACACTGGGGGAGAAACCATTTGAATTTCATGAAATGTCGAAAGTGGGTTTGTCAAATTCGTCAAAATTTTTTTTTCATCAAAGAAATCAAAACTGGGGGAGAAACGCTTTAAATGCGAGAATTGGGGGAAAGGCCCTTTATGCGAAACAGTCACCCAATGTACTTTAAAGGGAAATCAATGGGGAGAAAACCCCTTTAATGTTTGGGTGGGGGCAAGGCTTCACCCAGAGAGCTGCACTTTCTTTACATTAAAAGAAGTTTACACTGGGTGAGAAACCCTTTTTAATGCATAGAATGGGGGAAATTTCTTTGCTTATTGCACAAAATTTCGTGCCAAACAAAGAATTTTCCCCAGGGGGGAAAAAACCCCTATAGTGCATGGAATTTTGGGGGGGGCTTTTAACCCAAAATTTCTCAACTTTGGTCAAATCAAAAAAAAGTCACACTGGTGAAAAAAAACCATTTGAATGCATGGGGGTGTGGAAAGAGCTTCACCCAAAAGAGGTTAAAACCCTTTTTTAAATGAAAAAAGCCACATGGGGGAAAACCCTTTTAATGCCCTTTTGGGGGGTGTGGGGAAAAAAAGGTTCATTGAGGAAGCTAGGCTTTCTATTAAAGAAAGGAAAACCCTACTGGTGAGAAAAACCCTTTGAATGCATGGGAATTTTGGGAAAGTGTTCATTGTTTGTACTAAACTTTTGTGCACATAAAGAATTTTACAATGGGGAGAAACCAAAATAAAAGCCTGGGAAAGTGAAAAGGTTTTTAAACAAAATTAACTAACCTTTGGGGTACAAACCCAAAAAAGCCCCCCCACTGGTGAGGAAAAACCCTTTGAATGATGGAGTGTTTTGGGAAAGTGCTTCATGATAGAAAATTTGCCTACGTACCATTTAAAAAATTTTTCCTGGGGAGGGAAACCCTTTTAAATGCATGGAATGGGGGGGAAAGGGGCTTCCCGGGGAAAACGTAATCTATGTTTCCCATCAAAGAAGGGCAACTGGGGAGGAAAAACCCTTTGGGTTTCCCTGGGTGTGGGGGAAAAAGTTTCCCCTGAGAGAACTTAAGCTTAGATTGCATGAAAAAATTTTACCCCAGGAGAGAAAAAAATTTGAAGCTTTGGGGGTGGGGGAAAGGGGCTTCACTGATAGAACTAGCCTACGGGGCACTCAAAGAATTAAAACTGGGGAAAAAATCCCTTTGAAGCCCGGTGTGTGGGAAAAAGTTACCAAAGAAAATATCCCTTTCTGTACATAAAAAAAGTTTCCCCACTGGGGGAAAAAACCATTTCAATGCATGGAGTGTGGGAAAAAAGCTTAAACCCTAAACCCAAAAGCCCATATAAAAATCAAAAAAATCCACATGGGAAGAAAAACCCTATAAATGTATGGAATGGGGAAAGAGCTTAAAGGGTTTAAAATATAGCCTACGTACACATCAAAAAATTCCCCACTGGGGGGGAAACCTTTTGGGAAAGCTGGAGTGTGGAAAGAGCTTCACGGGGAAAAAAATAACCTTAGGTGCTTTAAAGAATTCACCTGGGGAGAAACCATATAAAAAAGCTTGGAATGTGGAAAGGCTTTTAGTCGAGAAAGTCAAATTAGTTGCCCTGAAAGAAAAAAATACGGAGGGGAAACCATTTTAAAAGCATGGAATTTTGGAAAGAGGTTCTGGGAGAACAGTTACCTTTGTTTTCCCCTCGAAAAACTCTTCAGGAGGAAACCATTTGAGTGAAAAGGGGAATTTTGGAAAAAGCTTCCATCCCTAGCAGTGGGGTTTTGTTCCCATCGGGGAAAAACTCAACAGGAGAGAAACCATTTTTAAAAACATGGAAAGTGGAAAGGCTTCAAAGGGGAAGCAGGGAACCTACGTTTACATCAAAGAAACACTGGGGGGAGAAAACCCAATGGGGAAAGTATGGAGTGTTGAAAAAAAGTTTCAAGACAAATTGGAGTTTCATTTTAGGGACCGTGGGAAACCCTTTTATAAAGGAATTTTAAATTTGTTCCCAAAAGAAATTGGGTTTAAGGGAAATTTTCCTTTTTACAAATTTCCCCTTGGATTGTATTGTAAAAAGGTGTCATCCCCTTTTTCATGTTGTAAGGATTTTCCCATAGGCGATTATGTTAAACAAATTTCCCCCATTCTGGAATTTTTTATGTTGTTTCAAAATTTTTTTTTATACAAGCTGTTTGTTATACAAGGGTCCCCTGTATAAACACAAAAGGGGTTTTAAATGTATTTAGGGGGGAAAAAAGAAAATGTTTTTTAGGAAGGGCAAGGGGGATACCCAAAAACCCAAACCCCCCCGCCATGCAGGAAAACCTTTAAACCGTTCTCCTGACAGATTTGGGCCTTTCCCGGCCCCTGCTTAAAAAACCCCCAAAGAAGGGACTCCACCACATCCGTTGGGGAGATTTTTCCACTGCCAAAAAAGCTCTAAAACTTTTGGAAAGTTCTTCAAATTTGTTTAAATTTTTCCCCTCTATTTCCCGGGAATTTGTAATTTTTCCCTTTTTTCTCTGAAAGCCTGGGAAAAAAAAAACCAGTCCCCTTTTCGATTTTAAAATCCCTTTAAATAAATTTTTTATTGCTAAAATATCTGTTTCAGGCCCCCCTTTTTTAAAAATAAGCATTCCCCGCCCCACTAAAAAGCTCCTCATTAAAACCCTTTTTTCCCGACCCCTTTAAACCCCTCCTTGTCACCCTCCGTGGGGGGCCCCTTTTTAGGTTATTTAAAATTTTTTTAAATTATGGTTCGCAGAACTGGGCATTGTATTTAGGTGGGATTGTACCAGAAAAGATTTGGGACTCTTGATGAACAGGCCGACCCGGTTGAAATTTCAGGGGAAAAAAAGGGGGGCTTCCCTCTCCCAGCTTTTGTTTCCCCCCGGGGACTGACGGGATTCAGGATTGGACAAGTTAAGAGGGTCAGGGGGGGGGGGTTTGCCTTTATTTACGGGAATCTTTTGTGGTTTAAACAGAAACTGCCGGACATTGGGGGGTCCAGACTTTTAAAGCCTGGACCTACAAGGGGCAGATTTGGATTGTGCTCATTTACTGTGCTTTCCCCGCGACCCTGCCAAAGTCTCTTCCGGGGCTCTCCCAGTTTGTCTTGTGGCACTGTTGAGATCGCCTTTACTCCCTTTTGGTCTGGCATTTCAACGGATTTTCTCTGTGTTTTTCGGCAGGAAGTTTGGTTGGGGCCCATGAAGCCCCGAACGGAGAAGGCTTGATGCAGATGGAGGGAAAAAACAAAAAGCTTTTAATTGGGGTGTGCTTTAGGGGTGAACCCGGTGTTGCTTTGAGCAATAAAAGGGAGCCAAAAAACCTTATGTTATTCAGAGGAAATGGTTTCAGCTAGAACCACCAGGCGGGTTTTTCCGGGTGGTCTGTGGGCCCCACCAAAAATGGGGCAGCATGGGTTCCTAATGATTCATAGTGAGTCCTTTTCAGCCCATTTTAGGGGGTTAAAAAATTATTTTAATAATATTTTTATTATTTCAATTTATATTCTGCCCTTTTTGGCCCGAAAACCCATTGGGGGGTTACAAAATACAGAAACATAAAAAATAATAAAAAGCCAAAAAAAAAATTACCAAAAAGAAAAAAATTAAAATAAAACAAAAAACTTGATAAAAAAAAAGGTTAAAAAAGACAAGTAATTGTGGACGGGATTTGTTTAAGATTACTAAATCAATAAAATCATGTAACAGTTAACATTTTAGGAAAAACAAAAAGAAAAAAAAACCAAGTCTTCCAAACTTTTCTTGAAGATAAACAAATTTTGGGGGGGGTGGAAAATCCCCTGAGGGGGGAAATTTATTTCAAAGTCTAGGGGCCACCACAAGATGATTGGTTCCTTGTTTTTTGACTTTTGGGCCCCCCTCAGTGTCTGCCCCCATCAATTTTAACCCTTTTCTGTGATGAATGGGGTGGCTGGGCCAGAACTTTGGGGGAGGGCTGTTTTGATAGGGTTGGAAAGGGCACAAATAATTTTGGGCTTTATATGTCAACATTTAAACCCCTTTTAAGTCAATGTTCTGGGAGCCCCTTGCAATTTGGCCAAAAATTTTTCTAGTCTGTTTTTGGGATTTTTGAACCAAACTGGAGCCTCTGCATTAACTTAAAAGGCAGGGCCCCTGTAGGAAAAAACCCCAAAATCCCCCCTGTAGAGAATTTTAATCTCAAGGGTAAAAAGTGCTTTGGTCAAAAAGTTGTGAAAAGGGACAAGGGTCCAGGAAGGCACACCCGGGTACCAAACCCCCTAAGGGGAAAAAGTGCCGCATGGGGCCACTGTCACCCCCTTTTGGCCCCCCATAGGAGTGCTGGCTGCAAAAATTACACACAAGAGGGCAAACCTTTTTCCCAATGGGGGGAATTGTGCCCCCCCCAACTGGGGGGTTTGCCCCAAACCCCCAAAAACCCGGCAACCCCACCCGGAGGACCTTCAAACTAGCCCGGGTTAAAAAAGAGGCTTAAAGGCTCAGGTTTAATCCGAGAAGAGTGAGGTTCTGTTTGTTTATTTTTTTTTTATTTATTTTAAAATTTTTATACCCCTCCCTTTTTCCAGGCGGGAAAACAGGGCGGTTTTACAAAAAGAAAAAAAAATTTAAAAACAAAAAGTCCAAAATTTAAAAACAAAAAAAAGTCATATAACCCGGCAAATCCTTAAAAAGAAAAAAAAAATTAAAAAAAACCCAAAAAGGTATTTTAAAAGGACAAAAAAACCAAAAGAAAAAAGGCGGGTTCAAAAAAAAAAGGGAGTAAAGGTTTTTTAAACCTCTTTTAAAAAAACGCCCAAAGATGGGGCCCGTCGCCAATTCCCCCAGCAATTTGTTCCAGCAGGGCGGACCCCCACCGAGAAGGCCCTGCCGCGAGTACTCGCTTTGCGGGCCTTTCCCTTTGGGGGGGCCAAATCCGGAGGGGGAAAATGCCAAAAATGAGGGGTGGGGGCGGGCTAGATTTAGTTTTTCGGGTTTAAAAGGGCTCTTTCTCTGTTGGGGATTCTCCCAAAGGTTTCAGTGGCCCCTATCCCAAACTGGGGGTGTCCATCCTCCAGCTGGTTGAAAGGGGGGTGAGGAAATTGGGCCCATACTGGATCCGTCTTTGTCCCCTAAAAACTCAAGTGGCATCTTTTATCAAAATTGGCCTTTTATAAACTTTGGGTTTACACCCGATTTTTCCCCCTTTTGACAAGGATTTTCCCTGAGGGCAGTTTTTGCATTTTTGCTGGGGGATCTCCGGGTCAAAATAGTGCAAAACACTCTTTCTTGGTTTCCCCTTTACCTGATTTTAAAGGCCCCCCACAGTTTGGGGGCGAATGTGGCAGCCCGGTTGGTGGGGTTGTGGGCAGATTTGTGGCTTTACCCCTATCCAGGGTTCAATGCCTGAAATTTTCATTGCCTCCCTGGATTAGGGTTTAAGGTCTTTGGGTTTTTTTTTTACAAAACCCCCCAATGGGCTTGGGCCCCGAGGATTGGGGGAAATGTATTTTCCCAAAAGGTCCCAAATGTTTCCCAACCCACCGACGCCCCCCCAGGTTTCTTAGCCCGGGTTTTTCTAAGAAACCCCCTCCATTAAAGGGGGCCCGAAAGCAAAATTTACACAAAAATGGGCATTTCCATGGGGGCCTTTTTCCCTTCTGGAATTTTTACTGAGTTTCCCCCTGAAGCCTTCCCGAAAACTCTTAAGACTTTAATTTTATTTTATCACTATCTTTTAATGCCCCTGTGTCTGGTTTGCCGTTGCAACCCGTGGAAAATAGAAGGGGACTCCAGGATTATAAACACTGCTGGGGAAGATAGTGGGGTGTCCTCTTCCTCCTTTTGGGGGGAATTATTTCCCAAATCCAGATCTTAAGGGAAGGGCATTTGAATTCTGAGAGACCCTTCGCATCCTGGCCCAATTTTTTGAAACGTTGCCTTCCCGGAGGGGTTACAGGGCTCCTAGGTCAAGGAAAAAGTAGACTAAGAACCCGTTTTTTTCCCCGAGCGTTATTTAAATTTTAAAAGCGACAGTTTTTTTGCACCACCCCAATCAGTTTTTTAAGTAGTGTTTTAAAATTTTTTTAAGCAAATTTTAAAGTTTTTTTTAAAGTCTTGCATTTTTGTTTTATGTGTTTTATGGTTTTGTATGGTTCCCTTTTTTAGAGTGTTTTAGTGGGTTTGACAATTTAAAACTTATTTTTTTCTGGGTTTTTTTGGGGGTGTTTTGGGGACCTGAAGGTTTTAAAGTCTTGTGTAGTTCTGCTTTGGGGTCTTTAAAATTTTGCTCGGTTTTTCTTACCTTTTTGTTCCAGGCATTTGCTTTGGTTGTTGGGAGTTGATGTTTTGCTATGTTTTTTCCCCTTATGTTTCCCCCATCTTTGGGTTTCCCTTTTTAAAAGCAAGGTGCCCTTTTTAAATCTTTTATTAAATTAAAAAAAATAATTTTACTGTTTCCCGAACCCGGTGTCTTCCCTTCTATATCTGTGCAAATTTATTTTTTGTACCCAGATGCAGCCCCCACATTCCCCTCTTTTTGAAATCCCCTTCCGTTTGCTTTTTTGGCCCCCGCACTCCAATTGTCAAGGTCTTTTTTTGGGTTCTTATGCTGTCCTCCCGAAAAAATTTGCAACCCCACCCCAAAAAGGTTCATTTTGCAAATTTGTTCAGGGTATCTTGTTCCTTCCTCCCAAATCTTTTAAAAAAGATATCGGAAAAAAACACTGGACCCCGAAAAGAAAACCCCCCACCCCCTGGTACATTTTTCTCCAAGCTGAAGAGAAAACCATTTAAAAATCACCTTTTTGGGTGCGTCAATCAACCAAATTTCCCAAAACCCCCCTAAAAAGTAGCCAAATACCCCAAATTTCTAATTTAAATTCTTTCAAGAATCCATGGGGGAAAAAATTTTTTTTTATTTTTTTTATTTTGCCTTTGCATGGTTTAAAACCCCCCAGAGTAAATTTTTTTCTAGAGGGGTTTTTGGTACTTTCATTTAAAAAATAAATAAAAAATAAATAAAAAAAATAAATAAAAAATAAAGGGGCCTTTTGAAATCTAATAAAAAAATATTAAAAGTGTTCCCCCTATGCATTAAAGGCCTGTAATTTATAAAAGAAAAAGAAACAAAATTTGTCTGGCATGTCTTGTTTTTAAGAAATTGTTTTTTACTTTCTTTAAAGACAATATTTCTCATTTTAAACCCGTTACAGAATGTCTGGGTTAATAAATTTCTCTAGATCTTTTACGAATTTAAGTTAAAATTTAAGGGGGGGGGTAAGTTTTGGGGTCCCCTTTTTTTTGGGGGTTTTTAAATTTTTTTTGGTTTTTTTCCTTGGGCCCTTTTTAAATGCCCCGAAATTTTCCCTTTGGGAAAGGGCAGTGCAATCTATAAAAATGCAATCACTAACAGCACTTCTGTGTTGTCTGGATTTTAGTTTCAATTTTATTTAAACCCCCTCCAGTCCCCTTATCCGGCCCAGGCCCCCAAAATTTAGGGACAAAAAACTGCCCAACCCGGATTTGGGGGAAAAGGGGAGGTAGGGGCTGAAAATCAGCAGCTATTGCTATTTCTCAGCCCAAACCTCCTGTTTACCTCTCCCAGCTGTTCCCTGTAGATGTTAAAACCCATGGAGGACTTTTGACCCTGCCCAAAACCCCTAACAAACCCTGGAGCAGAGCAATTGCCTTCCTTCTGGGTTCGATCGCCCGGAAAATAATGGAACCACCCCCAGAACGGTGCCCCCAAATCCCAACCCCGGCCCAGCCCATCCCGAAGGACACCTTTGGGTTTATGGTGTCAAGTCGCCAAAAAGTCTAGGAGTGTCAGCAGGATCCAAATCCCCCCCGTCTCTTTTCCCGGCAAAGGAGCCTCTGTAAAAAAGCCCCCGCCTTTGGGAAAAACCCTTTTAAATGGACCAGAAAAACCGTTTCATCCCGCAGCCCCTGGGTTGGGTCGGCCATTTCCCCCCTCCAAAAACCTTTCCTGAATAAGGGAGGTTTGCTACTTTGGGTTGGGAGTTTTGTTTAAACCCCCAGCCTAGGTCCAGATTAGTTTTTTTTTAAAAAGGGGTGGTCTAATTCCCACCTCTTTCAAGGCCCGCAAAGGGGCCAAATTCCTCTCTTTAAAAATGCATTTGCGGTTCTGGGGTTTATTCCCGATGCAACCCCCCCCGGGGATTATTTTAAAAAACCAAAAAAGGGGAAAGGGGCCAAGGCCCCCCGTCCCCCTTCCTCGGGGTTTAGTAATTTAAAAATCATCCAATAAAAACTGGAACCCAAACACGGTTTAACTGGGGACATCCCTTGGTTTTTAACCCAAAAGTGGAGTCCAAAATTTACTGCAATTCCCGAGCAACTTTTCCCTCAAAGGGGGGCAGGGAAACTCTCACAGTGAGCCAAAAAGTGGTCCAGGACTTTTCCCCTGTATCTCCCGATTGAAAAATTTTTCCCGGAAACCCCCCGAAACAGCTCTGCTGGATGCACTCGATGGATAATTCCCCCGAGCTTTTAAGAAAACCCCTCCAGATCCATTAGTTTCTGAAGGGGATATCTTAAAGGGGCCCCCCCCCTTGCAGAGTGTTTTAAAAAAACCCAAAAGCCTAAATTGTCCAGGGGGGTGGTCCCGACCCTTATATATCTGAACCACCCTTTTCCCCCAGTCCCGTGAGAAGACCAGGTTCACAGTTGGGGCTGTTTAGAAAACCGGTTTCCCTTGGGCCATAAGGGGGCCCGTTTAGCTATTGTCCCTTTTAACGAGCATTTTCAGCCAGGATGACCTTTTAAAGGGAAAAGGGGAACTATAAAAAACAAGACTTGCCACTAGCCCATTAGATTGGGCAAAGTGTTTTTGGATGAGCCGTGAAATGTTTCCCAAACTCCCGAAGAAAAAATCCCGTTGCAAAGACTAACTTCAAAATAAAGTCCCTAGATGAATGAAATCTTCTTTTGGCCCCCCAAGCACTAAAGTGAACTAACAGGGAATTTCTTTATAACCTGCATTTCTCCCCGCTCCCCGTGTGGTTTCTAAGTGAATTTGCAGGGAAGAGGGAAAACAAAACTGGTGAGGGCTATGGACAGCCCCCTTTATGTTTTCCCCGCCAAAAGGGTAAGAATTCTGGAAATTTTTATTTAAACCCCCTTTATTCTTTAAAAAGGGCCAAAAAGGGGGCTTAAAAGAGTTTGGGCAAGTTGCACTTGAATTTATGATGGCACCAGATTGCTGGCATCAACATCAAAAAAAAGGCCCGCAGAGCGCTTTTAAAATGATAACTGGGGGAAAAAACCATCAGAAGAACATTGTATAATAGCCCAAAAAAGAAA
The DNA here is from genome assembly GCA_037367305.1 of Phrynocephalus vlangalii. Lineage (NCBI taxonomy): Eukaryota > Metazoa > Chordata > Lepidosauria > Squamata > Agamidae > Phrynocephalus > Phrynocephalus vlangalii. Next base: position 56,212 of record JAWVWN010000367.1, on the reverse strand, counting down.
ACCCGGTGGAAGCGGAGAACCAGGGGGGATACAGCAATTTCCCCAAACTATAAACTTATAGAAGGGATAGAGAGGGGCGGGTTGGAGGGGGAGTGGCCCTTTATGTTTAAATAAAAGATAAAAATTGGGCCCACCGTCAATGGAGATTGACGGTGGGTCTGACTCCACCATAGGGAAACACTGTGGGTTTTAAATACCCGGGCCCAAAGGGGCGATGTTTAAGCGGGCTTCTGCTATCGTTTTTTTTTAAGGGGAGCTTAAATGGGGGAGGGCAAAAAAGGAGATGTTAAAAAGGGACAGGATAATAATCATGGGGGACTTCAATTATCCCCCCATTGACTGGGCAAGGGGACCTCATGGCAAGGGAAAGAGAAACTGGGTGTCCGGCATGTGGGAAAGGAAATGTTGGGTTAGAGCAAACGTAATGGAGGGCCCCCCCGAGAACAGGGAACTCTGGATCTAATACTGGTGGGTACTCAAAGGGCCTGGTCGGGGTGTGAATGTCATGAGCCCTTTTGGGGAACAGTGACCCTGCTGCAATCTTTTTGCAGATTTAAAATTGCTGGGCCCTCTAAATAAGCTCTATTCCAAAAAATAGCAGCCCACAAAAATCGAAAGTCCAAAAAGGGTTTACCAGCATGGGGGAACAGGTGAAATTAGAGGGCCTCTAAAGCACAAAGGGCAGGTTTTTTCCATAAATGGGAAAACTTCCCCAAATGAGGGGAAAAAAAAAGGAACACAAAATCTGGCCCAAAAAAAAATTTTAAGAAGATAAGAGAGGCAAAAAAACACTTTGAGGAATGTTTTGGCTTGCCCTTTTAATGGGGGAAAAAATAAAAATGTCTTTTTAAAAAATGTTAGGGAAATAGAATTTGGAAGGGGCTTGGCGAAATTTGGGTTTCCGTTTTCGGTTTTGTCGTTTTGTTACGTAAAAGGAAACAGTAACGGTTTAAAGAGAATTTTCTTTCCCCCTCCAGCTCGAACCGACCCCCAAAAAAGATAAATTGGGTCTGATTCGCGTTTTTCGTTTTGGGGATGCACGGCGGGGTTTGGCGATGCCAAACAGCACGAAAAAATTTAAAAAAAAAAAAGATTCCCCTCCAAAAAAAACAGTGAAATTTTTGCCTGCCTGGTGGGGCCCCCTACCCGGGGAGAGGGGTGGTTTCTGGGGGGGGGGGTTTTTTTTTCCCCGGCCTCCCCCCCTTGTCCCGTGCTGCTTGTGCCAAAGGTGGGGGGGGGGGGGGGCATCTCGGTGTCTGTCTTTTCATTTCCATGCAGTGGGGGGGGGGGGTCAAATTGTGGTCAAAAAAACCCCCCCAAAGCACAAAAGAAAAAATGTGAAAATTAGGTATTTTAACTGCCTGAAATTTTTTATAGTAGCGCAGTGGGTTTTTTTTGCAAATTTAAAAAATCTCCATTGATTTTTATTTTTTTTTTATTTTTATTTTATTTTTTTACACCTGCGCATGTGCAATGATGGCCTGGCCATGGGATGGGACCATGCAATTTTTTCGACCCATTCCACCAATCGCATGGCCAGGTTTTGACTGAGACTTCTGGATGTGCCAGAGGGTATATAAAAGCCCCCTAACCCTAACCTTAACCCTAACCCTAACCTTAACCCTAACCGTAACCTCTAACCATACGCCAGTACACTGTCCTTAGTGGGTCAGAGGCACCAGAGGTGCACCCCACTAACCCACCCTAACCTTATCCGAACCGTAACCCTAACCCTTACCCTAACCCCAACCCCAACCCAGATACGCTTCCCTTCTAGTGAGTCAGAGGCACCCAGAGAGGTGCCTCTGCCACTTACCCCACCCCTAACATGATTGTACGGTACATACGTGCTAATCGCTAACCCCAACGCTAACTCAGATCCATACGCAAGTACGTTTCCTTCTTAGTGGGTCAGAGGCACCCAGAGAGGTCCCTCCCAGAGCCCACTAACCCTAACCCTAAATCGCTGGACAAACGACAAACGAAACGATGAATTTTTCAAAAATTTCACGACAAACGGAAACAACCCGAAACGGAACCGGTTCCGACAAACAACAACTCGAAACATCATTTTTCCTGGTCGTGCCATCTCTAGTTAGAAGTAGAAAACCTGCAAGAGAACCAGTTGGCCCTCTGGATGGTGAGGGAGGAAAGGGGGGAGGTAAAGGTCGACTTGGAAACTGCAGACAAATTAAATGAGTTCTTTGCATCTGTCTTCACGACAGAAGATCTTGGGCAGACTCCGCTGTCCGAACGGCCCCTCTTGACTAAAGAATTAAAATCAGATACAGGTTATAAGAGAGGATATTTTAGGGACTAATTGATAAATTGAAGATTCAACAGTTATTAAGGATCTGAGAAATGAAATTGCAGATCTCTTAACGGTAATATGTACATTGTCTCTTAAAATGGCCACAGTGCCGGAGGACTGGAGGGTAGCAGATGTCACACCAATTTTTTAAAAAGGAAGGAAGGGGGACCCGGGAACTACAGGCCGGTTAACCTTATGTCTGTCCCAGGGAAGTTGGTGGAAAGCCTCATCCAAGATAAAATAGAAGAACAAACCTTGCTGAGAGAAAATCAACATGGCTTCTGTAAGGGTAAGTCTTGCCTGACAAATCTTTTAGAATTCCTTGAAAAGGTCAATAGGCATGTGGATTTGGGTGAACCAGTGGATATAGTCTATATGGATTTTCTTTTTTCTTTTTTTTGGTGGGTGCAACCTTTATTATTTATTTTTAATTATTTTATTTTTTTCTTATTTTTTATTATTATTTCGCATAATATATACAAACAAAATTCAACAATATTAAGGGTCACATTAAATTGTTAACACAGACCAGAGTCTATAGTAGACAGATCCTGTCCCCTTATCTATTGCTAATACAGAGGTATTGGTGATTCCACCCTTAAACAGCCATCTGCAAGACTTCCAGATTTAGTGTCACTTTTTAAACGTCTTTATGACTATTTTGTCCCTTATTCATTTATCTGCTTCTGGGCCCAACTGTATATCATCTTCCAGCTCTCCTTTACTTTATGCCTTGGGTGGTCTCGCAGCGCCTCTGAGAGCATATCCAGTTCTGCAATGTCCAGTAACTTTTTCAAGAGTTCAGCCTTAGTTGGTATTTCGGTTATTTTCCATTTCTGGGCCCAGAGCAGTCTAGCTGCCGTATATATGTACAAGACAATATTATTTTATTTTTTTTATCAGTAATCTCTGGCATTATATTCAACAGTAACGTTTCCGGTCTGAAATTTAATTTAGTTTGTACAATTTCTTGTCCCACTTTCCAAGTCTGCCGCCAGAATATCTGAGCTTGATCACATGACCACCATGCATGATAGTAAGTCCCTGGATTCTTTCTACATTTCCAACAAACATTATTAGACCCTTTTGACATTTTGGCTAGTTTTACCGGAGTCAGATGCCACCTGTGAAACATTTAAATATATTTTCTTTGAGACTAACAGGTTTAATTAATTTGTGATTGTCTTTCCACATTTTAGTCCAGTCATCAATATCAATATTATATTTAAAAATTTTGAGCCCATTTAATTCATTCCCTCCTTCACTCTTTCATCCTCCGATTCATATTCTAATAAATACGTGTACATTTTTTGATGATTCCCTCATTTGTATAAATCCACAGTTCATCCACCGTGTTTTCCTTCAAAAAACCCATACATTTATCTTTTTTGTATCTTGATTCCAGTTTTGCCATAGACCACCAATCTGTTGCTAGGCCCAATTTCTCCAATTCTGTTTTCTCTTTCATCTCCTTCTCTTTAGTCAGCAATTTTTGATAAGTAAGTAGTAAACCCTTTTGGTTTGTTGTTTTTAGAGTGAAGGCCTCTATGGGTGCTCCCCATTCTGGAATTTTTTATAGTTCTGTGTTTGAAACTTTTGCCAAACTAAGGAGAGTGCTTTCCTTATTATATGGTTTGAGAAATGTGCCTGCTCCTTGATTCACCCGTACCACACATATGCATGCCAGCCCATTCTTAAATCCTGGCCTTCTAATTTTAGTATTCTTTGGTTCCCTAGTGTTATCAACTATTTTATACAAACCAAGGTGCATGCTTTATAATATAGTAACCAGTTTGGTAGCCCGTCCCTCCTCTTTCTCTTAAATCTTGTAATGTTTTGAGTTTTATTCTTGGTCTTTTCCCTTTCCAGATAAATTTTGAGATCAGTATGTCTAGTTCTTTGAAATATTTAAAATTTAGTATAATTGGTAGATTTTGGAAAGGAATAGCAATTTTGGGAGGACTGACATCTTAATTGTTGCGATTCTTCCCATCATTGATATTTGCAATTTGTTCCAATCGTACAAATCTCTCTTTATTTCTTTCTGTATTAAGAGATAGTTTTCCTTCATTAGATTACTTGTTTTTTTTGGTGATCATAATCCCCAAGTATCTTATTTTTTGGAGTTCCTGAAATTTTGTTCTAAGGCTGAGTTCCTCCACATCTTTTTTTGTGCATGTTTTTAGTCATGAATTTTGTTTTGCTGTAGTTTATTTTTAGGCCTGCCACTGCTCCAAATTCTTTTTTTTTCTCCTAGTACTTGTACGATGCTGTGCAGGGGATTATCCAATATTACTACCAGGTCGTCTGCATAGGCTTGCAATTTATACTCCTCCCCTTTGATTTTCAGACCTCTAATTTCCTTATTCCCTCTTATTTGTCTATTCAGAGACTCAAGAATTAGAACAAATAGTTAGGGGGGAGAGTGGGCACCCTGTCTCGTGCCTTGCATGATTTGGATACTTTCCGTCATTTGATTATTGACTTTGATCTTCAGGAAAATCAACATCATTTGTTTCTTGGGTGTTGTTCATAAAATTCCCCAGGATGTTTATTATTGTTCTTATATTAGATTCAGTTTTCGTTTGGGGATAAACCCGGGTTTGGTCATCATGATCATTTTTAAAAGCACCTTCTTTAGTCTTGTTGCCCAATTTTTGCATAGATCTTATAATCGACATTTAGAAGAGAGTTTGGGCCTGAAATTTTTAATTTCTTTTTTTTCTGTTCCTGCTTTATGTATCAGTGATAATGTGCTTCCTTCCATGAGTCTGGAATTTTGCCATTTTTTCCAATGTTTCCACTATTTTTTTGAACTGTGGGGCTAGAATTCCCTCCAATCCTTGGAAAAATTTCCCATCGGGATCCCGTTCCCGGTCCCGGCGCCTTCCCCTTCTTCTGTTTTTTCCATCCTCCTTTAATTTCACAAATTGTTATTGGATTGTTTAGCCTTTAAATGTTGGTGACAAAATTTTCCCCGCTCCCGATTTGTCTAGATATTTCCATGATTTTTCCTGCTCAATTTTCTTTTTTTTAATATAATTTGTGTAGTAATCTTGTATTATTTTCTCAATTTCTTTCTGCTTATGTATTCCCCCTGCCTACTTTTTTTCTAGTGTCCCAAATCCTTGTTTTCTCTCTCTCGCTTTTAATTTTTTTTCAAAAAACCCCCCCCAAAAAAAAAATCTTCCGTTTGTTCGCGTTTTCAAAGAATTTTTTGCCTTGAAAAATTGATTTTTTTTCCATTTCTTCTTGTTCCAGCAGATGGATTTCGTTTTGTAGAATGTTTTTTTATTTTTAAAGTTGGAGGCTGAGGGTCTTTTTTTAAACTCCCTGTTCATTTCCTTTTAAGGCTTTAGAAGATCTTATATTGTTTTTTTTTTCTTTTTCCCTTTTTTGTGCATTATATTGATTTCTAACCCTTAAGATAGGCCTTCCCTGCGTCCCAGATTGTTGTCATTTCTGTATCTTTGCGGTTTATTTTTTGGGAAGAAAAAATTTTTTCCTTTTTCTTTTTGGTTATTTAAAATTTTCATCCCCCATAGATAAGTATTTAATCTCCATCCCCCCCTTTCCTTCTCGCTTTGTCCTAACGTCATATTATTGGGTTGTGGTCTGCATACGTAGTTGGGGAAAATTTCAATTTACCCTGACCCAAAAGAACGGTACACTCCTTTATTTGGGATGGTCGTCCCCCTTTTCCCCCGAGCGCGCAGCTTCGGGAGGGACGCACATGGAGCCTGAGGGGGGAAGGGGACACCCGCCTAAAACCACCAGATCAAAGCCGAATAAAAAACCCCGGGGATCAATGGGGTGACAGATGTCGCAGCCAGATCGCCCCTCACTTAAGTTCAGCTCTTTTGCCATTTCTAAAAAAGTTTTAGGGATCATATTTCTTTTTCTTTTTTCTTCCCTGCCCCAAATTTTCGTTGAGGTATCTTTTGTTTTGTCCATACTGCGTTAAAGTCCCCCTGAGGCATATTTTTTTTCCGGTTCTCTTAAATTTGGAGTTCTTTTAATTGTATGAAGAACTTATCTTGCGCTTCATTTTTGGGGCATAAATATTTATTACAATATTTTTTTTCGCCCCCCTGTTGTTATCTTGCTGCTACCCCTCTTCCATCTTTTGAGGTGTGGTTAGTTTTGGATTTTGGTCTTTCGTATATACATTTTCCCCCCCCCCCTTTTCTTTTGTTTATCTTGCTATAAAAAAAATTTGTCCTAAATTTGTCTTCTTTATCTGTTATTGTCTGATTCTTTAAAAATGGGTTTCTTGAATTAATATGACGTCCGCTTTTGGGTTTTGTATAATTTTTGAAGAATTTTTTTTTTAATTTCTCTTTGGGGTGAGTTCTCCCTCTAAGTTAAAAGTAGGAATTGAGTTTTTTCTTGAATTTTACCGGTTTTTACTGTTGATTTATCTGCTTTGTTTTGTTTTTATTCCAGTTTCCTTTTCTTCCGGGTGAGGGGGGTGTTAAAGTTCTCTGTGGTTCCCTGCTCGTCCTCCTTCCTTCTGTCTCCCCCCTTTTGATTCTTCACTGGGAAAACTGCAATTCTTCTTCCGTTAACTTGGTTTTTATTCATTCTTCCCGGAAGTTTCTTTTTCCTTTTTTTTGCTGTTTAGATTGTTTTTTTTTTCTCGCTCCCAGTTAAAAAAAACCCTTCTGGGGGGGCCATTTGAAGGGGGTTTTCCTATCTACAGCACTTTTGTGAGGGAAAGCATTTTTCCTGTCTTTTTTTTTCCGCATGCTCCATGGAACCTCTTTCAAAATATTGACTTTACCCCCCCTTATTGTCAGATCTTTCTTTTGGTTTAAAATTTTCAATATTTTCTTTTTTGGGTTGATCTCTTTAAAAAATTTTTAAGTGCACTTCTTTTGGCAATTTGTTCTTTGTTGTGTATGCTTTTGCCTACTCTATATTTTTCTGTCTAGGGATTGTTGTAGTTCTTCTTTGGTTAACCCTTTGTTTGTGCGGCCCTTTCTTCTCCTTCCTGTTCTTCTAGGTTTTGGATTCTCAGAAAGTATGTTGCTCGTCCTTTTTCTATAAATGTCTTTTTTTTTTAATTTATAATTTTTTTGGGGTTTTTTGAGGAGGGGAAAGGGGGGAAAAGGGAAAAAAAGGGGAGGGATAAAATTTAAAATTTACATTGAATATGTCAAGAAAAGTAAAAAAAAAGTAATATAAATATTGATAAATTCCCAAATTATTATCAAAATTACTAATAAGTTTGTTATTTTTTGCCATTTTTTCCCGAGAGTTCTCTTCATGTCTCCCTTTAAAAGCCGGAGGTCTATCGATTTCAATACATTTCTTATCTTTTCGTGGATATTTTCTCTTTTTGGGAAACGTTTGGTTGTTTCCGGAATTTCGCTTTACAATATCCTTCCCAGCAACAATTATATGGTGAAGTAATATCTCTGATAATGAAAATATTTATATTACTATATTTAATAAAAAAAGTTCTGGTCTAAGTTTCTATCTTAATTTTCAGACATCTTTTTTGAAATATTTTAAAACCTTTTTTCCAATTGCCTTTGCCTCTTTCCATGTAAACCACATTGAAAAAAAAGTACCACAGTCATGTTTACTTTTCCCAAACTTTTTGTGTGAGCAATTTACATCTTAGAAAAAAGGGTGGGGGGGCAAGATGCCATCTATAGAACATCTTAAACATTTTTCCTTAAAAAAAATGGTTTTAAAAGTTTTTAACGGGTATTCCACAGAGAGTCCCATTTTTTTTGGTTGAATAGGAAAACCCAAAAATTTTTCTCCCCTTTTTAAAACATAGTGTTTTTGCCCTGTGTATCAATCTTTTTTTCATTTAACAATATGGTGTAAATTTACAAAGCAGCTTAGCATCGCCAGAAGAAATTTATTTTATCAAGTAAAATTTATCAGTGTCATAAAACCCCCCCTTTTTGGGGTGGGTTTTTTAAAGTTGAATATATTTGTTGATACTTCCACAGTTAAATTTTTTCCCTTCTGAAAAATTTAATTTCCCAAATTGGTTTCAATAAAAGGGTTCAACATTCAGAAGGTGTCAAAAAAGTTAAAAATTTTTGGAGTTTCCCCTTATTTTTGGGGATTTAAGTCGCTCCCGCGGGAAAAAACCCCCAGTGGGCTTCAGGGTAGAATTGTTTTTTTAAACAAAAAAAACCCTATTCTAACTAGGGCGTTCCTTATCCGTGTTTTTTGAAGAGAGTAGGTTTTGTTGCCCCTTTTACCACATGTAAAATGCCAGCCCTTGTTTAGGGCCCTAACTCTCAAGCTGCAAAATTCTTTTGTTTGTCATCGAATCCAGTTTTTTTAATCCAGGTCATGGCCGGCCCCCCTTTTTTGTATAATACTAAATTAGGAAGGGCAAAGCCACCGTTTTTTGGTTTTTATCCTGTAGATAGAGATTTTTAATCCTTTCTTTTTTTTTTTGCCATATGAATATAAAGTATACTTTTTTCCAGATCTGTTAAAGTTTTTAAAATTTTGGAAAAAAAAGGCAAGGATTTAAAAAGAAAAAAAAGTTTAGGTAAACCCTTTATTTTAAATGCAGCAATTCTCCCCATTAAGGATAGTTGGGTCTTGACCAAGGGTTTTTTGAGGTCAGCTTTGATTGTTTTTTTTAAAATTTTTCATAGTTATCTTTAAGTAAAGAGGGTTTAAAAAGTTTTTATACAGTAATCCCCCAAAAAAATTTTTCCCCCTTTCTGACCTTTTTGAAAACCCAAAATTTATTTTTCCGTTTTTCGACCTAGGTGAGGTCATATTTTTGGTGGCAACAATTTTTTTTTCTTTGTTTTCCTTTAATCCAAAAGATTTTGGGGTAGCCCCCAAAGACTTCAAAAAGTTCTAAAGAGGGGGGTTTTGGGGGGTTTTCCATAATTACCCAAAAAATCATCTGCAAAAAATTGTACCTTATAAATTTCCTTTTCTCTGTAGGCCTTAAAAACCAGGGGTTTTCCTTATAAAATGTAGGAGTACTTTCCCGGTTAAAATAAAAAAGAGAGGTGAGAGGGGGCATCCTTGCCTGGTTCCTTTGTATATGTTGACTGTGTCTGTAAAGGGGGCCATTGGCTATAACCCCGGTGTTTTGGGGGGAAATGATTTGTTCGATTGCTCGCAGCATTCTATGGCCAATTTGTAGTAGTCAAAAACTGAGTTTTAAGTAGGGGGACCAGGTTTCCCTTATAAAAAGCTTTCTCAGCATCGATGAAAGCGAAAGTTTACTTGCTTCGGGGGTTTTTGGGATTAAAAATTTATTTAACTTTTTGGGGAGGAAAGTTTAAATTTTGGGATTGAAGATCCCTTTTGGGAAGAAAGCCAGATGATCATGCGGATATCAAGGGGGGTAAAATTTCGTCCGCCCATCTTTTACCCAAAGATGGTTGCAAAGATTTTAAAAACCACATTTGGGGAGGGAAATTTGGGGGCCTTTTAGTTCTGTATCAAGTTTTTTGGTTTCCCTTCTTTGGGAATCAGTGTCGTATGGGGGGATTTCCAGGAGTCGGGTTTATGTTTTCGCCTTTTTAAAATGGTTTTTAAAAAAGGGTTTTTTTTCATATTTCCGGAGACTATCTTGAGAATTTTTTGAAAAATTTGGGCCCGGTATTGAGTGGGGCCCCCGGACCCCTGTTCTTTTTTTGGTGATTGAAAAGCTTCTGTTTTTTTCCATCATTGAAATAGGAGCGTTGTCTGGGGTCTCTTTTTCCCTTTTTTATTTTTGGGGAAAATTGGCTTGTTCGAGATAATGAAAGATGGCATCTTGGTCGTTCGTCTCTGGTTTAAATTTAAGTTCTGGTAGTAGGGCCTTATAATTTTTTGGATTTGTAACTGCGCTGTCTGTTTTTCCCCCATTTTTATCTTTGAGCGATGATAGAGTTTTTGGATTGTCCCTTTTTTTAAAAATGTAGGTAACCATCTGCCTGGTTTGTTTGGGGTTTTCCACAAAATTTTCAGTTTGGCCCAACTTGATTTTGTGAGCTATATCAGCAGTAAATTTTAGATTTATTTTCATGTCTACAAGAACCCAATTTCTTTGTCCAGCTGCTTTTTGGGGGGATCGTGGGTTAGATCCGTTTCGAGCTTTTTAAATCGTATTGGGGAATTTTGATTAAAATTGTTTTTCCTTTTTTTATTCTTTCTTGCCATAATTAAAATGACAAAACCTCTAAAAAAAGGGGCTTTGAGGCACCCCAAAAAACAGTTCTCAGTGGTGTACCCTTGTTCAGGTTCTTTTTCAAAATTTAGGTTCAAGTTTTTGGGTCCCTTTAAGAAAAATTTTTTTATCCGTCCACGGGCTGAGTTGTTTTTTCCAGTGTCTGGGCTTACCGAAGATTTCATTTTTCCTTTAGGAGGGCATTGTGATCAGATATTGTTGGGGGCAAATTTTCCCCATGCCCCTTGTATTTAGCAGAAGATGGGGTTGTACCCCAAGAAAATTTTAATCATAGGGGAGAAAGGGGCCCTTTTTTGTCTTAAAAGGAAGGGGGAAACCATCTTTTAGTGGATTTTTTTTCCCCCGATATCTTAAAGTTCTGGGAATGTTGGACTTTGTCCAGAAATGATTTAGGCAGTGTAGAAGATGAAGCCCGGGGAATTTTCCCCTTTTGGATTTTTTCCTTTTTCGAGGGGTATGTACAGCGTTGAAATCCCCCAAATTTTATTAACTGAGGGTTTTTTCGTTTTGTAACAGTTTTTTGGGCCCAAATTTTTTTAAAAAAAGATTTGTCTTCCTTGGTTATCTTTGGGGGCTTTATTTCCCCAAAAATAATTTTTTTTTTTAGATTGGATTTTTGCCTGGACAAGGATTTTTGGGCCTGTTCTTTTTTTTTCCAGGGGGGTTGGGGAAAGAGTTTTGGGTTTTTTAATATATAGTCCCACCCATTTTGCTTTTTTAAAATTTGTTTGATGTAAAAAAAAAATTCCCCAATTTTTTTTGGAAAAAAAAATTTTTGTTCATGCTTTCTCAAAAAATGGGTTTCCTGTAAAAAAGATGATTGAAACACTGTTGTTTTTTGGGGGAGATTTTTAAAAAGGGTTTTTTTACGTTTTTGTGGGGTGTTCAAACCATTGATATTCCATGTTAGAAAATTTTTTGGGGCCCTCTTATTTTTCTTCCAACGGGTATTTCTTTTTTCCCCCCTTTTGGCCTGAGATTGTGTTTCGGCCTGGGACCCCCCCACTGGCCATGAGAATCTTGATCCCGCTTTGAGATCACTTGTTTGGAGGTCTGATTTTTTCGGGTTTTAAACTTTGGTGGTGGTTTGGGTATCGGTTGTATCCTTTCCCCTTTGGAAGAAGACGGTAAGGGAGGAGGGAGAGTAACCCCAATTTTTCAATCTGTCTTGTTTTTTACTCCTTTTTTTTCCTTTATGTTTTTTAATTCTTTTTCCCAAATTTTTGTGGGCTTTGTTTTTCCAAACCCCCTTTTAAATTTCCCGCCCTGAAGGGTGTCAATTTTGCATTATTGGGTAAACTATTCCGGCTTTGAGCTCAGTCTTAACCCCTTGCATCTGATTTAGGATTTGCTTTACAAAGTTTGCTTGAAGGTTTGAAAAGGGGATTCTTAAATGGATTTGGGGTATGAGTTCATTAAATTTGCTGTTTTTGGGTTGGGGGGGAAAAATCTTTTTTTTCGATTGCCCTCTTTCCCGAAGCTCAAATTTGGGCCCAAAATTAAATTTTTATAAATTTTGAGCCCCTTTTTTAAAATTTCCTTTTATCCCTTTTCCCCCTTTCCCTTTGCCACTTATTTCAAAAAAAAAATTAAAACCCTTAATCTAGCCTTAACACTCTCCAAATTTGCAGGGAGGTGTGGCACTTACGTTTTCTCCCCGTCGGATTTTTTCTTGTAAATTTCTTTTGCCCTTCTTTGGCCAGGGAAAAAATTTATTGCAGATTTTAAAAATCAGGGGCCTTCCTTGCCCGCAAATTTTTGTTGTGTTTTTTACATCCAAGGCCACAGACCAGTCTATCCCGCAACGCCCCCCCTCAAGGTTGGGGGAAAAATTTCAATTTCCTAGCAGTCTGTCGGGGGGAGAAGCAACATAATCAGTTACTGACTCACCCCCGGGCTTGGTTCCCGTTATAGAATGCATGTCGGGAAAACAATCTCTGGTTGGGCCCAGGCGCGAAATGCTCTCGTAGCTTGTCCTTAATGATTTTTTAAACGTTTACATCTTTCAAGGGGGGTCGGTGCACACAGTGCCCCCCACTATTTCAAAGGCATGCAGGGCCAGCCGAACTGAGGAACGTGGCCTTGACTGGGCCCCATTCTTTTATCTCGTTAGCAGCAAGATAAAACTCAAACCTTGATTATATAGGTTTCCCAGTCTGTAAAAGCCGGGTCAAAAGGCTCAAATTTGCCCTTTTTGCACCCCATTCTTAAGGGCTCTTCTTCTCCCGGGAAGTTTGCAGGCAAAAAAAAAAAAAAAAAAAAAAAACCTCGTTGCCAGTTTTTAAATATTGGGCCCAGACACACAGCATGTAAAAAAAAGGTTTCCTTTATTCACAGCGAGTTACAAGACAAAACACAACATTCCAAAAAATACCCATAGTCCACCCCCCAATTCCCCCCCACTCAGTTTTTTCCCCATTCCCGGTCCACCTGGCTTCACTACTGTAAGCCTGCTCTTAAAATAACACAATACTCTTTTACACTCCCACCCCCCAACACGAAAACCACAAGTCGACGCCTCCTGGCCCCCAGCCGCTGCATCAAGACACGCGTTTCCCAAAACTTTCCCCCCCGCCCCCACCTCCTTTCTGCCAGTCAGGACCCATTTCGAAGAGGCGGTGGCAGCTGCGATTGGCGGGGAAAAAAGGGCGTTCCAGCCAATAAAGGGGGAAAGCCCCCAAAAATGGGGCCCCGGGCCTGCTCTTTTGTGACGCAAGGGGTTGCTAGGCAGAAAGGGACTTTTAGGGAGAAAACGGGGGACCCCCCAAAACCGGGGCCACGCCAAGGAGAGAGCAGCCCCGGGCGAGGAGTTTTAGTCTAGACGGTGGAAAGGTAAGAGCCACCCTTTTCCTTTGGGAACGTGTTCCGTTTTGATTTTATATACTTGATGTAGACTCAAAGGGCCCCTACCCCCAATAAAGTTTTTTTTGCTTTCATAAATTTTTCCCCAACCCTTTTAAAAGAACATAAAAAACAGCCTTGCCAGAAAGGGCCCTTACAGCCCATCCAGTCCAGCATTTTTGTCTCACATAGTGGTCCCCAAATTTGTTCGGGTGTTCCCAAGAAAGAGGGTTTTCCCCCTGCTTACGTTTCCCCCACAAATGGATTGAGAGAAATCCGGGGCCTATCTCCCCAAACCCAGGGTTGTCCTTAGGCATCCATAACGATCCCAAATTGTCCCCTTTTTTCTCCACGACTTGTCAATTAACCAGCCATTATGTTCAGCAATCAGGGACGCATTGCGTGAGGCCTCAAACCGACAGCGGGTTTTTTGGGGTTTGGTTCAAGAACTCTCCTTTCCTGCTCAGTCTGGCCTCCCCCCTTTGTGAGGAGTGAAACTTTTTGTAAGGACCCCAGATTTGGGGGGTGAGAATGTGTCAGGGGCCAGTTGCCCCCTGCCCCTTTGCCACCCACTGCAACCCCCACCCACTAAACCCCTTGAAACCCCCCCGCGGGAAAGGGAAAAGGGGGGGAACAAGGGGGGAAAGGGGGGAAAAACCAAAGAGGGGAAAGGGAAAGGGAAAGGTGGGGAACAAGGAGGGGGGAGGAAGGAAGGGGGGCCCAAAAGGGAGGGGGGGGGGGAAAGGAAGGAAGGTGGGGAAAAAGGGAAAGGGAGGGGGGAGGGGGGGAGGGAGGGGGGAAAGGGAAGGAGGTGGGGACCAAGGGGGGGGGGAAAGGAAGGAAAGTGGGGACCAAAGGAAGCCAGGGAGCCGTGGCCACAGGCCCCCCTTTGGGAAAGAGGTGATCTGTGCGACCTTTTGAACACCCCCCCCGCCCCAAGTTCCCCAGCGGTGGTGACAGCTTGCCCGCCAGCCCCCCCCAAACCCCCTTTGGGCAGTGGTGGCCCCCTGCTCCCCCCCCCCAACCCCCACACTTTCCCTGCGGTGCTGGGGGTGGCAGACCGCCTTCCCCCCAAACTGCCCCAAACTTCCCGCAGTGTCAGTGTTGGCAGAAGATTAAAAAAAAACATGGGGCGAAGGAGGGGGAGGCCAGCCAAACGTGAGCCATCAGAATGGCCTGATGGGCTGGATTTGGTCCCGGGGATGGACCCCTTTGGGGGGGAAGGGGCCCTGCCCCCGTGAGTCCCTGTGAGCAATTTGCAGCCTTTTTTAGATCAAAAAATTTTAGGGCCCTCCGATCTGGGCCTTTACTCCGCTAAAACCCCAATCTCTCCTCCTCTATCCCAGGGGCCTTCAACCCCTTTGGGCTCCTGGTTTGGTTGAATTTGGGCCTGTTTACCGCGAAGGCCTCCAGGGTTAGGGGGTTTCTGCTGCCGGCAGCCCCTCCTTGACCCCTTTCCCAGCTTGACTGCAAAAAAACTCCCGGGGGGAAACATGCGGAGTGGGCTTTTTGCCATCGCCACCGCTTCTTTAGGGAAGGAGCTTTCCCTTTTTGCCTAAAAGGGGACCGTGGTGAAGCCCATTTTAAAAAAAGCCCGGTTGGGGTTTAGACAATTTGGCCAACTACCGTCCGATTGCCATTGTTCCCTTCCTGGGCAAGGTTTTTGAGAGGGTGGGCCCCTGTCCGGCTTTTGTTCTGGGCCCGGAGGATTATCATGCCCGGGGTCCCTTCCTGTCCGGGTTTTAGGCCTTTCAGGGGGGCCCAAAACTGCCCTGGTCATTCTGCAGGAAAGACCTCCTATGGGGGGCTGACGGGGGTGTTTACCCTGGGTCCTTTGATCTGAACCCGCTGCCTTTGTTACCGTAAAAACCCCGGTTTAATTTTCTGGTCGGCTTGCTGAGGCGGGATTGGGGGGCCCGGTTCTCCGCTGGTCCAGTCCTTCCTCGACGGTCAGTTCACGGGATCAGCTTGGGGAGGAGTTGTCGACCCCAAGGTTTCTCCCTTTTTGGGGTGCCCCCGGTTTCGGCAATCTTTCTCCATGTTTTTTCAATGTTTATATGAGGCCGCTGGCGGAGGTATCAGGGGGGATTTGGTTTCGTTTGTCACCAGTACGGGTTTTTGACACGCAGCTCTACCCCCCTTTTTTTACGTCTGCAGTGGAGGGCAGTTCCCCCCCTTGATCTGTGCCCGGAGGCGGTCGGAATGGGCCAAAGGGGAACAGGGTCGACTCAAAACCCCGGGGAAAAAGGGCCGAGGTTCGGGGTTTTTTGGGGCGCCCTGTTAGGTACAAAGGCACCCTCCCTAGCCTGGAGTGTGTTTCCCTCCAGCCTGCAGACAAGGCCCCGGAATCTGGGGATGGTCCTTTGGGCTCTGCCCCTCCCCCCCCCCCCCGGAAGCCCAGGTGATGCCCCTTTCCAGGGCCGCTTTTTCCACCTCCGCAGGAAACACCAGATCCGCCCAACCTTTTATGAGTCCTCCCTGAGGACAGTTGTGCAGGCCCCCGTGATATCAAGGATTGATTACTTTTTGTGCACTCTAAGGGGGGGTTTCCCTTGACCCTTGTCTGGAGGCTCCCAAAAGGGTCCAGAATGCGGCGGCCAGACTGGTGGTGGGGTTCGTCGCTACGAGGGACATCAACCCCGTGCTGGCCCAACCCCCCATTGGTTGCCGTGGCCCTCCGGATAAATTTTTTAAAGGGCTTGGTTTTGGTTTTCAAAACCCTCCACGGCTTGGGCCCCGAATACCCCCCCCCTTTTGGTTGCTTTTTGGCTGCTGTTGTTATCCCCCTTTTGTTCCATCCACCTATTGTTTTTATTATTGTTTTTATTTTTTTATCATGTACACTCCCAGAGTTTCATTTTGGGAAATGGGGCAGTATAGAAAGGGAACAAATAAAAAAAAATTAAATAAATAAATAAATTAAATAAAAATAAAAAAATAAATTTAAATAAATAAAATCTTTCTTAAAGCTGTCAAAGCTGACAACTGTCACCCTTCTTCGGGCGGGGGGTTCCCACAGAGGGGTCATCCTCTGTGTGAAAAAGTCCCTTCTTTATTTGTTTGAGATCAGCACCAAAATTTTTATGGAGTGCCCCCTAGTTTTTGTGTTGTGTGACAGAGAAACACTTTTTCCTTATCTCTTTGCCCACCAATGCAGATTTTTTTAAACTTAAACCCGGTCACCTCTTAGGCGCCATTGTTCAAGAGTGAAGGGGCCCACCGTTGCACCCTCAGAGATAAGGAAGGTGTTCCACCCCCAAAACATCCCTTGCTTGCTCTGAAACTTTTTCCTTTCCAAAATATCCTTCTGGGGGTATGGAGCCCAAAACTGTACAGAATACTCCAATGGGCCTCACCAGAGTTTTTTAAAATAGGCAAAATGACATTGCTGACTTTTTTTTCTATATCCTTCCAATTAACCTAAATTTAGATTATTTTTTTCACTTTTGCGGCACATGGATTAACCTTCCTTTTGCTGCCCCCAGGACCCCCGGTCCCCCTGTTTATTTCAGAGAGCTCAGACCCCATCATTTATAAATTTAATTGGTTTTTTGGTTTTTTTTTTTTTCCCCAACGTGCATCATCTGAAAAAACTAATGTTGAAGCTCATTTGCCACGTTTGCCCACTCCCCCAGGTAAAGAGATCCCCTGGGTCCTCATAATTTTCTCTCAATTTTTACTACCCTATATAAAATTTTGTGTTTCCATATTTAGCTACCCTGCTGTTTACTCCTAGATCATTTATGAAGAGGTTGAAAAGCGGGGGCCCCGTACAGAAACCTTTGGGAGCCCCACTCTTTTTTCCTCCACTTGGAGAAGTGTCCATTTAGGCTACCCCCCGTTTCCCGTTCCTTTCTAGTTGCTTATCCCGGAAAGACCGTCCCTTTATTCCCTGACGGCAAGTTGACTGAAGAGTCTTTTGGGGGGGGACCTTGTCAAAAGGCTTTTTGAAAGTCCAGATAAAAAACTCAATGGATCTCCCTGATCCACATGCTTATTGACACTCTCAAAAATTCCAACAATCAGGAGCCATGTTTGTCCTTGCAGAAGCCATGTTTTCTTCCTTTAGCAGGCCTTTTTTTCTATGTGCTTATTAATTTTATCTTTAGGGTGGTTTCCATCACTTTATCTGGGATACATATCAACTGACCAGTAAAATAATTTTCCTGGATCACCTCTGGATCCTTCACTATCTCCCAGTATCAGGGAAATGCCTGATTTGGGGGGAAAATTATAATTTTTTGGCTAGGACTTCACAATTTCATCTTTAAGTTCCTTGAGAACTCGTGGATGGATGCGTTGGTCCTGGTGATTTGTTAACATTTAGTTTAACAAGACATGCAGGCCCCCTCCCCGGTTATTTCTATCTGGCTAAATTTTTCAGTGAATACTGAAGCAAAAATTCATTGGTCTCTCTGCAACCTCTGTTTCCTCTTTAATAATCCCCTTTCCTTCCATTTTCGTCTAATGGTCCAAAGGCCCTTCCCACTTTGGGTTCTTACTTTTAATGTACTTAAATAACTCCTTTTTATTACTTTGGTATATTTAGCTCTCCCCCTCCTCCAAATCTTGCTTTGCTTTCCCATTGCTGCCTTGCATTTGTTTTGCCCGAATTTAGTTTTGCTGTTGTCCTCGTTTGGGGAAAACCCAAACCCTCTTTTAAAAGAACTTTTTTTGCTTTTGTCATTTCCCCCAACAGCTCCGGGGAAACCAATCGGAGTTAGAAACATAGAGTTTGGGAAAAGACCCCCAAAGGGGCCCTCAGAAAAGGGGGTTTCTATCATTCCCCTTTATCTAGACATTATGCTTCTGCTGATGAACCAAGAATCGGTTGGCTTTTGGGCTCTTGGACCTGGCAGGCCCTTTTCCTTTTGGGGATGCTTTTTCCCAATTTGGGGCCCCGTTATTTTTTTTGTGGGAAGCCTCCTTTCCCTTCAAGGTTTGGGGGCCCTCAAATTTTTCCCCTTTTGCTTCTTTTTTAATAATTTCCTCATCATTTGGGAAGTTTCCTTTTAAAAAGTTTGGATCTTGTGTTAGATGTTACATAATTTTCAGTCTATGATTTTGTTAAAAGTATTTGTGTTTTTCACTTTCCCCCTTGGATCATAACAAAAAACATTTTTTCACCAAATTTGTTATTATCAGGATAAGTCAAGGGTTCTTGTATTCTAGTTGGGGCTTTTTAAACCCCTGTTCCAGGGGAAAAATCATTTAGCATATCTAGGAATGTGATCTCTTTTTCATTTTTGAACACCACAGTTCCCCCACCTCCTCCCTGCTTGTATCTCTTCCTAGGAGGGGGTGGTGGTTGAACAAAATTCAAAAGCCTGGTCTAAGATCCAGGCTTTCCTGATAGTGTAGCACCTGGGTGGGATCTGCCGCTCTGCCCAATCGCATCCCCTGTGGATGGGCAGAGTGGCAGATCCTGGGTGCTACATTGTTACAGGGGGGGGGGGAGTGGCGGCGGCTCGTGGACTCGAACGTGGCCCCAGTTTACTCTGCAGTCATGCCACAATTAGGATGCCCAGAGCAGCATGGCTGCAGAGTAAACTGGGGCCACGTTCGAGTCCACGAGCCGCCGCCACACACCCCTTCGCTCAGGTCTCTATGCCAAACCGTAAATCAAAGGAAGTTTCCCCATAGCAAATACTGACCTGTAATGGAAACTTACAGGATTCATTTTGAGGTAAAGGGCCTCAGACTAAATCATCTATGGGGAAATTTCCTTCTATTTACAAGTATTTTAAATGTACCAGCAAGTTTCCAGAATGGCTTATGCTCGTACTGTAATTGCATCTGTTCCACCCAACAAGATAGAGACTCGAAATTCAAAGATCTACACATCACATTCCTCAGACTACAACACCCATAGGATTAACAAACCAGCACTCCGAACTCATGAAAAACTGTGCCACAGACTCAGATGCCAATTTGAACCACACATCTCTTCTGGCAAAACGTTTATTTATTGGATGTCTACACTGCATATCTAGATACAAGGCTACTGTGGGCAGTTTACAATAATAAATAACAGAGTATACCAAGATATTACTGCATTATTAGAAACTTTTAAAGAAGAATCAATTCAAAAAGCAAGTGAAGCCTGGGAACTATTTTATAAACAGATCTGGGACTTAGAATAGAATAGAATAGAATCATAGAGTTGGAAGAGACCTCAAGGGCCATCTAGTCCAACCCCCTGCCATGCAGGAACCCCATCACAATATTTCCGACAGATGGCCATCCAGCCTCTGCTTAAAAACCCTAATAATGTTAATATCAATCATTTATAATATGCCCCCTCACCTTTAACCCCTTCCTACCTTCCCCCTATCCTTTATAAGAAAGCTTAATAAAACTATCATAAAAAAGCGAGAATGCTTGATTCTTAGATTTTACTTTTCTTTCAAGATTGGAGTCCTCAGTCATGCTGCGACAGATGCAGAATTAAAACCACCACAAAGGAGCCTTGCCTTGTTCTCAGCACATGTGGTCTATGCCATCTTTTACCAACAGTGTCCCTCTGCACTCTAGAAAGGACAAAGAGAATAATTTCTACAGAAACAGGTATCACGATGGGTGGTTTCTTATGTCACAAATCAGACACCAGAGACCACAATCGAGCCTTAAAGCATTTGCTGGGTGGCTTACGATTTACGATACAAATGGCACCCCCCCCCCAGCAAGCTGGGTACTAATTTTACTGACTTCAGCAGGACAGAAGGCTGAGTCAACCATGAGCCTGCTAGCTGGGATTGAACCCACAGGTCTTAAGCACAGCTATGGCTGCAGGATAGCAGTTTAACCACTGCGAGAAACCTGTCTCTAACCAATTCAATCCAGCAGGACATTCTGTAGATCTGATTATTTAGAACAGAATCATTATACATCAAGAATATAGAAGGAAACAATTCAGATAATATATACATATGATAGACACTAATAAAAATGGATTGAATACCAGCCTAGGTTCCCTAAGTCATTACTAAACGTAGTACTTATGCTGTTATCTCCTGCCACTATTGTTTTCTTCACAATTCCCAAATCCATCTCACATCTTAAAGGTAAAACTATAAACAATAACTAAATTAACACAATACAAATTAATCATGGTACAAAAACAATTTGTTTCTTCATATTCTTCGTAATCTTTGATATTTTCATATCACGGATCCTAATGGGGTGCAATACACCCTGGGAAATGAAGTCCGCTTGAAATTTTCAAATCTCAAGGATTTCCGTATTAAATTTTCATATCTTGAGGGTTTTTTTAAAAATTAAACTCCATTTAGTTCCTGGTGGAATTCCTTCATATCACAAGTTTTTTGTATAAAGAGATGTTTGTATCTTAAGGAACCACTGTAGTTTCTTATGCTATCTTCTTTCAATTTGTATTTCCTTTTACAGTGGTACCTTGGCTAATGATTGCCCGAGATAATGAATAATTCGGATAACGATTTGTAATTTGTACCCCCCCCCACACACACACACAGCCCCAGCCTCTCTCCACATTTGTCTTTAACTGACCTGCGGGGGGAGGCAACATGCAGAGGTGGGGCCTGGGGGGGGGGGGGAGAACCGGGGCAGTCTCTCTCTCACGCTGGCCAAATGCCTGGCAGTGGTGGCGGCAGCGGAGGAGGAGGAGGAAAGGTGGGTTTGGGGTGGGTGGGTGGGAAGCGCCAGCCGCCGCTCGGCCTGAATGCCCGGAGGCGAAAGCGGAGGAGGAGGAAAGATGGGTTTGGGGGTTGGGGGGAAGCACCAGCCACCACTCGGCCTGAACGCTCGGCGGCGGCAGCGAAGCAAAGGAGGAGGAGAGGTGGGTGTCGGGGGGGTTGGGGTTGGGGGAGGAAGCACCGTTGGCAGGGGTGGGCGAGGAGGGGGAGGAGTGCATTCTGAAAGAGGTCTGGGGGAAAAGGCCATTCATTTCAATGGGAAACCATGCTTCGGATAACGAGAAACTTTGGAGAATGAATTACCGTCGTTATCCGAGGTACCACTGTATATATTTTTGCCCTCCTGATTTTTTAAAATGGATTCCCAGTCTTCCGCCCTGGCACTCTTTCTCTCTTTTCCCCCTCCTCACCTCATCTTTTTCTCAGGCCTGGTGCCTGATTTCTGTCTCCTAGAAGAATGTTTGTAAGAGAATCCAAAACAAAATATAGCCCATACAGTTCTGCACCTACAGCAAAGAATATAGAGAACGTTATACTTGTGAAACGGATGGTCCATCCTTTCATTCTGTTGTCACATGTCTGAAAAAGGGGACATGCACACAAAATGTTGCATTAATATATGGCAAACTCACCCCACATACATTTATCTCAAGTTTTGTTGGGATTTAGCTTGACATGCTTGCACAGATAAATGCATCTAACTTGCATTTAAACAGTTACTCCTCTGTTAGTTCATCAGGATTTCACTTTTCTTGGATTTCATTCTGCATTCCATGTTGGCTTCCTCCAGTGGCTGGAAAGACTCTTTCATGTCAAGTCCAGTCAATTGATCTTGGTGAAGCTCTTTCCAGGCACTCATTATAGGTATTTTAAATCTAAAATTGAGGCCATCCGGATCAATCTGGACTCCGGTTCCAGCAGTCTGATCCCGAGTACCACCTGCGCCGCACTCCTCCTGTCTCCCCGATTCGCTGAGTTTGGGCCTGTGACTCTTGTTGAGGCCTCCAGAGCGCTGGCTCATTGACGACCAGCGGCTTCTCCGTTCGACCCTTGTCCATCCTGCCTAATTAAGAACGCCGGTGGGAGCATGTTGGAATGGGCAGTGGCTATTGCGTGTGCTTCCTTCAGGGACGAGATCTTGCCCGATCGCCTGAAGGACACCATGATCTGGCCCGTCCTTAAAAGACCTGGTTTGGCTGCCGACGATTTATCCAGCTATTGTCCGGTGGCCAATGTTCCCTTTATGGGCAAGGTGATCAAACGGGCTGCCGCGATTAGGCTCCAGTAATTCCTGGAGAAAGATCGTGTCTTGGATCCGTTCCAGTCTGGGTTTAGGCCTCAGCAAGGGATGGAAACAGCCATGTTCGCATTTCAAGATGACCTACAGAGGGGGGGCGACAGGGGTTGCTCTATCCTGCTGGTCCTCCTTGATCTGTCAGCGGCCTTTGATACCATCGACCACGGTATCCTCCTGGGTAGGTTGGCCGAGGTGGGTATTGGAGGTCCTGCCTTGTGCTGGATCTGGTCCTTCCTCGGTGGCTGAGCCCAGCGAGTAGAGGTGGGGGGTGTTTTGTCGGCCCCATGGACACTCTCCTGTAGGGTGCCCCAGGGGTTGGCAATATCCCCTATATGAGGCCACATCTCTCTCTCCTCTTTTCCACCTCTGCAACGGAGGCTGTGGACACCCTTAACCATTGCCTGGACGCAGTCGTGGAGTGGACCAGGACTATCAGGCTCCGGCTCAACCCAGGGAAGACAGAGGTTCTGTTCCTTGGGGGGTCCCCGGATGGGTACAGTGGCCCTCTCCCCAGCATGGAGGGATTGACCCTTCAGCTGGTGGATCGAGTGAGGAGTCTGGGCGTTGTCGTGGACCCAGCTTTGTCCCTGGAAGCCCAGGTGGCGGCTGTGTCCAGGACAACCTTCTACCAGCTTAAGCTGATCGCCCAGATTCACCCGTACCTAGATGTGGTCACTCTTCAGATGGTTGTGCAGGCATTGGTGATCTTGCGGATCAACTACTGCAACGCCTTCTACATGGGTTTGCCTTTGATCCTTGTCTGGCATTTGCAGCAGGTGCAGAACTCGGCAGCCAGGCTGGTGGTAGGTGCGAGCAGGTATGCCCGTATCACCCCCATCCTGGCTCGCTTGCATTAGTTACCCATTGCCTTCCGGATAAGGTTCAAGGTAATGGTTTTGGTTTACAAAACCCTCCATGGCTTGGGACCTGTCTATCTGGCGGAGCAGATCTCCCAGAGATCTCATCCCTACCAACCAGAGCCTCATCCTCCCTTTCTCTCCGAGTGGCTACACCAGGCATATCCAAACTTCAGCCCTGCAAATGTCTTGGACCACAACTCGCACAGTCCTTTGCCACTGGAAATACAGGCTTGGAATTCTGGGAGTTGTGGTCCAAAACATCAGGAGGGCCGAAGTTTGGACATGCCTGGGCTACACCAACCCGGAATTGGGCCTTTTCAGTGGTGGGCCCGGCACAGTGGAATAAACTGCCTCCGGACATCAGGCAGGCCAAGTCGCTGTTGGCTTTCAGAAGGGCCTTAAAGACCTGGCTCGTCAAACAATGCTTCCTCTTGCCAGATCTTACCTGCTGGTGGGTGGTTTAGGTTTATTTTATTTTTATTTTTTGGCCATTTTGTTATGTTTTGTGTTTGTTTATGTATTGGGTTTTTATTTTACTATGCTTTTGTATTTTTCATGATGTTTTGTGTTTGTTTATGTATTGGGTTTTTTTGTTGGGTAGTCGCTTTTGGTGATGTGCTGTACACCACCCAGAGTTCCCTATGGGAAAATCGGGCGGTCAATAAGTAGAAAAATAAAATAAATAAATAATTTCCCATCTGAGTCCCTGGATTTAAATTAGTGACAATTCCAAGGGAAATTAATTCTGTTCTGCAAACTTTTTCCACATTCCATGCATTTATATGGTCACACACACACCCCGTATTTTTTCTTTGATGGAAACTAAGATTTTTTATGTGAACTAAGGGTACTGCTCTGACTGAAGGTCTTTCCACATTATATGCATTTAAATGGTTTCGCCCCTGTATGTATTCTTTTATGTTTTCTTAGGTGACTGTTATGATTGAAGCACTTTCCACATTCAATGCATTCATATTATTTCCCCCCTGTATGAGTTCTTTGATGGGACCTAAGGGAACCGTTTTCACTGAACCTCTTACCACATTTTGAGCATTTATATGGTTTCTCTCCTGTATGTGTTCATTTAAATGGTTTCGCCCCTGTATGTGTTCTTTCATGGGAACTAAGGTTACCCCTCTTACTGAAGCTCTTTCCACATTCCCTGCAATCATATGGTTTCTCTCCTGTATGTGTTCTTTGATGCGAACTAAGGGTACTGCTCTGACTGAAGCACTTTCCACATTCTAAACATTTAAATGGTTTCGCCCCTGTATGTGTTCTTTCATGGGAACTAAGGTTACCCCTCTTACTGAAGCTCTTTCCACATTCCCTGCATTCATATGGTTTCTCTCCTGTATGTGTTCTTTGATGCGAACTAAGGGTACTGCTCTGACTGAAGCACTTTCCGCATTCTAAACATTTAAATGGTTTCGCCCCTGTATGTGTTATTTGATGGGTAGTAAGGTTACCCCTGTGACTGAAGCTCTTTCCACATTCTGAGCATTCATATAGTTTTCCCCCTGTATGAGTTCTTCCATGGGAACGAAGGGTACTGCTATGACCGAAGCTCTTTCCACATTCCATGCATTCATATGGTTTCTCCCCTGTGTGAGTCCGTTTATGAACACAAAGAGCACTTCTGTGACTGAAGTTCTTTCCACATTCTGAACATTTAAATGGTTTCGCCCCTGTATGTGTTCTTTGATGGGAACTAAGAGTACTGCTATCACTGAAGCTCTTTTCACATTCTGAACATTTAAATGGTTTATCCCCTGTATGTGTTCTTTGATGGGAACCAAGAGTACCTCTATAACTGAAGCTCTTCCCACATTCCATGCATTTATATGGTTTCTCCCCTGTATGTGTTCTCCGATGGGAACTAAGGGTACTGCTCTGACTGAAGCTCTTTCCACATTCCATGCATTCATATGGTTTCTCTCCTGTATGTGTTCTTTGATGGGAACTAAGGGTGCTGCTCTGACTGAAGCTCTTTCCACATTCAATGCATTTAAATGGTTTCTCCCCTGTGTGGGTCCTTGTATGATCACTAAGATGACTGCTCTGATTGAAGTTCTTTCCACATTCTTTCCAAGGTGCAGTGCAATACATTTCGGCTCATTGAACAACATCTCCTTCCTTGCTCTTGATTTTTTTATTCCCCCCTGACCATCAGGGTTTCATAATTAGAGGTGGAATGTTGTTTGTCCATGGTTGGCTTCCTTCCAGCATTTTCCTCCTTTTGAGTATCTAGATTTCCATTTCCTGTTTCTTGCAGGTTTTCCTAATTCTGATATTCCTGTATATTACCTGATGGAGAAAAAAGGGGGAGTAAGAGTGAGTATAACAATTCCTAGAGAACAGAGGAAGTCCCCATAGATGGGAGGTTTATTAAGCAGACAGTCTGTAATTATTTAACTAGCAATGCTGTCATTATGAGAAGTCAACATGGATTTCAAAAAAGCAAATCAAAAGCAACTATACAGAAGGGATAGAGAGGGGGCAGCTTGGAGGGGGAGTGGCCATCTATGTCAAAGAAGGGATAAAATCCAGCAGAATAGAGATTGACGTAGGGTCTGAATCACTGTGGGTTAAACTACCAGGTCCAAGGAGCAATGTTGTTGTTGTTGTGTAAGGCTGTGGGAGATACGCTTGCAGTTGGGGGATTAGTCGGGTAAGAAGATTTCAGGCCAGGCAATTAACACCTGTTCTCCATTCTGATCCCCCAACTCGCTGCCACGTATCTCAGAGCCACTCCACCAGCGACTCTGACCTGTCCTGCCTCTTGATGAATGTCAGGTTGGTCCGTAACAAAATCCCTGTCCTATATGATGCCATCTTGGACGGGAGGGCTGACCTGGCCTGTATCACCAAGACCTGGGTGGGAGCAGAGGGGGGAGCCTCTCTTTCCCAGCTGTGTCCCCCTGGGTTTCTGGTTCAAAGTGTAGGCAGGTCGGAGGGTCGAAAGGGCGGTGGGGTAGCTATCGTCCAAAGGGAATCCCTTTCTGTCAGGAGAGCCTCAACATTGCTGAGTCCGGGGTTAGAATGCCTCTATCTATTGGTGGGACAGCGGGACAGATTTGGCATTGTGCTTGGTTACCGTGCTCCCCGCAACCCTGCACAATCCCTACCAGAGCTTACGGAGTTCATTGCGGTGGCTCTGTTGAGGTCCCCCCGCCTTCTGGTGGTTGGGGACTTCAATGTGCACGCCGGTGGTGGGCTTTCGGGCGTGGCTCTAGAATTATAGACTCCATGGCCTCTGTGAACCTGACCCAGCATGTTGTTTGCCCCACACATAGTTCCGGTCATACCTTGGACCTGGTGTTTACCTCCACGTCGGTGGATTTTAATCTGAGGATTGGGGACATTGTTTCCCTGCCTGTGTCATGGTCAGATCACCATCTACTGTCTTTTCCCCTGTTGATAGCTTCCCTGCCCCACGGGGAACACCAACCCCTTGTTTGGGCCCACCCCCGAAGACTTCTGGACCCTGTCCGGTTCCTAGAGGCCTTTGGGGAGCTTCCTGGCGGTCTGGTTGACAATCCGGTTGAAGCCACGGTGGACTGATGGTACAAGGACACCACCCGGGCTGTAGACTGGATCACCCCTAGGTACCTTCTCCGCTGCAAAGCTTGCTCCTCGCTGTGGTACATAGAAACATAGAGTTGGAAGAGACCTCAAGGGCCATCTAGTCCAACCCCCTGCCATGCAGGAACTTCATCACAATATTTCCAAGAGATGGCCATCCAGCCTCTGCTTAAAAATCTCCAAGGAAGGAGACTCAGCCACCCTTTGTGGCAGCATATTCCACTGCCGAACGGCTCTGTCATGAAGTTCTTCCTAATGTTCAAATGGAATCTCTTTTCCTGTAGTTTGAAACCATTGCCCTGATTCCTAGTCTCTGAAGCCATGGAAAACAAGCCTGTTCCCTCTTCAATATGACATCCTTTCAAATATTTAAACATAGCTATCATATCCCCCCTAAGCTTTTTTTTTTGAAAGGCTAAACATTCCCAGTTCCCTAAGCCGTTCCTCATAAGACATTTCCTCCAGACCCTCAACCATCCTGGTCACCCTCCTCTGCACCCACTCGAGGTTGTCAACATCCTTTTTAAATTAAGGCGCACAGAACTGGACACAGTATTCCAGGTGGGGTCTGGCCAGAGCAGAATAGAGTGGCACTATCATCTCCCTTGATCTCGACACTATGGTTCTATTGATGCAACCAAGAATCGTATTAACTTTCCTGGCCGCCACATCACACTGCTGACTCATGTTCAATTTGTGGTCCACCAAAACTCCCAAATTCCTTTCACAGGTACTATTCTCCAGCCATGTATCCCCCATCCTACATCTGTGCAATTCATTCTTTTTACCTAGATGTAGCACCCTACATTTCCCTCTGTTGAAATCCAGCCAGCCACCCGTTCTGCATCCGGTGTGTGGGAGGGGACGGGATCGCCGCAGCCCTCCCGTTTACCACCCCCACACCAGTTCACCCCCCCTTCCCCAGCCTTGTCCCCCCCTTCATCTTGCCGCAGCAAGCACACCAACCATCTGGCTGGCAAAGGGAGCGGGGGTGCCGACAGACCAATCATCTGGCTGGTGGATGGGCTACTTTTTAACTCTTCCTGGGCTACCGGTAGCCCGTGGCCAACCTGTGGTGAAGGCCTGCCGTAGAAGAAAAGCATAATTCAAGATAAGAAGAGCCATGCTGGATCAGGCCAAAGGCTCATCTAGTCCGGCTTTCTGTATCTCACAGTGGCCCCACCAAATGCATTTGGGAGCGCATGAGACTAGATATCTGTCTCCTGATACCACTCCCCTGCATCTGGCCCTAGACGTACCCCAGTTTTAAGCCTGGAGATTACACATCTCCATCATGGTTTGTAACCTGTGATGGATTTTTCCTCCAGGAATCTGTCCAATCCCCTTTTGAAAGCATCCAGGCCAGATGCCATCACCACATCCTGTGGCAGGTAGTTCTACAGACTAACAATGCGAAAAAAATATTTTCTTTTGTCTGTTCTTACTCTCCCAACCCACAATTTGAGTGTATGTCCCCTCGTTCTGCTTTTTGGGAGAGAGAGAAGAGCTTCCCTCTATCCACTTTACTCATACCCTGCATTATTTTGTACGTCTGAATTATATCCCCCCCACTTAGGCACCTTTTTTCAGACTAAAGAGCCTCAGATGTTTTAGCCTTTCCTCACAAGGGAGGTCCCCCAGCTCAGTAATCATTTTAGTCTCTCTCTTTTGCACCTTTTCCAGTTACACTTTGTCTTTCTTTAGTTGATGTGACCAGAATTGTACACAATACTCCAGGGGGGGCCCTTTACTCTTTTTTTTGTATAATGGCATTATAATTTTTGGCTGTTTTATTTTCAATCCCCTTTTTGATAATCCCTAGCATGGAATTGGCCTTCTTCACTGCTGCCACACACTGGGAGACACCTTCATGGAGCTGTCCACCAACAAAACCAAGATCTCTTTCCTGATCCATCACGGATAACTCAGAGCCCATGAGTTGGAAAGATGAAGTTGGATTTTTTGCCCCAAAAATGCATTACTTTACATTTGGTTACATTAAAACACATTTGCCATTTCTCAGCCCATTCCCCCAGTTTGGAGAGATCCTTCTGGAGCTCTTCGCAATCTTCTCTGGTTTTTACCCCACGGAAAAGTTTTGTGTCATCTGCAAACTTGGCCACCTCACTGTTTATCCCTGCTCCAGGTCTTTTAATAAAACAGATTGAAAAGCACCTTTTCCCAGGACAATCCTGGCGCACACTGGGGAAATTAAGAAAAAAACCAAGGTGTGAAAGTGAACGGAGTTCTTGTTAATAATGTTAGATACGCTGATGACACTGTCCTGCTTGCAACAATTCTGGCAGATTTGCAAGGATTGCTGGATTCTGTTGCTGCAGAAAGCATGCTATGGGAGTGAGACTTAACATGAAGAAGACAAAATGGATGGTTATTGGTAAAAAAAAAGATGGTTCAAGATTGCAGACATAGGAAAGGTCACACCCATCTCAAACCCCACAACTGTGTCCTGGAAGATCTGGTTAGTACTGCCCACAAAGACTCTTGGTGCTGGTTGCTATTGGGTGAAAATCCCCTAAACACCCGTGTCTAAGCTTCTCAACCAATCGTGTCCTTTTAAATTGGTCAATGGTGCTTATGATCCAAAGAAAAAAGGGAAATCTCACCTGCCTTGCAAATCTTGCAGAGATTTGGAGTTTGAGTTTTCGCTTTTGGCTCAGAGAAAGTCAGGTGAGGCCAGCTCAGCAGGGGGGGGGGAGCGTTCGTGCAATGGAGGCTTTGGACCCCCCCCCTCAAAATCGCTCACCTCCCCCCAGCTCCTCCTGATGCGGGAAAAGCCAGAGGACTCCCCCTCCCTTTGCGCATGCATCCATCAGAGACTATAGAGAGGCGGAAGGAAGGAAGGGCGCCTCTCAATCCGCTTTCCTGCCTTCCCTTTTTCCGGCCTCCCTCCCCTTTTCTCGGACCCGTTAGAGCAGTGGGGAGGGAACATAGAGCTATGAAAGGTGGTAGAGGAGCCGCTTCTTCCAGTCAGTGCGGATCTAACGGAGGGCGCGGATCCAGGCTTCCCTCTCTTTGGTTCTAAAAGGGTCTCTCTCCCCCCCCACCAGCGGGGTTCACTAACCGGGGACTGTGGGAGTTGTAGTTCTAGACAGAGTCTCTCCTCCCTTTCCAACGGGAACCCACAGGCGGGCTGAAGGTTGCCCCCCCCCCAGCCCTGTTTTAAGAGTATTGGGGTGGGTGGGAGGAATGCTATTTATTATTATTATTTTAGAGTGTTTTTGGAGAGGTGGGCAGGAGATCTCTCAGTGACATTTACAAGGAACCGTAAGCATGGCGAAGACATCTGCTTGGGAATACCCTGAAGCAAATGGTGATCCACTGTGTCAGAGACTGAATGCGGGACTGGATGGGCTGCGGGCTCTTCTTATGTTCTTCTATTCTTCCCCTGCCTGGAAAAAGACCCAAGGCAGAAGGCCGGGATGAAGGAACCTCCGGCCCACCCGCAGTCAACAGAGGCTGGGGATTCTGGGAGCTGTAGTCCAAACCTCCCTGGAGGTCCAACAGGAGCGGGGCGGAAAGGAATGCAAAGTGATGAGGGCCCCTGGGCTTGGCGAGGCCAGACCCAGAGGCGGAAGCAAGGGGGAGTTCCGGCCTCTCCTTCCCTCGTCTCTCTATGGTCACCGATACGGAGGGGGCGCTCAGGTGTGTGTGGGGGGAGGGCTCTCCAGGCAATCCAGATTCCCCGTCGTCGTCCGTCCGTCCCCCCCCCCACTGCACCGATCCCCGATTTGCTCTGATTGCAGGCAGGATTGGGATGGGTATTTGGGGGGGGGGGTCTTTGCTTCCCTTCTGGGTTTCTCTGGAAGCCAGAGCTCAGAGGCGCCCCCCCCCGGCCCCATCTTGCCTCTTCTTTTTGCTCCATCCCAACTTTCCAGATGGCCCCCCTCCTCCTTGCCTCCCAGGTGAAAGGAGCCCCCCAACCCCGGAAAGACGACTGGGGTGGGGGTGGGGAGAGAGAAGGGGGAAGGATTTCATCAGGAAGGGGCCCCTTTCCCTCCTCGACTCCACCTTTATGCCTCTTCCTCCTCCCTCGACCCCAAAGGCTCGCCTCCGCCCTCCTCCACGTGGGGCGGGGGTGCAGGCATCGAGGGGACCCTCCTCTTCCCCTCCTCCCCGCATCTGGTCCGCCTTCGTCCGCTTGGGCCTGTTTCCCCTGTCGAGGCCTCTAAGGCTATGGCACATTGCCGGCCTGCGTCCACCCTCTTCTATCCTTGCCCAGCCTGGCTAATAAAAGCTGCCGGCGGGAGTATGGCCAAATGGGCTTCTGTCATCGCCACCGCCTCCTTCAGCGAGGGGTTTTTTCCCTCCCGTCTGAAGGAGACGGTGGTAAAGCCCATTCTTAAAAAACCTGGCCTTGCATCGGACGATTTGGCAAACTAACGTCCGATTGCAAACGTCCCGTTTATGGGCAAGGTTATCGAGAGGGTGGCAGCGGTCCGGCTGCAGTCATACCTGGAGGATCGGCAGTGCCTTGATCCATGCCAGTCCGTATTCAGGCCCCGTCGGGGGACCGAAACAGCTTTGGTTGCCCTGCAAGATGACCTTATCCGGGCGGCCGACAGGGGTTGCTCTACCCTGTTGGTTCTCCTGGATCTGTCAGCGGCCTTCGATACCGTCGACCACGGTATCTTACTGGATCGGCTCTCTGAGGTGGGAATCGGTGGCACTGCTCGCAGTTGGCTCTGTTCCTTCCTGGAGGGCCGTCTCCAGTACGTTCAGCATGGGGGGCAGTTATCGGCCCCGTGGATTCTCCCCTGTGGAGTCCCGCAGGGGTCGTCTCTGTCCCCCCATGCTGTTCAACAACTACGTAAGCCGTTGGCTGGGGTCATTAGGAGATTTGGAGTCTGCTGTCACCAGTACGCTGATCACACGCAGCTCTATCTCTCCTTTTCCACCTCTGCAGTGGAAGCTGTGAGGATCCTTGATGGGTGCCTGGACGCCGTACTGACTTGGACCGGGGCGAACAGGCTTAAGCTCAACCCCGAGAAGATGGAGGTTATGTTCTTTGGGAGCTCGCCATCTGGGTACGGAGGCCCCCTTCCCCGTTTGGGGGGATTTTTCCTTCCAACTCGCGGAGACGGTGCAGAATCTTGGGCATGGTCCTGGACCCGGCGCTCACCATGGAGGCCCAGGTGGCGTCGGTGACCAGGGCCACCTATCCATCTCCACCAGATAGTCCAGATCCGCCCGTACCTGGATGCTGACTCTCTGAGAACAGTGGTCCAAGCGCTGGTGATCTCGAGGCTAGACTACTGCAACGCCCTCTACATGGGGTTGCCCTTGACTCTTCTCCAGCGCCTGCAGCGGGTACAGAATGCGGCAGCCAGGCTGGTGGCAAGGGGATGAATGGCTATCAATATGGATGTCTAAGGACAACCTCTGAGTTGGAGAGAGAGGCAGGAACTTTCTCAATGCCATTGGCAGGGAATCTTAAGCAGGGAAGGACATCTGCTTGGGAATACCCTGAAGCCAATGGTGAGCCACCGCTATGTGAGACAGAACGCTGGACTGGGTGGGCTGTGATGGCCTCTTCTAGCAAGGCTGCTCTTCTGTTCTTTTGCTCTTAACATCAGGAGTACAAAACCCAAAATCTATTGCAGCAGGAGAGGCCAGTGGGAAGGCTCCACCTTTGCCTGACTACAAGTCATCTGTCTTCATTTAGAGTCTGTGGCTGTCTTTGCGGTGGGGGTAGGTGGGGTGTCAATATTTCATTTTTCTTTGACTGCTTATATGGCGAGGTGGGCGAGGGGGTTTAACTCCTTTAAATGACCTTGAGGAGTCATAGCATAAAAATTTGCATGAAATCCATCAGAAAAGAAATAAAGACATTCTTGAGGAGGAAAGGGATGGGGGGCAGCAGCTTCTTTTCGAGGGGGGCTCCCATCAGTGCAACCAAAACTTACCCTTCTTCCTCTTTAACCAGGAGGCCAAGGGATCCTTACCTGGACGGATCTTGTTCCCAGAACCCCAAAGGGATCCCCTCAGGCAGGTATCCCCGTTCTGGATTCAGTAGATCCCGGCTTGTTGGGGGGGGGATATAGAATCACCTCTTCAAAGGATCCTGGCAACTGAAAAGATAAAATCAAATTAATAACGGGAAGTCCAGGCTGGGTTTTTAACAGGAAGAGGAGGAGGATTCGTTTTTTCTGGGGGGGGGGGAATTTCCTTCTCTCTCTCTCTGTCCTCCCACCCCCAATTTATTTTCTTCCAGAGAATTTCCTTTTGTCCCCCTCCTCCCCAATTCGTTCTCCTGGTCTTTTTCCTGAATGTCCTTTGTTTTTTTTCCTTATGGGTGGGAGGGAG
This sequence comes from Phrynocephalus vlangalii, assembly GCA_037367305.1. NCBI lineage: Eukaryota > Metazoa > Chordata > Lepidosauria > Squamata > Agamidae > Phrynocephalus > Phrynocephalus vlangalii. The sequence goes on along the minus strand of JAWVWN010000367.1, from coordinate 23,148 downwards.
GCAAACCTTCCACAACCCCCCTCTAAAGACCCCCCTCCATGGGACAAGCCCCCCATCCTTCTCCCCCTCCCTCTTCTTCGTGTTTTTCCCTCCCCCTAAATTTTTGCCCGCCCCTAAAAGCTTCGTTCGCCCTTTTTTCCTTGCGTGAGGTGGGGGGGGGGGTAAAGAGGATGTAGGGAGGAGGAGGAGGGTTTTTTTTTGTCCTGGATCTCCCCCCCCCCTTCATTCCTTTCCCCACTTTCCCTCCCCCTCCCTCCCCTTCCAAATCAAAAGGGGGGAGAAAAGGAGAAGGGGAGGGAGGGGGTCTGTTAGAGGGGAGAGGGAAATTTATGCCCCCTTCTCCCTCTGGACCCCCCCTCCAAAAAAACCCCACCCCACCCCAATTGCACAACCCACCTCCTCCCATCTGGGTGTGTGGTCTCTTTTCCTCCCTAGAGCCCTTTTTTGTGGAGGGAGAAAATCAGGGCAGAGCCCCCCCCCCACCCCCCGCTTTCCTCCGTCTAGGAAGAGGGACTCGCTGCCTTCCTCCTTTTTCCCCCCCAAAAAAAAATGTAATTGCACAACCCACCTCCCCTCCTCCTCCTTTTTGAGGGGGGGTCTTTTTTTTCCTCCCCTCCTTCCGAACCACGGGGGAGCCTTTTTTTTTTTGGGGGGGGGAATAATAGTTTCCCGGGAAAAAACGGGCCCCCCCGGGAGTTTTTCCTTCCTGCCCCCTTAGGGGGGGGGACTCGCCCCTTTTTCCCCCCCCCCCCTTGGGATGAGGTCCCAGTGGGGAGGGGGGGAGGCAGGGGGTTTGGGGATTTTCCCCTTAACACTACAGAATTGGGAAATTTTTAAAATGCAGCCCCTAATTTTTGGGGGGAAAAACCAAAAAAGTTTGTAATAAATTTGAAAGGCTGTTGTAAATTCTACTTTCTAAAAAAAAGAACTGAGTTTTTTTTCCCCCCATTTTGGGCCTGCCTGATTGGTGGCCCATTGCCCTCCAAAAAAGGTTTTAAAGGGGGTCCTCGTTTTGGAAAAAAAACCCCCCCGGGGTTGAGCCCTAAAACCCCTGGCGGAGCTTTTTCTCAGAGGCCGTGGGGCCAGGCCCACTTGGGATGCGGGGGGGGCTACTCGGGGGGCCCCCCCCAAAAGGGGGGGCCCCGGAAAATTTTCGAAAACTGTAGTCTCCCTTTGGGGGGTTTGGGCCCCCTTCCTTGTGGAATAAAGCCCCGGGAGTGATTTTTGGCCTTCCCTCGCCCCTCCCCCACCTTCAAAATGGTTTTAAAAAATTTGCTTTTTTAAGGGGTTTTATGGAACCCATTTTGTTTAGTTTTTCTTTTTTTTTTTCTTGCCCGCTCCCTTTTTGGGGGCTTTTTATTGATTTAGTCCCCTATCGTTGTTCTCCCCCCCTATTTTTTTTACTAAAATTTTAAAATTTATATTTTTATTGGTTTTTTTGTTTTAAAAAATTCCCAAATTCCCAGGAAAGGTTTGGTGGTAAAATGAGGAAAAAATAAATAAAAAAAAAAAAATTTTTTAAAAAAAGCAGCTGGTGGGGAATAAAAAAATACTGCGCTTTTTTGATCGGGGCAAACGGTGGGGGTGGGAGAAGGACAAAATTTTAAACCCCCAGATCAGGCCAGTTAGAGCTTCCCTGTGAAACAACCGGCCAAGGGGCCCTAACAGAAAAAGGGGGGCAGAGTTTTTAGACATTCCAGTGGCTATTTTTGCAGGGCTTGCTTAAAAAAGCCCTAAAGGGTTTTAATATGCAGAAAGCCTTTGGGGTCCACAAAAAAACCCGGTGGGGACTCTGTGAGCTCCCCAAAAGGCTTTAAAAAAGGGGGGTGAAAAAAATAGGTTTGGGTGGAACCTGTGATCCAGCAAATTGGGGGGGGCCCCAAAAAATTTTTTTTTTAAAAAGGGTCAGCCCCTGATTTTAGAAAAAAATACAGAATTAGAATCTTTGAAAAAAAACCCCCCTTAGTCATTTAAAGGGTGAGATTAAAAGGGGGGTGCCCCGAGGGAAGTGGGGAAGGGAAAGCGGCAAGGAAGGGTGATGGCGCAGACGGCGGGAAGTAAATCCCCCGGGTGAGTTAAAGGGGGGGGGGAATGGGGGGGGTTCCCCCCAGGGAAAGGGAAAGGGAAAAGGAAAAAGGTACCTAAGGATCCCCGTTTCATTTGAAGAAAGGGGGGCTTTGGCGATGGGAAAGTAGAAAAGGGGAAAAACCAAGGAAGGAGATTTATAGGGGAAGCGTGCAGTTTTTAAGAAAACTCAGATTGGGGGGGGGAGGGGTCTATTTTGGTTTCCCCCCTCAAAAAAACCCCCTTTAAAACCCCCTGAGGTGGGGGGAAAAAAAAACAGCCTTGTGTTTTTGTAGATACGGAGCAATGGGGGGAAAGTCCCCCTTTTGGGGAAAAACTGAAAGTTGTGGGGGGGGAAGGAAAAAGGGAAAAAAGCCCCCCCCCCTTTTGATTTATAACAGTTAAAAAAATTTCAGGGAAAACCAGGGGTTTTGATGCATGTTTTTGGGGCCCCCCCAAAAAGGAATAAATTTTTTGGGGGAAAAGACCTAAGGGGGAAAATGGGAATCACAGTGGAATTTAAAAGGGGGGGGAATCCCCTTTTAAGGAGTCAGTCCTGGGGGGGGGAGGAGGGGGGGGGAAAAACCCAAACCCCCCAGTGGGGCGGGGGCCGGGAAAACCCGGGGTTTATGGCTGCCCCCCCTGTAGAGTTAAATTTGAAACCAGGGCATTGAGTGGTAAAAATTAGGCAATACCCATTTGGACAAAGGGGGGGCTGAAAAGAAGGAGGACACACTGTACGAAAAAACACACACACAAAGGCATGACATTGGCATCCCCCCTTTTGAAATGTTATACGGGTTTTCAATAGGGGGACATACAAAGGAGAAACCTAGTGGCAGATACATGAGTTAAAGACATGTACTTAGGAATATGTGCTGGGTTGTCCTCTTTTTTGTCTCTAACAGGAGAGGGGGCTATGCATAACCCCCCCCTTTGGTGTCCTGTGCATAAGTTTTTGGGGTTGGTCTGGCTTGGACTTCTTTTTGAGAGTAGAAACGTTTCGTGTTCATATGGGGGCCGATAAAGTTTTGGATGAACGGAAACGTTTTATCTCTCAAAAAGGGTCAGTAGCATGACTCAACCCCAGAAAAAACACACCTGGAGCTGAGAATTTTTAAAGTGGCATAAGTTTGTCCCAGGGATGGTTGTATGAAGGAGTGGAATACAACCCCCTTTGAAACCATCTGGACAGGACCAATCTTGTGCTTTTGAAAACGGGAGTTTTATTTGAACAAAGGAACACGGGTGTTTTCCCATTTGAAAATAAAAGGGCTCCAGCACTGTGGGAGGTAGAGCAGAGGTGGATCTAGAGCAGGGAGGGGGGAGACAACCGACTTATCAGTTAGTGAAAAATAAACTTAGGAAGGGAAAAGTGATGATGTTGGTATGGGACCCATGGGCCACGAATTATAATCAAGGGGTGGCCAAAAGTGCCACTGGAGTACTAACAAGTCAAAGGGTGGTTAGATTGAATCGGTCGGGGCCTCTCCCTGAAAAAAGGGCCGAAAGTGATAGATTTTAGCCCAACATATAATCAGTCTAGGAGCCGACTAAAAGTCCCCCTTTTGGAATGAAAGGGGAAGGGAAGGAATTTTAATTCAGGGATGGGGAAGAATCTGGGTAATATACCCATTGTGGGTTTCCCATTTATTAGAAAAAAAGGCCCTACGGAATTATATCAGGAAATTTATTGATCGTGGAAGATGGGCAGGGAAGCTGTTGCCGAAATTCGGTCAGTGCAGGCACCCTGGGAACCCCCGGCCCCCGGGGGTTCGGTTTCTTTCTAAAAAAAACAACCCAAAAGAATGGAGGCCCCCCTTTGGCTGGAGTTAGAAAAAGAAAATTATAATAAGGATATAGGGTGGGGACCAGTAACACCTATTTAACAGAGGGAGAGCGGTGGGGCAATAGCCCCTTTCCCAGAAAATTTGGTTTAGCATGGAAATATAAAACAATTAAGAAGGATTTCGTATGATTTAGGGCTTTAGCAATGTTCGCTTTACGGTTACGTCTATTCAAGTGAAGTAAAATCTTAGCGGCATGCTGTCCATATAAAATTGCCCCCGATTATTGCTAAGCAGGAAGGTGGCCCGGTTTTTGGCTAAATGAAAGTTGGGTGCCCTTAGGCAATCGAGTGGGGTAATAGGACAGTAAAACTAAGAAGAGCATGTGGATCAGGTCAAAGGCCCATCTAGTCCTGCTTTCCCGTATCTCCAGTGGCCCACCCAAAAGTGTCGGGAGCGCACGAGGTAGATGTCTGTCTCCTGATACTACTCCCCATTGGCCCTTGAAAGGCCCCAGTTTTAAACCTGAAAATGATCCTCTCAAACTGTTTGTTTAACCCCGGGTGGATTCTCCCGCAGGAAACGTCCAATCCCCTTTGAAAGGGATAGGCCCGATGCTACCCAAATCCCGGGAAGGGAGTTCCACAGATAAAACCCAAAGGGTGGGTGAAAAACTATTTTCTTTTTTTTACTTTCCCCGCCCCCAATTTGAGTGGTTTTCCCCAGTTTGGTATTTTGGGAGAGGGGAAGAACGTCCCCTTTATCACTTGACTCATGCCCCGCATTTTTTGTATGTCTCATCATATCCCCCCCCAAAAGGCCCTTTTTTTCCCGACTTAAAAAGGCCCAAATGTTTAAACCTTTCCCCATAAGGGGGGTGCCCACCCCGTAATCTTTTTGCGCTCTCTTCTCCCTTTTCCAGTTCCCGCAGTACTTTTGCCATGTTTGTTTTTTTTTGCGAGTGTGTGCAGAAATACATCGCTGCAAGTGCAAACTTGGTAGGCTATTGGAAAAGAAGGGCCAGCAGCTAGAGGTGCTAGGGGGCCAGCAACATATTAAGGAGCTTGAGCGTTCCTGGACAGAGCGGAAGAGATATCCAGGTCCAGGAAAAGACAGGGAACTTTAGAGGGGAAGCACTTCCCCAACTCAGGAGGGGGAGGGTGGAGGAATGTGACCAAAAGGGGTAGAAGGCCAAAGGGACGCTCAGAGAATTTTTCCTTTCATAATCAATTGAAGCTCTTTCCCCCAGCTACCTCATGGGCAAAAATGAGGGAGAAGTGGGGTTTCCCCCGGAGGATCCCCCTCATCACTATTTATGAGATACAAGATCAGGTACATGTTGAGACCTGGTGCAAGAGAAGCTCATTGTGTAGGGGTTCTATCATTAGAAATACGGAGGGAGGATTTTTGAGGGCTGATAACCGTATGGGGCACTTGCCTGCGGGTCAAAAGGGTTCAGACATCCCAGAAATATGATAGCTTGTTGAGAGAATGGGAAAGGGGCCAGGGTCATGGTACCGTCGGTCCAAAGATTGGGGGAAAGGGCCAAACGGTCAGTTTGGAAGCCAAAATTTTAGGTTGCTAGGGTTTTAGAAGATTGAAGTCCCGGGCTTCCCAAAGGGAGCATTTTCAGAAGTGCTACTGTTCCCCGTGCAGGTCCGCCCGGCGGCAGAACTAAAAAGCCTCAATGGTGGGTGAGGCGATGGTGTCGAGGGAGGGCTTTAGATTTGTCAGGAACTGGAGAACATTTTGGGCAAACCAAACCCGTTAGGAGGGGGGGTTTCAATTGAAACATGATGGGGGCCCGATTGCTGGCATCAACCCCAAAAAGGAGCGAGCAGCTTTTTTTAAAATGTAATGGGGAACCCACAGGGCTATGTGGCATCCCCGGGTTTGGAACACCTCATCTCGGGGAATGAGGTTGGAGGGTAGAGAAACACATAGAGAGAATAGCAAATATTAACACTGGAGAAAAGCGGAATGGACGTTCGTTACTGAAAATAAAAGCTGTGGGGGGGAAAAAACAAGGCAGAGCTGTTGCGGGACCCCGTACAATGCTTTCGCAATTTCTCGAAGCCTCCCAGCAAAAATGGGGAAATTGAACTCTGGCAGCTAGGGTAACATTTTATAATACCATAACAGAACCCGGTGGAAAGGGAGAAAAAAGTGGGACCAGCAATCCCAGGCTAAAAACTCTATTGAAAGGGGTAGAAGGGGGGGGTTGGAGGAGGATGGCATCTATGTCAAAGAAGGGTAAAATCCAGCGAAAGGAGATGGACAGAGGGGTTTATCCACATAGAATCACGTGGGTTAAATCCGGTCCCAAAAAGTGTGTGATGTTGGAGTATTCTATGTCCACCCGATCAAAAACTTGGGGGGCCTTGAAATGAGGAGAGAAACATGGAGGTGGGGTAAGGGGATAGGTGTAATCATGGGGGACTTTTTAAATTTTCCCCACATTGACTGGGGCCCAAGAGCCTTTGGGGAAGAAAGGAAACGGGTTTCTCGACTTTCTGATGACTGTGCCTTAGAGCAAATTGTCATGGAGCCCCCCCGAGAAAGGAATCTAGATTAATATTGTTGATATCGGACCTCGTCAGGGATGTGAATGTAAATGAGCCTCGGGGAAAGTGACCATGCTGAAATTTTCCTTTGCCATGCATGTGGGAAAGGAAGAGTGTAAAACCAAATCAGAAAAAAAAACCCCTTTGTTTTTAAAAAGGGGGGCAAACTTCCCTCAATGGGAAACTATTTAAAGGGGAAATGAAGGGGGGGGTTAGAAAAAACCAATCTCTTCAGAGTGCATGGAGCCTTTTAAAACAACAATAATAGGGGCCCAAACAAGTGCATCCCAAACAAAGAAAGAAGAGCTCATTTAATTTCCAAGAGGACACCGGCATTTTTAACGATGGATTAGAGAGGCTCTAAAGCAAAAGGGAGAGGCCCTTTCTGTAAAAAAAATTTCCTCCCCAAAGGGGAAAATAAAAAGGAACAAAAACTCTGGCAAAAAAAAAGAAAAAAATTTATAAGGGAGGCAAAGAAAGATTTTGGGAACGAATGGCTAAAAAATAAAAAAGGGTAAAAAATAAAAGCTTTTTTTTAAAATTTTTAGAAGTAAAAAAACCTGCCAGAAAAACCCCAATTGGGGCCCCTCTGGATGGTAAAGGAAAAAAGGGGGGGTTAAAAGGAGGATTTTGGACATTGCAAGAAATTGGGGGGGTTTTTCTTTGCGTCTGTCTTCACGACAGAGGACCTTGAGCGGATTCCGCTCCTGAGCCCCCCCTCTTAAACTAAAGAATTAAATCAAATACAGGTTAAAAGAGAGGGGGTTTTGGGGAAAAAATTTGAAAAATTAAAGGATTAACAAGTCCCCGGGCCCAGATGGAAATCCCCCCAAAGGGGTTATTAGGGAACTGAGAAATGAAATTGCAGACCCTTTTAAAAGGTTTTTATATGCAACTTGTCTTTTAAAAAAAACGGCCACAGTCCCGGAGGACTGGGGGATAGCAGATGTCACCCCAAATTTTAAAAAAAAAGGGAAAAGGGGGGGGGACCCGGAAACTACAGGCCGGGTTTTCCTTACATCTGTCCCCGGGGGGAAAAAGGTGGAAAGGGCCCCAAACCCCAAAAGGGAAAAAAATTTAAAAAACATAAAAAAAACAAAACCCTTTCTGGAGAAAATCAGCATGGCTTTTGTAAGGGTAAAATTTTTGTCTTACAAAAACCCTTTTAAAAATTTTTTTTAAAAGGTCAACAGGCCCTGGTTTGGGTGAACCGGGGGATATATTTATCTGGATTTTCAAAAAAGGGTTTTTACACAGTTCCCCCCCCCAAAAAGGGTGCTGAGGAAAAAATTTTTTAAATCAGGGGGTAAGAGGGCAGGTCCTCTTATGGATTGAGAAATGGGTTAGATCCCGGAAACCCAAAAAGTAGGTTTAATGGGGAAAATTTTTACAATGGAAGAAGGGAAAAGCGGTGGCCCCAGGGCTTCCTGGGACCGGTGCCCTTTTCAATCTTTTTCAAAAAAAGACCTGGGGACAGGGAAAAAACAGTGAGGTGGCCAAGTTTTTCCGATGACCCCAAACTTTTCCTGGGGGTAAAAACCAGAGAAAGATTGTGAAGAGCTCCAGAAGGGTCTCCTCCAAACTGGGGGGGTGGGCTGAGAAATGGAAATGCTTTTAATGAACCCAAAAGTAAAGTAATCATTTTTGGGGAAAAAAAAACCAAACTTCATCTATCAACTCATGGGGTCTGATTATCCTAAAAGGTCCGGGAAAAAGATTTTGGGGGTTTTTGGTGACAGCTTTCCCTGAAGGGGTCTCCCCCAAAGTGTTTGGGAGCGGGGAAAAAGGCCAAATTTCCCTGCGGGGAAAATTTTCAAAAAGGGGGTTTAAAATAAAAAAACCAACATTAAAATGCCATTATAAAAAACAATAGTAAGGCCCCCCCTGGAGTATTGTGTACAATTTTTGGTCACCCCAAAAACCCTTTAAAAAAGACATAGGGGAACTGGAAAAGGTGCAGAAGAGAGCGAAATAAAAGGGTTACTGGGCCCGGGGCACCTCCCCTTTTGAAGAAAGGCTTAAAAAAATTTTGGGGCCCCTTTAGTCTGGAAAAAAGGCCTTGAGGGGGGATTTGATTGAGACATACAAAATAATGCAGGGGTTTAGTAAAGTGGATAGAAAGGGGGGCTCTTCTCCCTCTCCCAAAAAAACCAAAAAATAGGGGACATCCCCTCAAATTTAGGGTTTGGGGGAGTTTAAAAACTGACAAAAGAAAAAATTTTTTCACCCAGCGGTTGTAAGTTAGGGAAAACTCCCTGCCACGGATGTGGTGATGGCATCTGGCCTGGATCCCTTCAAAAGGGGATTGGACAGATTCCTAGAGGAAAAGTCCATCACGGGTTACAAACCATGATGGGATGTGTAATCTCTAGGCTTAAAAACCAGGGGGTCCTTCAAGGGCCAGATGCAGGGAGTGGTATCAGGAGACAGATATCTGTCTCATGCGCTCCCAAACGCATCTGGTGGAGCCGCTGTGAGATACAGGAAGTGGACTGATGGGCCTTTGGCCTGATCCAGCATGGCTGTTCTTATGTTCTTATGTTCTTATTTTTCCACTTGTCTTTCTTGAGATGCGGTGGTGACCAGAATTGTACACAATACTCCAGGTGCGGCCTTACTATTGTTTTGTATAATGGCATTATAATGTTGGGGTGTTTTATTTTCAATTCCCTTTTTGATAATCCCTAGCATGGAATTGACCTTCTTCACCACTGCCCCCACATCGGTAGACACCTTCATGGAGCTGTCTACCATGGTAAACACCTTCATGGATCTTTTTTCCTGATCCATCACGGGTTTGCTCAGAGTTGATAGATAAAGTTTGGATTTTTTGCCCCAATAGTATTACTTTACATTAGCTGCCCAGGGTTCCCTCCTGGGGAAAATGGGCGGGAGATGTTTAACAATAAATAAATAAATATTTGTTGTTTTTTAAAAAAATTTATTACAATTAGCAGACACACAAATAACAATATTGGTGCATACCTCTCCCCCCAGACCATCAGTTCTTCCTTGAGTTCTTCCTTTAATACTCCCAAATTCTGTTGATTTGATATTCTCTTACAGTCCTCTTCTCCAGAACTGTCTTGAATGTTTGTCGGTTCTTTCCCTTTCCTTCTACTAATACAAAGTCTATAATTTTCCCCAAATTTTCATAAAAATGTCTTTCTTCATTTCTCCTCTTTTTAAACTACAAGACAATTTATCATTTATGGCTATGTACCAATCTTCCATCCTGAGATCTAGTTTGGATTTCCAATTTCTTGCTGTAATTAATCTTGCAGCTGTCATAAGATTTGTACTAGTTCTTTTGTTTTAAATCATAATCTTTATAGTTTAACAATGATAACAATGCTATATCTGGATTACAATCATTATCTACTTGATCATCTCTCTTAACTCTAAAAAAAAACAATTTTCCAAAACTTTTTCACTATTTCACATTCCCACCATAGATGCATTATGGACCTATCTTTTTCTCACATTTCCAACACATCTTTAGAGTATTCAGCATTTATTTTATCCCAAACCCGAGTGGTGTCGGTACCATCTTAAAACCCGTTTGAAATAGTTTTTTTTCCTTTTCCTAACAGATAATGATCTCAAGATTCTCATATTCCAAATTTCCCCCAGTCTTCTTTTTTTATCTGTACATTAAGATCCTGTTTCCAGAGCTCTCTCAGAGAATCTAGCTCCTTCACTTCCAAAATGTCCCCATTATTTTGTATATTTTACGTACTAGTCCTTTCTCTATATTTTCCTGGTCAGATTCAAGCGATAAACAAAAACTGTTCAAACTTTGTGCATTCTCTAGTTGACAATTTCTTTGACCCAGTCCTTTGTCCATTTTTTCTAACTGAATATAGTTTATCCATATTAAATCATTAGATTGCAAAGTGTTTTTATGTCCTGTTTTGTTCTAATTTTACCCAACCAATCTTTTAATCTAGCTATTTTCTTTGCTTTAAATAACCCTAACACTTCAAATTCATAGGAAAATATTCCAAGTCTATTATTAAGCATAATGGGGAACCCTTCGGTGATAAAAAAATTCGATATTTTTTCCATGTAGTCATTAAATCATTCAGGACGGGGTTCTTAATCACAGAATCATAGAATCATAGAGTTGGAAGAGACCTCAAGGGCCATCTAGTCCAACCCCTGCCATGCAGGAACCCCTTCACAAACAGATGGCCATCCAGCCTCTGCTTAAAAACCTCCAAAGAAGCAGACTCCACCACCCTACTTTGAGGCACCATATTCCACTACCGGACAGCCCTAATGTCATGAAGTTCTTCCTAACGTTGAAATGGAATCTCTTTTCCTGCTGTTTCAAACCATTGCCCCGAGTCCTAGTCTCGGAAGCCATGGAAAACAAACCTGCTCCCTCTTCAATATGACATCCTTTCAAATATTTAAACACGGCTAGCTTATCCCCCTCAGCCTTCTTTTTGTAAGGCTAAACATTTCCCAGTTCCCTAAGCGTTCCTCATAAGACATTTCCTCCAGACCCTCAACCATCCGGGTCGCCCTCTCTGCACCCGCTCGAGGTTGTCAACATCCTTTTTAAATTGAGGCGCGCAGAACTGGACACTGTACTCCAGGTGGGGTCTGACCAGAACAGAATAGAGTGGGACTATCACTTCCCTTGATCTAGACACTATGGTTTGTTGATGCGTTGGCTTTCCTGGCTGCCCATCACACTGCTAACTCATGTTCAATTTGTGTCAGAACCACGGAGGTCCAGCTCCAGGTCCAGTTCGACCATCAGGATGTGGTGCGAAGGGAGTGCACTGAAACAAACAGGACTGCAGTCGGAGGTTATGGTGCGTAGAAAGGAACTCGCCAGCCGCACCCACCACTGCCTCTTTTATTCCCAAAGAACACGAACAGTTACATTAACATGGCAGACATATTTTTAGCCAATCAAAGCAGTACATTTTCCCGCCTAGTTTTCTTACTTTGCCGGGTGCATAGCTAGCATGCTGTGTGCACACCCTTAAGTGTTGTGTGCAAATTTCCTGCGTGTCGAATACGTCTTGTGTATCGTGTCCTGGCATCGCAGCGATCGCGCGATGCCAAGCGGACACAGAAAAAGAGTTTTAAAATATAAAAAAAACCCAATTCCCGGCCAAAAAGGCAGGCAAAAATATGCCTGCCTGAAGAGGGGTGGTTTCTGTGGGGGGGGGGGGGTCCCCCGGCCTCCCCCCCTCTCCTATCCTGGGCTGCTCTGGTGGGGGGCAACCTCATCGTCTCGCCGCCAACTCGCCAAGCGGCGGCACAGAAAAAAAATTTTAAAAATCAAAAAAAAGTTTTAAAAATAAAAAAACCCGATTCCCGTCCAAAAAAGCAGGCGAAAATATGCCTGCCTGAGTGAGGGCACCTACCAGAGGGGTGGTTTCTGGGGGGGGGGGGTCTCCGGCTTCTCTGCACATGCACAGAGGTGTTCTCTCCCGCCCGCCCCCCCTCTCAAAAGCAACACAGGCCCAGCCCATGGGGTCCCACCCAAACCCCCTTTCCTGTCACCCCCCCCCCCGAAACAGCTGCCGTAGACTGGAAGACAGAAGGGGGGAGTCCAGGACTCGTTGCTCTGGCCAGTTCCCCCCCCCCCCGGGATTCAAGAAACGGCTGCACCCAAACAATGAATGTAGCCAGAAAATCCTGGACCCCCCTGAGGGTCCACACCGCCCCCCCAAGTGCCTCTCAAAGAGAAAACCGGGGACCGACTGCAGGAGAGGTGGGGCGATTCCCCCCTTTCTCTCTCCCTCGTGAGAAATTTCGCATCTTTCTTACTAACTATCTACTACTGAAACGAGGGGATGGTGGGCATGGGGCTGAGAAGCGCAGGAGGGGGGGCTTCCCTTCATGGGGCGTTTTTCCATCAAAACCTTCTAGGAAAGTCCTCCTGGCTGCCTTGCAGACCATTCCCCCCCCCCCGTGTTTTTGTCCAGGAGGCGCCATTCAGGGCCATTGGCTATACAAAATGCCGCCTCCTTGTCCCTGGATAGAAACCCCGTCTCTCGGCCTCCCTTTTCGGCTGACCTGTGGTAGAGGGGGTGGGGGGATCTTCAAGAGGGCCAAATCCCAGCCTGGCCAGGATCCTTTGAGGAGGTGATTCCATATTCCCCCCCCAACAAAGAGTTGGATCTACTGAATCCAAGATGGGATCCCTTTGGGCATTCTGGGAACGAGGTCCGTCCAGGTAAGGGTCCCTTGGCCTCCTGGTTAAGAGGAAGAAGGGTAGTTATGGTTGCCCTGATGGGAGCCCCCCCCCTCCAAGGAAGCTGCCTGCCCCCCCATCATGCCTCCTCAAGAATGTTTTATTTTTTTACTGATGGATTTCATGCATTTATATGCTATGACTCCTCTGGGTCATTTACAGGAGTTAAAACCCTCGCCTGCCTCGCCACACGACCAGAATGTGTGTAGAACAACAGAGAATAAAGCTCGTAAGATCTGGGTTTGAGCAGCATGTTTTAGTGCCACTCTTGGGTCCATCCTTCTGAGGTCGGTAAAATGAGTACCCAGCTTGCTGGGGGGGGGGCAATGTGTAGCCTGCACATTGTAATTAAAAAAATTGTAAAGTAAACCGCCCAAGAGACTACTTAAAGTGGTATTGGGCAGTATATAAGCAGAACACTTGCTTTGCTTTTATTTATTTATTATTTGTTGCATTTATATTACCACCGCATCTTCCTATAGGAACTCGGGGTGGTGAACAATAAAAACGAACAGGGAAGACAAGCATAAAAATGAGCAGGAGCGTATAAAAGTGGGGAGGAACCATACCCTCCCACAAGAGATGGCATTGGCGGTGAGCAAAATAAAATGAAATAAAATAAAATGAATAAAAGTAAATAAATGAAAATTAAAAATTAACTGAAAAGGTCACCAAGGCCTCCTGAATAGATGGGTTTTCAGGGCTTTCCTGAAGGAAGGCAGGGACACTGCAAGGCGCAGCTCACTGGGGAAGATGGTTCCCACAATATGGGTCCCACCCCAGGAACGGTGCGGTCACGCGTACGCGATTTCCGCGCCTCTCTGGGTGTGGCCACCCTCAGTGAGCACGCCTGCGCCAATCTCGTGGGTCTGGACCAGTTGACCTCTGGGAGATACGCTCCACCAGTACTCTGGTCCCAAGCCGTGGAGGGCTTTGAAAATTCAAAACCAGACCTTGATCGACGGTATCAAAGGTGGCTGACAAATCAAGGAGCACCAACAGGGAGGAACACCCCGCTTATTCTTTACAACTGTACTCCATTAGAAAAAAAACTATATACTGAGCCACTGTGACGTTGCACTTTTTACAGACTCCATCGTTAAGTCAATTAACACATATAGAACTTTATTCATACATCCTGTCTAATATATATCTAATACATATATTTCACTATTAATATCTGACTCTCGTTTGTGTGTGTGTGTGTGTGTGTGTGTGTGTGGTGTGTGCGCGCGCGCGCTGTGCACGCACATGTGTGTATGCATGTATATGCATGTGTACGTGTGTGTGCACAGTGTTTATTTATTTATTTATTTGTTACATTATCATTCCGCCCACCTTCCAGAAGGAACTCTGGGCGGTTTACAACTAGTTAAAAACGGCAATATAAACAAAAAGAGGGTGAAAGCCCTCAGGCAAGAGGCGTCAAGGAGCGAGGAAAGAGGGAAAAAAGCCCATTTGGCATGCTCACCTCTGGCCTATTTAATGAGCCAAGCTGGGCAAGGGCAGAAAGGGGAAGCCGCGGCCAGCAATAAGCCATAGCCCTGGAGGCCTTCACTGATAACACAGGCCCAAACTTGGAGACTGAGGAGGTGAGGCTCCAGGGATAAGAGAGGAGAGTTTAAGGGCAACTGGTGTCCAGATCGGTGCGGATGGCTTCAATTTTAGATCTAAAATAGGCTGCAAATTGCTCACTAGTGAACTCACTAGGAGGAGGCCTGGGCTGACCAGGATTGGAGAGGTCTCGAACCACCCAGAACAAACTCCGCCTGGCGGTTCGAGGCCTCACCAATTCTCAGGGAGGCGCGAGATGTTCTAGTGTCCTGATTGCATAAAACATAACGGCTGGTCATCTGCTTAAGCACAGCTTATTCGCTGCTGTCTGATCGTTCTCCAGCTGCACTCAACCTTCTACGTTCTTGTTTCATCGCCCGCAGCTCGGCCGTGAACCACTGCGAGGAGCAAGCTCCACAACGGCGGAAGCACTTGGGGGGGCAATCCGGTCGACAGCCTCAGTTGCACCCACATGCCACTATCCACCAGGGCTTCAACCGGATCGTTAGCCAGACTGCCAGTAAGTTCCCTGAAGGCCTACCATGAACCGTGCAGGGTCCAGGAGCCTTCGGGGCAGACCCAAACAAGGGGCCGGCATTCCTGCGGGGCGGGGCGGCGATTGACAGTGAAAATTTTAGCATATGATCATGACCATGACACAGGTAGGGGTAAGATACCTCCAACCTCAGATAGGAATCTGATGATGTGGAGGTAAAAACTAGGTCCAGGGTATGGCTGCACTATTGGTGGGGCAAACAACATGCTGAGATAGATTCATGGAAGTCATGGTTCCATGAATTCCAGAGCAGCTCCAGAAAGTTCCATCCTCGGCATGCACGTTGAAGTCCCCAACCACCAAAAGGCGGGGGGGGGGGGACTTCAACAGGGAAGCCGAGACGAACTCCGAGATCTTTGGAAAGGATTGTGCTGGGTTGCAGGGAGCACGGTTACACCTGCACAATACCAAAATTATCTTGCTGACCCATCCAATAGTGAAGGCATTCTAACCGGGACACACAATGCCGCAGATCTGCTAATATTAAGAGATTCCCTGTAAACGATGGCCACCCCCAACCCTCCGACCTGCCTGCCCACTGGAGCGAAACCCGGGGGGGGGGCACAACAGGGAGAGAGAAGCCCCTCCCTCCGTGCCCACCCATGGTCTCGGTGATACATGCAGGTCGGCTCTCTCATCCATGATAACATCGTGGATGATTGGGATCTTATTGTGAACCAACCTGGCATTAATGAGGAGGCAGGACAGGCTGAGGCGCTGGCAAAGTGGCTCCCAGTTTATGTGGCGGTGAGCAGGGATCAGAACGGAACTGGCATTCAACTGCCTGAACCCAAGTTCTTCTTACCCTACTAATCCCCCGCTCCAAGCGTACCTCCCACGGCCAGACACCACTGATACTGTAGTCGCTGCCGACATGGCGACCAAAAGGAAAAAAACTTCAAAAGAACTACAAGAGATACAAAATGAATACAGATACAGTTTACACAATTTGCAACTAATATAAAATAAAAAGAAAATAATGAAAAAAAATAAAACAATAAGATAACATAAATGAATAAAAATTTAAAAATAAAAAAAATAAAATAATAGAAAAGATAATATAAGGAACAAAAATAAAAAATAGAGGACAAACGGTGAGCCTCAGAATCAAATGGGCTCCTTCCTGCGAGGGCGCCCAGTCCGTGGCCTCCAAGCTCGGGTTGCCACCTCGATCTTTCAAAAGCTGACCAAAGCCACCGCCTCCAGCTTCAAGCAGGCTCTCCGGGCCTGGGGAGGGCCCCCCCGGGAAACTCCTTGTCCGCCGCCTTGAGGCCAAGCCGCCACCATGAGGCGGGGGCAGCAGGGGAGGTCCACAGAGCCCACAGGGGGCCCATGGAGGTGCACCGGGGTTTGCCCCGATGGCTGGTCACCCGGTCAGCAGCGTCTGCCCCCAAGGCCACAGCAAACAATTCCGGAGGGCTGCCGAGACGCCCAGACCTCGGCGGAGGAAGAAGCTAGCGCCCAGGCAGGCATCAACAGATCTCAACCTCTGTAGGAAAACGGGTAGTGGAGGAGGGGGAGGAAAGATCCCGGGTCCCCAAAACCACGGCGAGAGCGCGGGGCCAAAAAAGAAAGGAAAATAAAATAACAAAAGAATGAAGAAACTAAGAGAAAAGAAAACGCGCAGTGCTGCACCCAAGGGGTTTACCACTGCCCCCGCCATCTTGCCCGCCTCATGGGTTACAAACCATGATGGAGATGTGTGTAATCTCCAGGCTTAAAACAAGGGTACTTCAAGGGCCGTGAGGGGAGTGGAATCAGGAGACAGATATCTAGCCTCGTGCACTCCCAGACGCATCTGGTGGGGCCACTGTGAGATACAGGAACTTGGATCAGATGGGTCTTTGGCCTGATCCAGCAGGGCTCTTCTTATGTTCTTGTGTTCTGTGAAGGCTGGAAGGTTTCTAGAATCACTGAACCTTTTCCACCTCCAGACATTCAAATGGTTTTCGCATCCAGAACAGAACTTAAATATTATATCGCGCGCAGACACGCACAAACACACAACCCCACAAAGAGAGTATACGTAAAAATCACATGGCAGTGTACTGGAAATTCAGTTGCTTGCAATATATACGAAGGATGCAACACAGAATTACATCAGCAAGAGAGTTTAACATGGCAAACAGACAGGGTAAAGTGATGTGACTTCCAGCAGATCGACCTCACTTTATAACATCTCCCTTGTATACAACTCTTCCAGCCCTCACAGAATATATTGCGCATCGGACGTTACATAGGGTTACATCAGCATATGTAAGCTTTTACCAAAAATTTTATCATTATACATGCCCTTTTTTACTGTAAGATCTCCTGCTGTATGTCTGAAGAAGTTTGGGCGTGCCCCACAAAAAGTTACATTAAAATATGAAAGTTAGTTTTTAAGGTGCCCATGTTTTGGGGTCTTTTGTTTTGTTATGTATTATGTTTCTTAGATTTTTGCCTGAAAAACACAAACCACCCTCTCTGAAACATCTCACTTAGCAGTTTGTTCCAAAGTGTAGGGGCGGCCTCAGAGACGGTCCAGTTTCGAGTAATCAATTTCCGGACCTCCCTGGGAGTGGACACCCAAAGTGAGAGCTCCTGAGATATTCTGGTGTGTTGGGCCTCAGTTGACCTCTGGAAGATCTGCTCTGTCAGGTACTCAGGTCCCAAGCCATGGAGGGTGTTGGAAGTCAAAATGTGTACCTTGAACCTTATTCAGTACACAACGGGTAACCAGAATGACAGAAACAGGCTTCTCAATTCTAACATCCCAATGGCTTCTCATCCATGTGAGTAATGTGATGCCTAGCAAGGTTTCCAGCTTGACTGAACCTCTTTCCACACTCCAGACATTCAAATGGCTTCTCGCCTGTGTGAGTCCTGTGATGCTTAGCAAGGCTTCCAGAATCACTGAACCTCTTTCCACACTCCAGACATTCAAATGGCTTCTCGCCTGTGTGCATTCTGTGATGGCTAGCAAGACTTCCAGAATCACTGAACCTCTTTCCACACTCCAGACATTCAAATGGCTTCTCGCCTGTATGGATTCTGTGATGGCTAGCAAGGCTTCCAGAACCACTGAACCTCTTTCCACACTCCAGACATTCAAATGGCTTCTCGCCTGTGTGGATTCTGTGATGGCTAGCAAGATTTCCAGCTTGATTGAACCTCTTTCCACACTCCAGACATTGAAACGGCTTCTCGCCTGTGTGGATCCTGTGATGGCTAGCAAGGCTTCCAGAATGACTGAACCTCTTTCCACACTCCAGACATTCAAACGGCTTCTCGCCTGTGTGAATCCTGTGATGCCTAGCAAGGGTTCCAGCTTGACTGAACCTCTTTCCACACTCCAGACATTCAAATGGCTTCTCGCCTCTATGGGTCCTGTGATGCCTAGCAAGGTGTCCAGCTTGACTGAACCTCTTTCCACACTCCATACATTCAAATGGCTTTTCACCTGTGTGGGTCCTGTGATGCCTAGCAAGGGTTCCAGCTTGACTGAACCTCTTTCCACACTCCAGACATTCAAAAGGCTTCTCATCTGTGTGCATTCTGTGATGCCTAGCAAGGTTCCAGCTTGACTGAACCTCTTTCCATACTCCAGACATTCACATAGCTTCTCATCTGTGTGCATTCTGTGATGACTAGCAAGGTTTCCAGCTTGACTGAACCTCTTTCCACACTCCAGACATTCAAACGGCTTCTCGCCTGTGTGGATTCTGTGATGACTAGCAAGGTTTCCAGCTTGACTGAACCTCTTTCCACACTCCAGACAGTCAAATGGTTTCTTGCCTGTGTGGATTCTGTGATGACTAGCAAGGTGTCCAGATTCAATGAACCTCTTTCCACACTCCAGACATTGAAATGGCTTCTCGCCTGTGTGGATTCTGTGATGGCTAGCAAGGTGTCCAGCTCGACTGAACCTCTTTCCACACTCCAGACATTGAAATGACTTCTCGCCTGTGTGCATTCTGTGATGCTTAGCAAGGCCTCCAGAATCAGTGAACCTCTTTCCACACTCCATACATTTAAATGGCTTCTCGCCTGTGTGGATTCTGTGATGTTTAGCAAGGCTCCAGAATCAGTGAACCTCTTTCCACACTCCATACATTGAAACGGCTTCTCGCCTGTGTGGATCCTGTGATGCCTAGCAAGGGTTCCAGCTTGACTGAACCCCTTTCCACACTCCAGGCATTCAAATGGCTTCTCCTTTGTTGGATTTTCCTGTGGGAACACATTGTTGAGGTGCTAGCAAAAGATTTCCCCACTTGGCATTGCTCATTCCTTTCCTCTCCTTTTGATGTTTTCGGAACCTCTTGGTCTTCCTCCTGACAAGTATAGATTTGTCCATCTTTACATCTATCTGTTTTCCTTCTAAGCCTCCTTCCTTCTGGTTTGAATCTCAACACCCTCTTTTGCATCTGAATATTCAACCTCTTCCTCTGGCGCCTGGTGTCCTCCTCTTTGATTTCTTCTCTACAGCATCTTACCTGCAAAATATAAGGAAACAGAAAAAAAAAAACACCCCAGAATTTCAAATTAAGTAACAAACTAAATGCACTGTCATGGAGGAGCAGGAGAATGAGACACAGCTCCAGGGTGGACCCACGTCCACCTGCCTCTGTGAGGAGGCCCATTGTGGCACCAGTGAATATCCTGAGTAAAACCAGGGGATTTATCCCACTCCTCCTGTGACAATCTGTGAGGAAATGGTTCTCTTCCATGGTGGGAAAAGTCTTGTAGAGTTCAGGGTAAGAAACGGATGCAAATTGTTGCACAGCCTCCTGCAGTTTAACCCCCAAACTATTTGTTTCAAATATTGCTATCCTGCTTTTCTCATTAAAAGAGACCCAGGGTGGCTCAACTCTGCTTAGGGGTTTGGGCCTCATGCAGGAGTTTCCAAACTTTGGCCCGCCATATGTTTTGGACTGCAATTCACACAGTCATAGAATCATAAGAGTTGGAAGTGACCTCAAGGGCCATCCAGTCCAACCCCCTGCCATGCTGGAACCCCATCACAATATTTTCGACAGCTGGCCAGCCAGCATATGCTTAAAACCTCCAAAGAAAGAGACTCCACCACCCTCCTTTGGGGCAGCAGATTATTCCACTGCCAAAAAGCTCTGTCATGAAGTTCTTCCTAATGTTCAAATGGAATCCATTCTCCTGTTGTTTGATACCACTGCCTCGAGTCCTAGTCTCTGAAGCCATGGAAAACAAATCTGTTCCCTCTTCAATATGACATCCTTTCAAATATTTAAACATAGCTATCATATTCCCCGCCCCCCACCTTCTTGCGAAGGAAACCTAAGCTGAGAATTCTTGGAGTTGTGGTCCAACACATCAGGAGGGCTGAAGTTTGGACTTGCCTGGGCCCTCACATATCTAGGAGGCATAAAAATACTATATAAATGCTTTCATGTATTAAGAAGAGAAGAACAGCCTTGCTGGAACAGGCCACAGCCCTTCCAGTCCAGCCTTCTGTCTCACACAGCGGTGGCTCACCATTTGCTTCAGGGTATTCCCAAGCAGATGTCTTCACCTGCTTATGATCCCCCACAAATGGCATTGAGAGATCTCCTGCCTCTCTCTCCAACCTGGGAGGTTGTCCTTCAGCATCCATCATGATAGGCATGCAGACCCTTGTTCTCCATGAACTTGTCCAGTCCTTTCTTAAAGCTGTCAAGGCTGACAGCTGTCACCTCTTCTTCTGGCAGGGAGTTCCACAGACCAGTGATCCTCTGGGTGGAAAAAGTACTTTCTCTCGTTTGTTTTCTCTTATTTGTCATTTTATGGCCCACCATTAATTATTTTATTCATTTGTATTTGTATTTCTATACCGCCCGTCTTCCAAAGGAACTCCGGGTGGTTCACAAGAAACAAAATGAAACAATAACTGCCCGGAGTTCCTTCGGGAAGACAGCGTGGTATATAAGCCATAAAAAAATAAAATAAATAAATAAATTGATATAAAATGCAGCAAAGATGGTGGCAAATATGTCTCAAGGGAGGTGCGGGGGGAGAAGGGAATATTCCTCTGGCCAGGTGGTGGTGGTGTTGCCTCTTCCTTCTTGTTCTAGGAAGTCGGCACTCGCTGCCTTTTCTCTCCCCCCCCCCACCATGGGTCGGGCCCCCAAATCCAAATGAAAATTGGGGGGTGGGGGGGAGAGAGAGAAAAGGCAAGGAGGCGGGGGCGGTTGGCGAGGGGGGGGCCGGAGAGGGGGCGGGCACTCTTTTTGCCCCCGGAGCCCAAGGTGTGTTTGTGGGGGAGGCTCCTTCCTTCCTAACAACCCCCAGTGGAGCCGTCCAGCCCCCCTCACCCTCTTCCTCTCCATTAACCCCTTCTCATCCCCAGTGCCCCCCACTCCACCGACCCCCATCCCCATATCGCATCTCTATCCCCCCCACCGCCCCTCCCGTCCTGTTGGGGGGGCAGATCTTTTCCCCTCCTTCCTGCAAACAGTCAGTGGGGAGGGGGGCTGGTTGTTTTTTTATGGGGGGGATTACCTCCTCCACCCCCCACCGTCCCCTGTCCCGGTTCGGCCTTGCGGGGGGGGGGAGTGAAGGAGGGGGAGGAGGAGATTGAGGGGGGCAAATGTAGTCCTCCTTCTGCATCCAGACCCAAAGGCGGGGGGGGGGGGGTTCAGCAACAGCCCTTTTCTCCCCCCCCTCCCTCCCCACCAGCGTCTATCTCCCCCCCATCTCTAACCCCCCATCTCCTCCCCCATCTGTATCCCCCTCCCGCCAATAACATTTGCAAACCCCCCCCCCAATTGCACAACGCACCTCCTCCTCTTCCTCCTTATTCTTGGGGGGGGGTGTATCTCTTTTCCTCCCCTTTCCAGCAACCACAGAGGAGAGCCTTGTTTTTGTCGCTTCCTGCCACTCTAGGAAGCGGGACTCGCTGTCCTCCCCCCGCCCCTTGGGGGACCGAACACTCCCCCCCCCGCCCCGCCCCTTTGTGCTCGCGTCCGTTGTTCAAGCGAAGAGCCAGTGTTGCGCAAGTCCCCGGCCCCGCGGCTGGCCTGTTTCCTTTCCTTTTTTTCCTGATTTCCCTCTTGTTCCGTCGCTGCCCTTCTTCTTCTTCTTTTCTTCTTCTTCCTCCTCCTCCTCCTCCTCCTCCTCCTTTCTTCGATGGGGGGGGGAAAAAAGGAGCTGGGCTTGAACCGCCGGAGCTCCCTCCGCTGAGCAGTGCGGGCGCACCCGGACTCGAACCTCCTCCGGAGCTGCCCCACCGTGTGAGGGAGCCCCGCCCCAAGAGGCAGGCAGCGGTGGTGGTGGTGGGGGGGGGCGGGTGGAGGGAAAGATCGGTGGTGGTGGTGGGGAATCTGCCTTCCTCCTCCCTCCTCTCCTCCCTGGGACCGAGAAAGGGGAGCCCCTCCCAACCCTTGCAACCCCTCCCTCCCTCCTTCCTTCCTCCTCCTGGGTCTCCCCTCTTCTGCCCCATTTGAGTGGGGAGGAGACCCCTTCCCTTCCCTTGGAGCCCTCCTTCGCCCCTCCCTCCTCCTTCTCAATCCACACCTGGGGAGGGACGACCCTCCCCTTACAACCCCAATCATCCTCCCCTCCCCACGACAGCCCCAATCATCTCAGTCATTCTCGCCAGGAAAATGGGGAAACCTTTTGGGACCAGCCCAACCTCTTCCGGAGGGGGTGGGTTGCACTTGAACCAGGACGGGGCCAGAGGGATGGCGCTCCATCCCCCAAAAGGCCCCAGAGCAGCTTTTACACTGATTAAAGGGGGGAACCAGCAGGAGCTGAGCGGCATCCCGTTCAGAAGACCTCATCCCCATGGAAGGAGGTCTCGGGAGAGGGTAGAGGACCACCAAGGGATGACATAGCAGGTATTAGCCCTGGGAGAATCACGGGAGGTGGTAGTTTGTCTACTGGAATTTAAAGCATTGTGTGTGTGGGGGGGGGGGAATGAAGAAGCAGCCACTCTTGGGGGACCCACCTGTACAGGTGCTTCTACCCCATAAGCCTCCGAGCAAGATGGGAGAACTTGAACATTTGGCAGCTAGGGATAACATAGATATAATAGCCTAATAGAAACCTGGTGGAATGTGGACTTGCACTAGCTGTATTCAGACTGATTTAAGCTGTTTGGATGAGCAGCGAAACGTTTCTATCTCTCAAAAAGAAGTCCAGTAGCCATGACTCAACTTCCAGATAAACTCACCTGGATGACTGAGAATCTTCACAGACATTTGGAAATCACTGATTTAAGCGATCCCAACTAACTATCTGGAAAAAAACTCCCTGATGGTTAGAGCAGTACGGCAGCGGAACCAATGACCTCCGTGCTCAAACACTGGAGGCGTTGAAGAGAAAGTTGGACCACTACCCGGCAAATAGTTTTGATTTACATTTCTGCATAAAGGAAAGGAGGGCGGTTTGGACTTGAGGGCTTGGGGACCC
>JAWVWN010000365.1:0-25877 GCA_037367305.1 Phrynocephalus vlangalii | reverse complement strand
AAAGATTGAAATTTGGGGGGGCCCCTCCAAAAGGGGGAAAAAAACCCAAACAGGAAATTTTTGGGGGTTTTTCTTTTGTTTGTGGTTGTGAAAAATATTTATATAGAGGGGAGAGAGTTTTTAAACCCCCTTTTGCTTTTTCAGGAGGCATTTGGCAACCATTAATTTTTTTTCCCCCTCCCTTTTTTGAGCTGCCATCCCCCCCGGGGGACTCCGTATTCTTTTGTCCTGTTGTTTTTTTTTTTAAATTCTTTTCTTTTTTTTATTTTTTTTTGTGATCATAAAGGGGGGGAAAATTTCCCCCCCCTTGGGGAAAAACCCCCACCCGGGTTTTTAAAAAACCCCCGGGGGGGGGTTATAAAAAAAAAAAAAATTTATATAAAATTATATTTTTTAAAATTTTTATATAAATTATATATATATATTATATATATATATATATATATATTTATATATATTATATATATATATTTTTTATATGCATGTTGGGTGGATTGGGGTTTTTTTCCCCGGGGTAGAATTGGTTTTTTTGGGTTTTTTCCCGAGGGGGTTTTTACTCGTCATTTTTCGGGTTTGGGGGTTTGGGGCTTTGTTTTCTTAAAAAAAAATTTTTGATCTCAGTTGTTTTTCCCTTCATAAATACTGCTGGGGGGGGGGGGTTTGCTTGCTCTGTTGTGATTGTAGGTTCCTTTGTTCTTTTGTGACTGCTGTGTGGCGGGGGCGATCTTTAAAGGGTTTTTTAAAATGCCCTGGTGGGTTAGAGGGCTTTTTAAAAAAATTTTCCTTTGTGGGGAGGGGGGGGGAATGTGTTTTCTATCACCCTTTTTTTTTTTTAAAAGACCTTGGTGTTGGGCGTTCTGGCAGCATCCTTTTTTTGGGGTGGAGTGGGGTCCTGGTCTTGTGAATTCATTTTGGTCGGGAAAAAGGGGTCTGGGGTTCCCAATTTTTTTTTTGGGTGTGTAAGTGTGTTTCCATGGGTGACTGGAGTGGGGGGTAGCAGTAGATGGTGCAGTCGGGGTTTTGTTATTGGAGGTGGTTTCTTTTTTTTTGGGGGGAAAAGGGTCTGGGTTTGTGTTTGGTGTGGAGGGGAAGGGGGGTTGGCATCTTTTTGCCCTTTTTTGGCCCCGGGTCAGTTTTTTTGACAGAGGCTCGTCTTTTTTCCCCGGGAAAATTTCCCAAAATGTCAGGCCAAGCGGGAGGTGTAACACGTTTATTCATGTTGTTTTTTGGGGGGTTTTTCTATTTCAATGGCTTTTTTTTGGTTTTTTTGAATGTTGAAAAATTCATTTTGGGGGAAAAAAATTTGGTTTTTTCCCCAAAAAAAAATTTTTTTTACCCGTTGTTTTTTGTCTGGAAAGGGGGGAGGAAGATTTTTCTTCTTTTTTGACTGCGTTCTTGTGTTCTGCGTTGCGTGCGCTTTTTCCCCCCGTTTGGCTGTCCGATGTATGTGGCTGGGCAGGGCTTTTTCATGGTTTTTTTTTTTTTTGTAGAAATCCCTGGTTTTCTAGTCAAACTTGTTTTGGGGTTTCTTTAAAAAGGTTTTGGGGGTTTTTTTTTGGGCGGGGCAAAAGGCTGTCTTGATATTGTGTTTGTGGAGAATTTTGCTGATTTTGTCTGGGTGCCTTTGATGTAAGGGAGGGGGGGAGTTTGTTGTTTCTTTTTTCTTGGTTCTTGGGGGGTGTTTCCCTTTTTTGGTTTTGTTTGGTGATGGTGTTTTTTTGGAATCCGTTCGCAATTAAAAATTTCGAGGGTGTGTAATTCGTTTTTAGGTGGTTCTTTGTAGCGAGGGTTTGGTTTGGAGATGAGGGTTTTTGTACGGATTTGATTGTGCGGGGGGGGTTTGTGATTGTGTTTTAAAAGAAAGCGGTTTGTATGTTTTTTTTTTGGGGTAGATGATATGCCCAAAGGGCCGTCGGGTTTTTTGTGGGATTAGGCCCCCCCCGGAAAAAAGGGAAAAGTTGGTTGTTGGTTTTCTATTTCCTGGGGAATTGTTTTTGGGGTGTAGGCTGTTGAGATGTGGGGGGAAATTTTGTTCATTTTTTTTTCCCTTGGGCCAAATAAAAAGGTGTTTTTTTTTTTTTTTTCCCAACATATTGAGCCGTTTTTTGGGTTTTTTGGACTTTTTGTAACGCTTTGGGGTTTCAAAGTGTTCCATATATGGTTTGCGATGACCGGTGAGAGGGGTGATCCATGGGTGCCCTTTTTTTATTTTTTTGGTATCTTTGTCCATTGGGGAATGAAGTATGTGTTGGTTGGGGCAGTGGTTGGTCACCCCCGGGGGATTGCTTGGGGGGGTTGTATTTGTTGTGGTAGCTGTCAAGGCTTCTTGAATGGGCACTTGTGGGAAGGCGAAAAAAACGGGGGAAGCTCACGATTGGTCGGGGGGTTTTGTGGGTTTGTTTCTTTAAATTTTTTAAAAATTTTTGGAACTTTTTTGTTTTTTAATGAAGTGTGGATTCTGCGGGGGGGCGGGGGGTTGTTTGGCAAGATATTTGGCGGGGTTTTTTTGTGAGGGGGGCCTATGGGCTGACTATGGGTCTGAGAGGTGTTCCTTCTTTAAAAATTTTTTGGGGGAGGCCGTGGGTTTTTGGGGGGAAATCTGGGGTTTTTCTCTCTGGGGATGATGTTTGGGTGATTTTTTTTTAAGGGAGGGCTTTTTTTTGGGGTTTTTGGGGGGTTTTTTTTCCCCAGGTGGGGGGGGGGGTCGGGTTCAAAGGTATGAAAAAAAGGTCTTGTAAAAGGGTTGGATAGTTTGGCTTGGTAGTCAGTGTGTTCACCCCCCACTGTGGCATTGCCTTTGTCTGTGGGGGGGGGGGTTATGTTGTTTTTTTTTCCCCCCGGTTTGGGGTGAGGGCTTTTTGTTCTTCTTTTTTTTAAAAAAGCTTCTGGGTGGTTTGCGGAGCAGAGGACTTGGTGTTTCCCCAGTCTGATTTTTTTGGGCCCCTTTATCGGGGGGTTAAAATTTTTGGGTTTGGCGGGGTTCCACTCCGCATATGTGTTTTCAGGGGGGGAAAGTGTCGGGGGGGCCCCCAAAATTAAAAACCTTTGGAAAAAGGGTTTTTGGGCCTGCGAGGGGGAGTGTCCTGTTTGGTATGTTATAAAAATTTGTTTTCATGGGCTGCTGTAGGGGGGGGTTTGGGGGTTTTGGGGTTTTTTCCCCTTTTTTTGGATTTTTTTGGTGTGTTTTTTTGTTTGGGGGAAAAGGGCTCTGTTTCAGCTCTCCGGCGGCGAGTTTTTTGGTTTTTTTCCAGGGGGTTGGGGGGGTTTTTTTTGCTGAGTTTGGGTTTTGGGGGGGTGGGGGAGGTCTCTTTTTGGGGTTTTTCTAGTAGGTATTTTTTCCCCTGTAGTTCGTTCTGTTGGGCTATTTTTTTTTTTTTTTGGAAAACCTTTCGTGGTTTGGGGGTTTTTTGGGGGGGGAATTTTTCCCCCGGGAAAATTTTGGGGGGGAAACCCTTTTTGTCTGGGGGAGTTGCGTAGGAATGAAAAATTTTTCCCTTTTTAAAATGGGGGGCTCTTGGGGGCTTTTTGGTTCTCATGGGGGTTTTGGTAGCGGGAAAAGGTTTTTTCCCCCCGTAGAGGTGGATTTTGTTTTCGTAGTTTTTTTACGGGTATAGGTATGCATGTTAGGGGGGGTTCGGGTTTTTTTCCCCTGTAAAAAATTTTGGTTGTTTTGGCGAGGTTTCGACAGGGTTTACTGTCATCTTCAGGCGGGGGTTTTGGGGTTCTGTCTTCTAAAACAAAGCTTTTACTCATTTTAAGCCCCCTTTTTTTAAAAAAACTGCGGGGGGGTGTGGTTTGTTTTTCTTGTTGTGATTGTGGGGTTCCCTTTTTTTTTTTTGTGTTCCCCGTGGGGGTGAGGGGGATCTTTTTAAAGGGTTTAAAAATGCTGGGGGGTTAGATGGTGTTTAGAGGACTCCTGGGGTGGGGGGGGGGCGGGAAAATGTGTCAATCACCCCTTTTTTTTCTTAAGCCCTTTTTGGGGGGGGGCTTTTGGGGGCACCCCGGGCTTTGGTGGGTGGGGCCCCGTGTCTTGTGAATTCATTTTGGTCTGGTACGTGTCTGTGGTCTCCCAATGTTTTTTTTGGCGTGTGTAAGTGTGCTCCATGTGGTGACGGGAAAAGGGGGGGGTAGCGGGGGATGGTGCAGTGTGGTTTTGTTATTGGAGGGTTTTGGGTTTTGTTTCATCTGTGGGAAGGGTCTGGGTTTGTTTTTTGGGGTGGATGGAAGGTGGGGGAAAATTTTGTGCCTTTTGGACCTGGTTTTCGTCTTTGTGACGGGGCTCGTCTTTGACCAGGGCTAGTTTCCAAAAGTCAGGCAAGCGGGAGGTGCATCACTTTTTTTTCATGTTGTTTGGGGGGGTTTTTCTATTTCAATGGCTTCCATGATTTTGACTGTTGAAGTTTTTAGTTTTGGGATGGGGTTTGGTTTCCCCTTTTAAAATCAATTTCTTTTACCTGTTGTTTTTATTTTTCTGGAAAGGGGGAGAGGAAAATTTTTTTCCCTTTTTTTATGCGTTCTTGTGTTCTGCGATCTTTTCGCTTATTCCCCTGTTTGTCTGTGGGGGGTATGTGGTGGGCAGACTTTGCATGGTATTTGTGGGGCCCCCGGGGTTTTTTGCTCAATTTTTGGGCTTTGGGGTTTTTTTTAAAATTTTGGGGTATTTTTTTTTTTCCCGGGGAAAAAAGGTTTTTCTTGATTTTTTGTTTGTGGAGAATTTTGCTGATTTTGTCTGTGGTGCCTTTGATTTTTAAGGAGGGGGCAGTCCCCTTTTTTCTTTTTCTGTTTTTTGGGGGTTTTTGGGGGGGGGGTTTTTTTTTTGGGTTTTGTGTGGTGATGGTTTTTTTTTGGGAAAAACCGTTGCAATTAAAAAATTCGGGGGGAGTGTGTAATTCAGTTTTTAGGTGGGTCTTTGTCAGCAGGCTTTTGGGGGTTTGGAGTGGGGGTTTTTTTTTTTGGAGTTGTTCTGTGCGGGGTTTTGGGGTGTGATTGTGTTTTTTAAATAGCGGTTTTTTTTGTGTTTTTTTTGGTAGATGGTTTTTTCCAAAAGGGCCCCTGGGGTTTTTTTTTGATTAGGACGCCCCGGGGAAAGGGGAAATTTTTGGTTTTTTGGCTTCTATTTCCTAGTAAAATTTTTTTTTGGGGGGGTGGCTTTTTTGGGGGTGTGTGAGGAAGTTTTTCGTTTTTTTTCCCTTTTTGGGGCCCCGAAAAAAAAAGGTTGGGGCAACTATTGAGCCAGAGTTTGGGTTTATGTTTGGAAAAAAATTTTTGGGAGGTTTTGTAGGGTGGCTATGGAGGGATTGGGTTGAGAGGTGTTCCTTCTTTGTGAATCTTGGGGAGGCCGTAGAGTTGGGGGGGCTTTTTGGATGATTTCCCCGGGGGGGATGTGTTGGTTTTGATTTTTATTAAGGGAAGGTTTTTTTTTTGGCTTTGGGGTTTTTTTTCCCGGTGGTGGTGGGGCTGTTTTAAAAAGGTATGAAACAGGGTCTTGATAGGTTGGAATTTTGGCTTGGTAGCATGTTTCCTTACCCCCGGGGAAAATCTGGGAAAAAACAAATACCGCCTTAACGGGGAGGAAACCTTCCAGGACCAGAACCTAAAAAAAACTAGAACCCCGAAGAGCCACATTTTAAGTGACATTGCATTCCTAGAAAACCCGAGAAAAAAAATGGTCCCCACAAGTTCCCCAACTGAAATTCCATCAAAAAACCCCCTCCGCAAAAGGATCCTGAAAAAAAACAAACTACCCCCATCAGAAGGGGAAATAAAACAGGAAAAGATACCTACTAGATAAACCAAAAAGAGCCTTCACTTCCCCTCAAACTAAGCAAAAAATCCCCCAACACTCTGGAAAAACAAGCAACTCCCCGCCTGGAGAGCTGAAAAGAACCTCCCACAAAAAAAAAAACACACCCCCCAAAATCCACAAAGGAAAAAAAGCCAGAACCCCCAAACCCCCCCCCCCAGCACCATGAAAAAAATTTTATAAAATTTTCAACGGGGCACTCACCATGCAGGACCCAAAACCTTTTCCAAAGGTTCACTTTGCAGTCGCCCCCAGACACACCCCCCCTGAAAACTATTTTGCGGGTGGAAGCCCCCAACCAAAATAACCCAGATGAACCCCAAAAAATCGATCAAGGGGCCCCCAAAAGTCCCCTTTTTTTCCCGAAAACCCAGAAGCAATTTACCAAAAAAAAAAAGCCCTCCCAACCTGGGGAAAGGAAAAAACATAATCATTCTCCCCGCAGAAAAGGGAAGCCACAGGGTTGAAAAACTTGCTACCAAGCCCAAAATACCAAAACCCACTAAAGGGCCCCCGCTTACATCCTTTGAAAAGACCCACCACCAAAAGGAAAAAAAACCCCAAAACCAAAAAAAAGGGCCCCTC
Organism: Phrynocephalus vlangalii; assembly: GCA_037367305.1. NCBI lineage: Eukaryota > Metazoa > Chordata > Lepidosauria > Squamata > Agamidae > Phrynocephalus > Phrynocephalus vlangalii. Next base: position 19,489 of record JAWVWN010000365.1, on the reverse strand, counting down.
CCTTAAATGAAGAAAAAGCCAAGCATCACCCCAGAGAGAAATCACCAGATCCCCCAAGCTCAAAAGGGCCCCCCCCCCAAAATTCACAAAGAAGGCCCTTCAACCCATGTCACTCATAGGCTCATCTAAAAAAAATCCAAAAATTTTTTGCCAAAAAACTCCCCCCTATCCAATTCCATACTTATCTAAAAAAACTCGTTCCACTTCATAGAAATTTTTAAAGAAACAAGACCAAAAACCAATGCCCTACTCGTGAGCTTCGATGTTGTTTCGCTCTTCACAAAAGGGCCCCTTAAGAACCCTTGACAGCAAATCCACAACAAATAAAACCCCCCCAAACATCCTAGATCTGCCAACCAGGGGCCAAACCCAAACCCATCTTCATCCAAAAGGAAAAATTTTTAAAAACAGATAAAGGAAGACCCAGGGGTTTAAAACCCCTTCCCCCCGGTCTCGCAAACCTATATAGGAAAACACTTTGAAACCAAGCGTTACAAATTTTCCAAAATTTTAAACCCCCAAAACTCTGGTCGATATGTTGACGACCCTTTTTGTTATCGGGCCCCACGGGAAAGAAAACTAAAAAAACTTCCTCAACATTTCAACACCCCCACCCCAAAATTAAATTCCAGGAAATAAAACCCAAAACCAAAATTCCCCTTTCCGGGGATTTCCAAAAATTAAAAAAAACCCGACGGTCCTTTGGGGGAAAATTTACCATTACCAGAAAAAAAACACATACAAACCGCTATTAAATTAAAAATACACCAAAACCCTGCAATTTTAAAACTCCGTAGCAAAAACCCCACCCCCCAAAAACCAAACCCTCCTGCCAAAGACCCCTTTTAAAAATAAATTACACACTCTTTCAATTTTTTAAATTTGCGAACGGTTTCCAAAAAAAAAACCATCCCAAAAAAACAAACCCAAAAAGAAACCCCCCCCAAAAACCAAGAAAGGGGAAGAGAAAAACGGCATCCCTCCTCCCTTACAAAAAGGCCCCACGACAAAATCAGAAAAAATTTCCAAAACACTTTATCAAGACAGCCTTTTGCAAAAAAAAATAGCCAACTTTTAAAAAGAAACCCCAAAGAAAGATTGAGCTAGAAAACCAGGGAGTTACGAAAATCCCATCAAGCTGCCCAGCCACAAACTCGGACAAAAAAGGAAAAAAAGCGCACGAAATCGGAAAACAAAAACAAAAGTAAAAAAAGGAAAAAAATTTTCCCCCTTTTTCTTTTCCAGACATAAAAAACGGTATAAATTGTTTTGGGGAAAGAACCCAAATCCCCCCCAAAAAAAACTAAACATTAAAACAGTCGAATAATCATGGAACCCATTAAATAAAAAACCCCCCCAAAAAAACATGAATAAAGGATGACCCCTCCCGCTTCCCTGCCAAAAAACTAGCCCGGTCAACGACGACCCCTGTAAAAAGCGACACCAGGCCAAAAAAGGACACAATTTTGCCCCCCTTTCCCATCCACACCAAACACAAACCCGACCCTTCCCAAGTGAAACGAAACCCCCCCAATAACAAAACCCGACTGACCTTTTTTGCTAACCCCCCCCAGCCCCCACTTGGAGAACTTCACACGCCAAAAAACATTGGGACCCCAAACAGTGCCAGCCCAAAAGAATTCCAAGCACGGCCCCACCCCCAAACCCCAGGATTTGCCAAAAACGCCCATCCCAAAAGGTCTTTAAGAAACAAAAGGCAAAAGGGGAAAACAAACCCCCGCCCCCCCCACAAGGAGTCTCTAAACAGCCATCAACCCCACCAGCATTAAAATCCTTAACGATGCCTCAGCCACCAGGATCACAAAAGAAAAAAGGAACCCTCAATCAAACAGAGCAAAAAAAACCCACCCCCAGCAGTATTTATAGAAGGATTAATGAGATCACGCTTTGCTTCAAAAGGGCAAAACCGAACACCACCCCGAAGGGAGAGTGGGCCTCGTCAAACGTCCCCCAAAAAAACCAGATTTCTACAGGGAAAAAAACCCGAATCCCCCTAACTGCAAAACCTATCCCCCTAAAAAAACTACGAAAAAAAAATACCCCCCCTCTAGGGGGGGGAAACCTTCCGCTGACCAGAACCTTTTGAAAAATAGAAGCGAAGAGCCCCAATCTTATGTGACTTTTTTTTCCACGCAACTCCGGGAAAAAAATGTGATCCCCCAAAATTAACTAAAATTTTTCCCCTAAAAACCCCATCCAGCGAAAGGTTCCAAAAAAAAACAGAACTACCCCCAATCAAAAGGAATAAAAGGAAAAAAATACCTAATGATAAAACCCAAAAGAGACCTACTCACTCCCACCTAAAAAACCCGCAAAAAAAATCCCCCACTTGGAAAAATTTTCCAAGCAAAATCGCCGCCGGAGAGCTGAAACGAGCCCCCACAAGACAGGAAAAAAACCAACAAATCCAAAAAAGGGGGAAAAAACGCCAGAACCCAAACCCCCTAAGCACCCCCTGAAACAAAATTCATAACATATCGGAAAAGGGCACTCACCATCGCAGGGGACCAAAGTTTTTAAGGGGGTTCCAACTTTGCAGTCGCCCCCCGACCATCCCCACTAAAAAAAAAATTGGGAGGGAAGAAGGGCCCAACCAAAATCAACCCCTTAAAGCCAAAAAAAATTTTAAAAAAAAATCGAAGCCCCCAAATTTTTTCTGCTCCCAGAAACCACCAAAGCAATTTCCCAAGAAGAACAAAAACCCCTCCCAACCGGGAAAGACAAAACAAAATCATTCCCCACGAAAAGGCAATGCCAAGTGGTGAAAAAACAATTTTGGGGATCCAAAGCCAAAATTTTTCCAAAACCTACTACAAACCCCTGTTATTTTCCTTTTTAAAAACAGACCCCCCACCTACCGGAAAAAAAAAACCCCCAAACCAAATAAAAGCCCCCCCTTTAAAGTGAAGAAATAAGCCAAGAATCTTCCCAGAGAGAAATCATCCAGATCCCCCAAGTCTACGGCCCCCCCCAAAGATTAAAAAAGGGGAAGGAACACCTCTGGGGCCCATAGTCGCTCCATGGTCACCTCTCCAAAACCTCGCCAAATTTTTGGGGCCAAACAATCCCCCCCCTAGCAAAATTTTCCATCTTTTTCATAGTACAAAACTGTTCCACTTTTTTGAAATTATAAAGAAAAAAGCCCTTCAACCCAAGGCCTACTGGAGCTTCGATTTGTTTCCCCCCTTCCAAAAAGTGCCCATTCAAGAAGCCTTGACAGAAATCCAAAACAAAAAAAACCCCCCCAAGCACCCCGGGGATCTGCCCAAACCACTCCAAAAACCAAAAACATATTACCAAAATGGAAAAAGATACAAACAAAAAGGACCCCCCAGGGATAACCCCCTCCCGGGCCCCCTTTCGCAAAACCTTTTGGGGAACATTTAAACCAACGCGTTACGAATTCCCAAATTTTAAAACCCCAAAAAATTGGTGATATGTTGAAAACCCTTTGGGGTTCCTGGCCCCGGGGGAAAGAAAAGGGAAAAATTCCTTTTCCAATCTAAACACCTTTTAACCCCAAAAAAAAAATTTCACTTGGAAAAAACCAAAACAACCAATTCCCCCTTCCGGACCCCCTTAATTACAAAAAACCCGGGCCCTTGGAAAACTCCATCTCCAAAAAAAAACCCCATACAAACCGCTATTAAATGACAATCCCCCCAACCCCCCCCCCACGGAAATTAAAACTCCGTAAAAAAAACCCTCTCTCCAAAACCCCCCCAAAACGCCTCGTGAAAAGCCCCCCCTAAAAACTGAATTAAAAAACTCTCTAAAAATGTTTTAATTGAAAAGGATTCCAAAAAAACCATCACCAAACTAAAAAAAAAGAAAAACCCCCAAAACCCCAAGAAACAGAAGAGAAAGGCCTGCCCTCCCCCTTTACATCAAGGCCCACAGAAAAATCGCAAAATTTTCCACAAACACAATATAAGGGGACAGCCTTTTTCACCCCCCAAAAAATCCCCCAAATTTTAAAAACCCCAAAGAAAAGATTGAGCTAGAAAACCGGGGGTCTACGAAATACCATGCAAAGTCCCCCCCAGCACATACAGGGGGAAAGACAAAAAGGGAATAACCCCAGCATCGAAAGAACCAAGAACGCAGTCAAAAAAGAAGAAAAATCTTCCTCCCCTTTCCAAAAACTAAAAAAAAGGGGGTCAAAAATTTTTTTTGGAAAAACCCCCAAAACTCATCCCAAAAAATGAAACTTCAACAGTAAAAATAATCATGGAACCCATTAAAAATAGAGAAACCCCCAAAAAAACATGAAAAAAGTGATGACACCCCCCGCTTCCCTGACATCGGGAAAACTACCCGGTTTTCAACAGACGAGCCTCTGTAACAAAGATGACACCGGTCCAAAAGGCCAAAAAATGCCCCCCCCTTCCTTTCCCAACCCAAACCAAACCCGCCCTTCCCCCACAGATGAAACAAAAACCACCTCCCAAAAAACAAAACCAGATCCCCCCATCTACTGTTTTCCCCCACCCAGTACCCCCGGGGGGCACATTTTTCACGCCAAAAAAACATTGGGAACCCAGGAAAGAGCCCCCCAAAAAGAATTAAAGACACAGGCCCCCACCCCCCAAACCCGGATGTGCCAGGGAAACCCCCCCCAAAAGGTTTAAGAAAAAAAAGCTGATAGACCCACCCAGCACCTCACCCAAAGGATGTCTCAAAAAACCATTTTAACCACCAGGTTAATCCCTTAAGATGCCTCACCCCCCAGCAGATCACAAAAGAAAAAAAGGAACCTAAATCAGCAACAAGGGAAGAAAACCAACCCCCAAAACAGTATTTATAGAAGGATTTTTTAAATGGCACGCTTTGCTTCAAAAGACAAAGCCAGAACCCCACTAAGTGACGATAGACCTGTCGAAACGTCCCCAAAAAACCGGGTTTTCCGGGGGGAAAAAACCCAATCCCCCCTAACATGCAAAACCATACCGTGAAAACTAAAAAAAACAAATACCAAAACCCTTACGGGGAGGAAACCTTAAAACGGGGCCGGGGAAACCCATGAGAAACTAGAAGGGAAAAAAAGGGCCCCCATCTTATGTGACATTGCATTCCCAGGAAAAATGCCGAGAAAAAAATGGCCCCCCAAGCTTCCAACTAAAAAATTTCCCCTAAAAACCCATCCGGAAAAAAGGGCCTGAAAAAAACCCCGGAAAAACCCTAATCAAAAGGAAATACACGGGGAAAAAATTTTCCCAATTTTTTTAAAAAACCAACAGGGGACCAAAACACCTCCCCCAAAAATCAGCAAAAAAACCACCCAACACTCTGGAAAAAATCCAAAAAATCGCCGCCCGGGGGGAAAAGGCCCCCCCAAAGGGGCGACACCCACCAACAAACTCCAAAAAGGGGAAAAAAACCCCGAAGCCCCAAACCCCCCCTCGCACCCTAAAACAAAAAAGTTCATAACATATCAGACGGACACTCCCATGCAGAGCCAAAGGGCCTTTCCAAAGGATTAATTTGCAGTCGCCCCCAGCACACCCCATTTAAAAAAATATTGCGGGGGAAAACCCCCCTAAAACAAAAACCCCCATGAACCAAAAAAAATTTTAGACTCAAGCCCCAATGTCCCCGCCCCCAGCCCCACCCAGAAGCTTTTTAAAAAGAAAACAAAAAACCTCCCAACCCCGGGGGGAAAAACAACAAAATCATTTTCCCAGCAGACAAGGAATGCCACAGGGTGTGAAACATCTGACTACCAAGCCAAACTATCCACCTACTACAAGACCCTGCTTAATACCTTTGAACACGAACCCCACCACCCCCCGGAAAAAAAACCCCAAAACCCCAAAATAAAACCCTTCCCTTAAAAGGGAAAAATAAACCCCAAGCATCCCCCCAGAGAAAAATCCAGACCCCCAAGTTGGCCCCCCCAAAGATTCAAAAGAAGGAACACCTCTCACCCCCATGTCAGCTCCAAAAGGGTTTCCCCTCCCCCAAAACCCTCGAAAATTTTTTCTTCCAAACAACTCCGCCCAGCAGAACCCATCACTTCATACGAAAAAAACTTTTTTCCACTTCTAGAAATTATAAAAAAAACAACCCCAAAACCCAATGCCACTTGGCTTGGGAATGTTTTTTGGGGCTTTTCAACAAGCCCCCTTAAAGAATTTTGGAAGCTTCCACAACAAAAAACCCCCCCCCAAAGCCCTCTAGTTACCAACCGGGGCCTCCAAACACAACTTCATCCCCAAGGAAAAGATAAAACAGATAGAAGGGCACCCATGGGTCCCCCCCTTAAAAGGGCCCTTTCGAAACCAATTAGGAACACTTTAAAACCAAGGTTACAAAATTTTCCAAACATAACCAAACTCTGGCCGATGGGGTTGACGACACCTTTTTTTTTCGGGCCCAAAGGGGGGAAAGAAAATTACAATTCCCTACAATTCAAAGCCTACCCCCAAAAAAATTAAAATTTCATAGGAAAAATAGAAGCCAAAAAACCAATTCCCCCTTTCCGGGACGTCCAAAATTACAAAAAACCCGACGGCCCTTAGGACATACCATCTACAAAAAAAAAACACAAAAAAACCGTTTACTTAAATGAAAAATCAACCCCCCCCCTGCAAAGATAACCCCTTTGCAAAAAAACCCTCATCCCCAAAAACCAAACCCCCTCGCTGCAAAGCCACCAAAAACTAAATTTAAACCCACTCTCTCAATTTTTAATTTTTGCGAGGTTCCAAAAAAAAACCACCAAAAAAAAAAAAAAGGAAAAACCCCCCAAAACCAAAAACCCCAAAAAGAAAAACGGCACTGCCCTCCTCCCTTACATCAAAGGCCCACAGACAAAATCAGAAAAATTTCCCCCACAAAAAAAATAAAAAAGACCCCTTTTGCCCCAAAACCAAAAAAAAATCCCCAATTTTTTTAAAAACCCCCAAAAAAGAAAGATTGACTAAAAAACCGGGATTTTACGAAATACCATGCAAAGTCTCCCCCGCCCCAAAACGGCAGACAAACAGGGAAAAAATAAGCGACGCATGCGAACAAAGAAAGCAGTCAAAAAAAAAGAAAAATTTTTCCCCCTCTCTTCCGCACATAAAAAAAAAAGGTCAGAAATTGATTTTGAAAAACCAAAAACTCTCCAAAACGAAAAACCCAAACAGCGAATAATCATGGAAGCCTTTTAAAAAGAGAAAAACCACCCAAAAAAACAGAAAAACGTTTTTTGACCCCTCCCCCCCCGAACTAAACCCTTCCCCGGTCAAAACCCCCCTTTTCAAAATGCCGGTCCGGCACAAGATGCCCCCAATTCCTCCCAAAACAAAACCCCCCCCTTCCACAGGAAACGAAACCACCCCAATAAAAAAAACCCCGACTGCACCATTTCTTACACCCCTCCGTCCCCCCATGGAGCCACTTACAAAACCCAAAAAAAAAATTTGGGGGACCCCCCCGTAGCCCCAAAAAAGGGGGTTCCCCAAAAAAAGGCCCCCTCCACCAAAGCCCGGATGTGCCAGAAGGGGCCCCCACCAAGGTCGTTAAAAAAAAAAAAGGCTGTAGAAACCCCCATCCGCCCTCACCCACCCCAGGATGTCTCTAAAACCCTTTTTAACCCCCAGGTTAACCCCTTTTAAAGATGCCTCAGCCACACAGAAAATCACAAAAAAACAAAGGAACCTACAATCAGAAAAAGAGCAAGAAAACCACCCCCCCCAGCAGTATTTATGAAGGCTTAAATGAGATCAGGGTTTGCTTCAAAAAGACAAAGCCAAAACACCACCCCGAAGTTTTGGAAGGGGGGACCTCCGAAAATCCCAAAAAAACCAGATTTCACCCCGGGAAAAAACCCGAACCCCCCCAAAAAGCATCCTATACCCGTGGGAAAATTTGGAAAACTTATATATATTTTATATATATATTATATTTGTTTTGGGGTTTTTAAAAAAGGGTTTGGGTATTTTTTTGGTCGGTGCAAAAGGTGTTTGGGGAAATTTTTTTGTGGGAATTTTGTGATTTTGTCTGTGGTGCCCTTTTATGTAAGGGAGGGGGCCCCGTCCCCTTGTTTCTTCTTTCTTGGTTTTGGGGGGGTTTTTTTTTTGGTTAGTTTGGTGATGGGTTTTTTTGGAAACCGTTGAATTAAAAAAATTCGAGGGGGGGGGTGTAATTCAGTTTTTAGGTGGTCTTTGTCAGCGGGCTTTGGTTCGGAGAGGGGTTTTTTGTCGGAGTTGATTGTGCAGGGTGGTGGTGTGATTGTGTTTAAGGAGCGGTTTTTTATGTGTTTTTTTTGGTGATGGTATGTCCTAAGGAGCCGTCGGGTTTTTTGTAGATTGGACGTCCAGGAAGGGAAGTTGGTTGTTGGCTTTTTTTTTTCCCCATAGTGAATTGTATTTTGGGGTGTGGCTGTTGGATGTGTGGGAAAAGTTGTTCAGTTTTATTTTTTCCCTGTGGCCAGATAACAAAAGGTGTCGTCAACATATCTGGCCAGAGTTTGGGTTTATGTTCGGACTTCTTAACGCGTTGGTTTCAAAGTTTTCCCATATATAGGTTTGCGATGACCGGTTGAGAGGGGTGATCCCAGGGTGCCCTTTTTATTGTTTGTATCTTTGTCCATTGTGGATAAAAAGTATGTGTTGGTTAGGAAAGTGGTTGGTCAGTCTAGGATGTGCTTGGGGGGGTTGTATTTGTTGTGGATAGCTGTCAAGGCTTCTTGAATGGGGCCCCTTGTGTAAAAGAGCGAAACAACATCGAAGCTCTCGAGTAGGTCATTGGGTTGTAGGTCTTGTTTCTTTATAATTTCTATGAAGTGGAAACGAGTTTTGTACGTATGAAGTGATGGATTTGCATAGGGCTGGAGTTGTTTGGCAAGAAATTTGGCGAGGTTTTGTAGAGGGAGCCTATGGAGCTGACTATGGGTCTGAGAGGTGTTCCTTCTTTGTGAATCTTGGGGAGGCCGTAGAGCTTGTGGGCATCTGGATGATTTCTCTTGGGGATGATGCTTGGCTTGATTTCTTCATTAAGGGAGAGGCTTTTATTTTGGCTTTGGTGGTTTTTTCCAGGTAGGTGGTGGGGGTCTGTGTTCAAAGGTATGTAAGCAGGGTCTTGTAGTAGGTTGGATAGTTTGGCTTGGTAGTCAGATGTGTTCATCACACTGTGGCATTGCCTTTGGTCTGCTGGGAGAATGATTATGTTGTTGTCTTTCCTCAGGTTGTTGAGGGATTTTTTTTCTTCTTTGTGTAAATTGCTTGTGGGTGGTTTGCTGGTGCAGAGTACTTTGTTGACTTAGAGTCTTATTTTGTTGGCTTCATCTGGGTTGTTTTTTGTTAGGCTGGCTTACAATGCGCATATGATGTTTTATGTGGGGATGTGTCTGGGGGCGACTGCAAAAGTTGAATCCTTTGGAAAAGGCTTTGGTCTCTGCGATGGTGAGTGTCCTGTTCTGATATGTTATGAACTGTTTGTTTCATGGGCTGCTGTAGGGGGGGGTTGGGCTTCTGGCGTTTTTTCCAGTTTGTGGAGTTTGTTGGTGTGTGTGATCTGTCTTGTGGCGGGCTCTGTTTAAGCTCCAGGCGGCGGTTGCTTGGATTTGTTCCAGAGTGTTGGGTGGATTTTGTTCTGAGTTTGAGGTGAGAGTGAGTAGTTCTGTTGGTTTGATCTAGTAGGTATCTTTTCCGTTAGTTCGCCATCTAACCACCAGCAGTTAATCCCTTAACGATCGCTCAGCCACACAGCAGATCACAAAAGAACAAAGGAACTATCAATCAGCAACAGAGAAAGCAAACCACACCCCCCCAGCAGTATTTATAGAAGGAACTTCAACTGAGATCACGCTTGGCTTCAAGAAGACAGAAGCCAGAAACCAGCTGAAGATGACGAGTGAGGACCTCGTCGAAACGTCGCCCAAAACACCAGATTTCTACACAGGGAAAGAAACCCGAATCACCCCAACATGCATACCTTTACCCGTGGTGAAAAATCTACGAAAACAAATATCCGACCTCTACGGGGAGGAAACTTCCAGCTGACCAAGAACCTACGAGAAAACTTAGAAGTTCCGAAAGAGCACCATCTTATGTGACATTGCATTCCTACGCAACTGCCGAGACAAAAATGTGATCCCACAAGCTTCCAACTGAAATTCCACTCAAAAACCCCATCCAGCGAAAGGTCCTGAAAAGAACAGAATAGCCTAATCAGAAGCGAACTACACAGGAAAAGATACCTACTAGATCAAACCAACAGAGGACCTACTCACTCTCCACCTCAAACTCAGCAACAAAATCCACCCAACACTCTGGAACAAATCCAAGCAACTCGCCGCCTGGAGAGCTGAAACAGAGACCTCCCACAAGACGGACAACACACACCAACAAACTCCACAAAACTGGAAAAAACGCCAGAAGCCCAACCCCCCCCCTACAGCAGCCCATGAAACAAACAGTTCATAACATATCAGACAGGACACTCACCATCGCAGAGGACCAAAGTCCTTTTCCAAAGGATTCAACTTTGCAGTCGCCCCAGACACATCCCCACTGAAAACATTCATATGCGGCGTGGAAGCCAGCCTAACCAAAATCAACCCAGATGAAGCCAAACAAAATCAGACTCGAAGTCACCAATGTCCTCTGCTCCAGCAAACCACCCAGAAGCAATTTACACAAAGAAGAAAAAAAAGCCCTCAACCAACCTGGGAAAGACAACAACATAATCATTTCCCAGCAGACAAAGGCAATGCCACAGTGGTGATGAACACATCTGACTACCCAAGCCAAACTATCCAACCTACTACAAGGACCCTGCTTACATCCTTTGAACACAGACCCCACCACCTACCTGGAAAAAAACCACCAAAGCCAAAATAAAAGCCTTCCCTTTAAGTGAAGAAAATCAAGCCAAGCTTCATCCCCAGAGAGAAATCATCCAGATGCCCCAAGCTCTCGGCCCCCAAGATTCCACAAAGAAGGAACACCTCTTCAGACCCATAGTCAGCTCCATAGGCTCACCTCTACAAAACCTCGCCAAATTTTTTTACAAACACGTACAGCCATATGCAGAATTCATTACTTCATACGTACAAAACTCGTTCCACTTCATAGAAAATTAAAAGAAACAAGACTAAACCAATGACCTACTCGTGAGCTTCGATGTTGTTTCGCTCTTCACACAAAGTGCCCATTCAAGAAGCTTGACAGCTACCACAACAAATACAACCCCCCAAGCACATCCTAGATCTGACCAACCACTGCCTAACCAACACATACTTCATCCACAATGGACCAAGATAAAAACAGATAGAAGGAGCCCCCATGGGATCACCCTCTCACCGGTCATCGCAAAACCTATATATGGAACACTTTGAAACCAACGCGTTACAGAAGTCCGAACATAACCCAAACTCTGGCTCTAGTATGTTGACGACACCTTTGTTATCTGGCCACACGGGAAAGATAAACTGAACAACTTCCTCACACATCTCAACAGCCTACACCCCAAAATACAATTACTATGGAAATAGAAGCCAACAACCAACTTCCCTTCCTGGACGTCCTAATCTACAAAAAACCCGACGGCTCCTTAGGAACATACCATCTACCAGAAAAAAAACACATACAAACGCTACTTAAATGCACAATCACACCACCACCCTGCACAGATCAACTCCGTAGCAAAAACCCTCATCTCCAGAACCAAACGCCTCGCTGACAAAAGACCACCTAAAAAACTGAATTACACACTCTCTCGAATGTTTTAATTGCGAACGGATTCCAAAAAAACACCATCACCAAACTAATCCAAAAAGAAACACCCCCCAAAAGAACCAAGAAACAGAAGAGAACAACGGCACTGCCCTCCTCCCTTACATCAAAGGCACCACAGACAAAATCAGCAAAATTCTCCACCAAACACAATTTCAAGACAGCCTTTTGCACCGACCAAAAAATAGCCAACTTTTTTTTAAGAAACCCCAAAGACAAGATTGAGCTAGAAAACCAGGGAGTCTACGAAATACCATGCAAAGTCCTCCCAGCCACATACATCGGACAGACAAAACAGGAGAATAAAGCGCACGCATCGCAGAACACAAGAACGCAGTCAAAAAAGAAGAAAAATCTTCCTCTCTCTTCCAGCACATAAAAACAACAGGTCATGAAAATTGATTTTGAAAGAAACCAAACTCATCTCCAAAACTGAACACTTCAACAGTCGAATAATCATGGAAGCCATTGAAATAGAGAAACACCCAAAACAACATGAATAAACGTGATGACACCTCCCGCTTGCCTGACATCTGGAAACTAGCTGGTAACAGACGAGCCTCTGTCACAAAGACTGACACAGGTCCAAAAAGGACACAAGATGCCCACCACCTTCCTTCCACACCAAACAAAAACCCAGACCCTTCCACAGATGAAAACGAAACCACCATCCAATAACAAAACCACGACCTGCACCATCTACTGCTACACCCCACTCCAGTCACCACATGGAGCACACTTACACATGCCAAAAAAAACATTGGGAGACCACAGACAACGTAGCCAGACCAAAATGAATTCACAAGACACGGACCCCACTCCACCAAAAGCCCAGGATGCTGCCAGAACGCCCATTCACAAGGTCGTTAAGAAACAAAAGGCTGATAGACCACACATCCAGCACCTCACCCACACAGGATGTCTCTAAACAGCCATCTAACCCACCAGCAGTTAATCCCTTAACGATCGCCTCAGCCACACAGCAGATCACAAAAGAACAAAGGAACCTACAATCAGCAACAGAGCAAGCAAACCACACCCCCCCAGCAGTATTTATAGAAGGACTTCAACTGAGATCACGCTTTGCTTCAAGAAGACAGAAGCCAGAACACCAGCCTGAAGATGACGAGTGAGACCTCGTCGAAACGTCGCCAAAACAACCAGATTTCTACACGGGAAGAAACCCGAATCCACCCTAACATGCATATATATATATATATATATATATCAGAAATAGACACATGAAAAGGAATATATTTGTTCTTCATCCCAGCTCTGCCTACACTGTTTATTTAAAGAAGAAATATAAACTTAGTCCTAGGTTCAAACCGAGTGATATTTTCCTCTTCAACCAGATGTACCACTCTGCAACCAAATGCCAGATATGCACAATGCCAGCAAGGGGGAAATGGCCAGACTATCCAAGGTGCCAGCCCCCACTATAACCAGTCACTTCATGGAGTGTACTCAAAGTATATTTCCCATTGAGAACCCACTTGCTTCTTTCAACCAGAGATTGGTCACAGCACTTTTTCCTGATATCTCCAGCTTTGCATATACTTCTTCCCCATCTCTGCATTATTTTCCTCTGGCATTATAACTGCCCTGTTTATTCCAAATCTGTGTTCCTTTGTTTACATTGAAATGTATTTGTTGGTTTTAAAAAATGGTTTAATAGGATTTTTTTTATATCTATCTATCTATCTATCTATCTATCTATCTATCTATCTATCTATCTATCTATCTATCTATCTATCTATCTATCATTTCTGGAAACCTTTTGGGGAAAGTAGGATTTTCCCCTATTTTTCCCTTTTTTCCAAAGATTTTTTCCCCATAGCTTCAGAATTTCTGGAAATGTTACATCTATAACATAGACTTCATTATGATATGTTTGGTTGTTCCTTTTGCATGGTTTTCTTGCCATCTAAAGAGCTTTTATGCTTTTGCAAACTTTAGAATTTCTCCAGTTCAGCTGATACGTGCCTGCTGAGTTAAGAATGGCATTCAGAAATTGAAAATCAGAAATAGGGAGAATTCTGTTTGTTTGTTTGTTTGTTTGTTTGTTTGTTTGTTTAGAATATTTTAACCCCACCTTTCTCCTTGGAAAAGGACCCAAGGTGGATTACAATAATGAGGGGCAATATACAGCCTGAAACATTTAAGACATATTGAAGTTAAGAACAGAGAATTAAAAGAGGCATCTTAGAACATTAAAAGGTAACAGTAGAGCTACAAAAAGCACACAAAAAGAAAAGAAAAATCCATTATGAGGCATGGAAAGTAGCATGAAAAACACTGGTGTTCTTAAGAGATCAATCAATGCAATCATGCATGGTAATCCATCTAAAAGTCAGATAACAAGTAGTCCCTCGTTTAGGGAAAGCTTGCCTGAAGAGGAAGGTCTTTGCCTGCTTCCGGAAAGACAGCAGAGATGGTGCAGTCCTGGCCTCCAGTGGGAGGGAGTTCCAAAGTCTGGGAGCAGCAACAGAGAAGGCCCTTTCATGTGTTAGTTATATCACCCACACAGATAAGCACACAAGCTGTGTAATCAAAAGGGATGTATAATTTTTATCCCTAGATCAAGAAGATTTGTTCTGTTTAATCAAAAACCTATATACAATATATTTTGTGTGGCTCGAGTTTAATCACATGGTACACCAGGTGGTGCAAAAGCACCTAAAAGTGAAATTAATTGCCATGATGGAGTTTTATGCAGTAGTAGTATCAAGAGCCTACTGTTTTGATCCTAATCTCATTCTTTATAGAATATAACCAGTGTATTCCACTGATTCAATCAAATCCTTCTCACCTTCCTTATAAAAATATTTTGCAGTTGCCAAGAAATTTGCAAGTACATATGGATTAATGCGCCTTTCTATGGGAGATGCCATCCGCTGGGTGTTAAACAACCAGCCGGAGACGGAACTCGCTCTTGTGTTGAAGTGGCATCTTCATAAAGGGATGACTGCGCCTGATGAACTTGCCATGAGGGCGCTGGATATTGTGCTGATGGATACGGTATGCAACACTTCAGGGTGAGAGCACTTTTCATTTTACCTATTGCACAGTTTCATTTGCACAAGAAACAGAGTGGACAAAGTGTGTGTCACATTCAGTTCCCCAGGCCTTTTGAACAAGCTCCAGTGCTCTCCCACACAAAATAAATATTTTTGAGGGGGAAATCGGTAGAGGGGCGAAGGGGAGGTTCTGCTCCTAGATGCCCCCAAGACCAGCGATTTTGGCATTAAATGGTTTTGGATGCCTTTGCACTTCCAGTTTCCCTCTCATCTCATCTCATTTCATCTTCTCTTAACTAACCTATATGTAATTTAGGGACTTTTTTTACTGCTGGAAGGTTCCAGATACATTTAATTTAAACTCATGGAAGGTTCTCTAGCTGCCCCCCCCCCTTTCAGCTTCCAAGGCTTCCTATTGCCTTGAATCTTTTGGAAGTCTTGGGATGTTGGTGAGGGGAAACTTTAATAAATAATGGCCACACCCAGATCATTTCTGCTGATATTGGGGCCATTGGCAGCAGCAATCTAGGAGAGCTGCATGGATGTGATGGCAATGATGCCATCAGGAGGCAACATTATTATTTAATTAACCCTTCTCAGATTGTGAGGTATCTTAGAGATTCCTTTTGACTTGGGGAAGCTTTGGAAGCTGGCTTGGGGATAGCCTTTAATAACCAATAATCACCATTGCCAGTCACGATCTCAACAGCAGGAGGGACAACAAGTTTTGGATATCAAAGACTTTCAACGTTTTTTCCAGAGTAAAAGGAAGCTTGGAATTTGCGATGGGGGCAATAGGAAGGCTTAAATCAAATCAAATTAAATTAAAAAGCGATGTCACCAGCTGTTGACATCATTGCTATTTGTTTGTTTGTTTGTTTGTTTGTTTGTTTGTTATAGTTTTATGCTGCCCCATAGTGAACAGGCACTCTGCGAGCAGTCTACAAGCAGCCAGGAAATCAATCAAAATATTAATTAGCAACATGTAATCAGAAATAGTAATAAAGATACAAAATGTCCTCTGCTGACCTGAAGATTGTTAAATTAAAATTAAAACCCCAGTCTAACACCCCAGCAACCTAAACCTAAAATAACATGGCAAATCATATAGCAGTATTCATGGGTTTTTAAGAGTTAAGACCATTAAAATCTGTCCTGAAAAGTTCGGTTTTTAGCATCTTTCTGAAGGTCGGGAGGGACAGCGCTTGGTGAACTGCCACTGGTCACTTGTTCCACAATAAGAGGGTCAGGGCAGAAAATGCATGATTTCTACTTATGGCTTTTCTGGCCTCCTTGCTATTGGCTCTTGTGATGACAAATCTGCAAGGAGCAAAGCGGGTGGCTAGACTCCTTCAGGGAGAGATGTTCCATTCGATATCAAGATCCCAAAGTCATTTAGGGATTTAAAGGCCGAAACCAGCAGTTTGAATTGAGCCTGGGAGTGAACAGGGACATGACATCTCTCCCTCCATTGGCAGAAGCATTATGCTCTTCCCTCAGGAAGCTCTAGAGATCCCCATCTAGGGGCTCTGAAGATATTAGAGATGGGGCCCTCTAAGGAAATGGAATTGTAGAATACCTGATGTCCTAAAACTTAGGGCGTTTATACACGACCCTAAACTCCGCGGCAAATGGCTGCAAGGTCGGAGCTTTAAAATGTTTTCCCACCAGCTCGGAGTTTGCAGAAAATTAAGTGCGACCCCGCCCACCTAAGCGCAACCCAGCACACTTTTTGTGTACCTGCTCTCCCGTGGTGACAATCCTGATGCGGTTTTAAGGGAGTGAGTGTCGGGTCTCCTCGCGTCTGTTTTTTTTTTTTTTGCCTGCCGCCCCTTTAAGAGAAGGAACCAGGAAGCCGGGCGGAATCAGGAAGAGAAGGAATCAGGAAGCCGGGTGGCTTCGGAGGTGAAATGAATTTTTTCCTCTCTTTTTTTCTCCCACCCCTCACGCAGACAGGAGCAAGGAAGTGCTGAGGGGTGGGAACACAGCAAGAGCAACGAACCCCTAAGATCTCTGGTCCGAATTTAAGTGGCCAGCAGATCTTAGGGGTCGTGTGAAAAGGCTCTTAGTCTCAACATGTACACAGGTTAAAAAAAATGACAGTCAGGTCAGTAGGAAGCTGACATGGAAAGTAGCTAGTCCAAGAGCCCATTGAGTTATGGAACAGGAATTCAGCTAAAGCAAAAATAGCAGGTTGTAAGGCTCTCTATTGTATATTTCATGTTTTGGAATAATATGCTCTATACAGTTGTCCCTCGCCCTTTCGTGGATCATATACTGCGGTCCCGGTATATTGCGGGTCCACAGTATATGAAAAAAGGGCCCCCTGCGGTAAGGAGGAAAGGCCTTTCCAGGCCCGTCGGAGGCCCCCAAAGTGCTTCCCCGCAAACCGGATGTGACTTCCGGTAAACCAGAAGTGACCTCCAGATCAACAGAAAGCACTTTGGGGGCCTCTGGGGGCTTGGAAAGCCCATTGCAGGTCCGTTTCGGGCAGCACCAGGCCTGGGGTAAGTACAAGAGCCCCCAGAGAGCCCACCCAGTCCCGACCCGCATAGTGCATATTGTGGATTTTCAATTATTGCGGGTCCCTAACCCCTGCAATAGGTGGGGGATTACTGTATTTTATGCTTCACTGACAACAGGAGCTCATTGTGTCCAAAAATAAATTTGTACCCAATCTGAATTTTGTTTGCTTTCTCTTCATAGATGTGTTATCGATGGGTACCCAGTAACAAGAAAACAAGTAGGTCTTTTGGAAGAAATGAAAATAATTCCAGTAAAAATCTTTGAGTTGCAAATCGATGTGAAGGAGGTATTGAGGAGAGCACTACTGGATAAACAAACTTCTGAAAGGTAATGATATATATTCTGAGAAGGAATGAGCTCCTCAAAATGATTTTATTGCGATACAAAAATATTATTGCTATAATGTAAACATTTCCATGCTTGGAAGGGTTTTTTTAAACTCTCCAAAAATGTCAATAACTAGAGCAGAGTTCCTATGTTTCGATCCACATAGTTTACTAGTCATCTGACCCACACTGAGTTTAATGCCATAAGCCCTTACATTTGCTTCTTTAATGGTCCTCTAATTGTCTTCATGCATACCTGCAGCTACAGCTTGTAGGTCATGTGGAAGTCCTCACAACTTCATAGTCCTATCAATACTGGTGGTTTGTGATAGGCAGAAGAACATTTTTTAGAGGGCAGTTTAAGTAACACTGATGCCAATGCACTTCAAAATGTCTTCTCAGACTTCCTTATCCAGTGCACGACAGTTCTCATATTCTTTCGGTGAAGAATTCGTGTTACAAAGCACAGACTGAAGAAATCAGACCTTACTATGAGGAGCAGCACCAGAACTGGTATGTGATTGACGCAACCCACAGCAAATGGTGGCTCTGGAACAGGGTACTAGAGGACACCCAAGCTATCACAAAACAAATCCAGACCTATCTTGAAAGAATACGGCAAGGTGAGCAAACAGGCGTGTTTTAATGGAATTGCAAGGTAAAACCCACAGGCTCAAATTCCTCTCCTGCAACTTTGTGCTGCATAAAGCTGAATGGCAGCAGCATCTGTAGCACTATTAGGGGAGGGGGGATTCAGTCCTGTACCCCAAAGGTTCTGAGACTCCCTTGGGATCACTTTCATTGTGGAAAAGCTGCTGGCATCAGCAGGATGTGGGAAGTTGTTACTTTTGGAAAAGCATGGCTGCCAGTAAAATCATCTTATAGATAGCAATTTTAGATAATTTCCAACTTTGCACCCATCCTATGGCCCTCATTGGTTTCCCCATGATGGAGATCCCAAGGAAACCTTTGGGTTACAGGAATTGGAGATTTTTTAATATCTGAAAAATTGCCACAGCTCATATCATCAGGCTTACATGGTGCAAATTTGTGCAACAGGATTTCAATCAATATGTTATATAGTAGGACTCACGTATCTACTGGGGATTGGTTCCGAGCCCCACTCCCAATGCCAGAGACCATGCAATGCATTCTTCACTAGCAAGTGTTCATAACATGTGCTCTGGCACCTTTTATTGGCAGGTTCTGGCAATAGATGTGGAAACAGGATTTTTTTCCTTTTAATATTTTTACTATTTTCAGACCATGGATAAGTGAATCGGTGAATACTAATCCCATGGATAAAGGAATCCTGTGTACAAAGATTTGATCTTAAAATAAAAACAAAGAACCATTTTAAAACTTAATAAAGATGTTCAGGTCCTTTGGCAGAAATGCATGAATTGTTTAGATCACAGGTGGGGAGCCTTCAGCCTTCCAGATGTGTTGCATTGCAACTCCAAGAATTGGCCTAATGCCAATGGTAAATGACTGTGGGAGTTGTGGTCCAAACATCTGTAGGGCCAAAGGTTCCCACATCCTGGTTTAAAATGACCAGTAAGAATCTCAGGCTTTCATAATGTTCAAATCTGGCTATGCTTTTTATGTTTATGAATAGCTCTCTCTGAATTGGAAAGTGTGTGCGTGTTGAGTTTCAAGATGGCATTGGTGAGAGAGAGACTGTGTTTCTTCATTGTGCGCTCTGCCTATATGGGTCTGTGCTTGTGCACCACCATAGTCTGCCACCTTCTGAATAGAGGAGGTTGTAGGGGTTTCCGCAACTCTCCTTACAGTGAGTGTTTCCGGAGGTGGCTCCTCTGTTCTGTTTTTTCAGCCCCAGCTGCAGTTTGTGAGAAACAGAAAGAAAAAT
>JAWVWN010000364.1:0-15165 GCA_037367305.1 Phrynocephalus vlangalii | reverse complement strand
GGTTCTGTTCAGGTATACAGTACATGTCTAACTATAAACATTAATATATTTAGGAGAATTAACTATGTGTAATGTGTCATGTGTTTGTCTGTCCGTCTGTTTTTTCACCAGCTTGCCTTAGTATTTTTAATATTTTTAATTTTGTTTCTCCTGGATCGTAGTTTTGTTAAATATGCGCTATGTTGGAACCTGTGTATTTCTCTGGTATTGTTGTAGTTTGTCAACCATTCTGAGTTCCCATTGGGAAAATCGGGCTGTAAATAAATAAATAAATAAATAAATAAATAAATAAATAAATAAATAAATAAATAACAATTCACTGACAAATGACCAAATATGACAGGAAACTGTCAGTTTGGCTAACAGCACAGGGAGCAGACTTTGTTTTAGTAAGTATAGAAGCAAACCCCATCATTCAAAATGTGAAACTCGGCCCTTATCTGAAAGTAACTCCCCAAATTTGCCTTGACTAGCTCTTACACAGAATTATTTCAAAATAGACCTCAATAGTCTTACACAATCCCCCGTGAACAAGAGACAGTAATGTGTGACATGTACCAAGTTCTCTACTGATTTATGATCACAGGAACAGATTCTTTTGTTATATTCCTTTTGTGGACACCTTCTAAAACAGCAAGAGGCAGAACATTTAAACATGCCTGAGTGAACGCTTTTCTCTGATCACAGTCCCTAAAGTCAGTAAAATAAGATGGAAAGGACAAAGGCTGAAGAGCAATATTTTAATAAAGAGGTGGAGTCCTTCAGGTGCATAATAAGCCTACATCTGTCTGAACACAGAGATTCAACAGTCTTCACTTTAATGTGAGCTTTGGTGCATAGAACCAAATGTGTCTCACATACTCTTCAGAAAAACCAAGTTTAATGTCAAGATTCAGTACAAAGGGTTTCCGTGAGCCAAAATTCATCTCTTGGTATGATCATGTTCAAGTCTGAAGGGGCACGAAATAGAATTTTCAGGCAAAAGCCATTATTGGTATTAACACCAGTCCCAGTCTAACTACAGCTGTAAGGGTGGGAGTGGGGAATGCCAACAATCACCAGCCAAATTTATTTTGGATGTTGGGATGGAACGCAAAGCTAGGCTATGAATATTTATGAAATGGTATCTGCTTAACCAATCAAATTCTATGTTGTGATGGGCACCTTACAAAAAGCGACATACACTTTTGTTGTTTTGTGAGCTTACAGAACCTTACAAAACAAAATGAAACAGCAAACAGTGTATCATCAAGAAATCAAACAAAACACCATTTTTGTTTAGAAAATGAAACACTTTGTCCTAGCCTCCTGATCGAGCCTTTTGAGAACAGGAAGTTTTTTTAAAAAAACTAATTGATTTGTTTTCCTTCCTTAACACGCCTCAACTGATCTTGATCTGCATGAAGCTAGCCAGCGCACGAGCTGAGATGTTCCCTTTGCTGGCTGTGTCTGAAAGTTAATTTAAACTGATTGTTTTCCTTTCCTTTTTAAATAAGACTGTTGAGGTTATTTTTAAAAAAATATTTTCTTTCCTTCCCTCACTGCACAGATCAGCTGTTGAGTTTACCTCCCCAATCACTCCCACGGAGCAGCTAGCTATTAGGTCTCTAGGTTGTTTACAGAGGGTTCTTTGCTTGAAAGCAAATTGATTGGAAAGTTTGGAAATCACTGATTTAGGAAAGTGGGCTCCCTGTTAAATAAAAAAGGAAAGCTCCCCGTTATTTATAGCCTTATGGAGAGTTTGGTTTCATGACAAAAATTCTTTTTAAATATCCGTTATTAATGAAATGAAGACTGAAACGAAACAAGATGAAACGAAACACTATGTTTCCATTTTGTGCCCATCTCTATGTTGCCTTTCTTCCCATAGGGAAGTGAATGTAGCTCACAACTGGTAAAATAAGCAATATAAAAATACTATATAAATATCACATTTCAAAGACAATTAAACCTACATTAAGGTTTTAACAATCAAGCATAAAAACAATTAAAAAACATTTAAGAACCTACAATATGCTGTAGGTTCTTAAATAAGCTACTACAATATGTAAAACTTAATGGATAGAAATTTAAGTAACTGTTTTTATTTCAAAAACTCTTTTTTTTACCCTTTTAATTACTTTGAGCCAATTTAATCAAACCATCTCCCATGGTAAAATTCTGGATATGAGAAATCCCATTTGTTCATGCTGTACAAAACAGGACAATTTTTGATGTCTCTTCATTCTTTTGTCAGGAACACTGAGCTTTGCAAAGAATTTAGCAAAGCTCTCTACAAATCAGGACCAAGACAAAGGAATTATGCAGACAGTCATTAGTCACAGTCTAAATGAGTTTTTACCTAGACAATGGACACTAGTAGGCAAAGGGACTTTGCAGATAATGCTGAATTGTCAAGACATAAAGCAGTGTGCCTCCTGAAGAGCCCAAGGGGATATTTTCCATGACTCACCCACTCTGGGGAATTCTGTATATGCGTTTATCTATATGCATGTGTTCATATTGTGTGGTCCATAGTCACAGGATATCCCATGGATGCCTGGTCAGAGCCTGTAACATTACTTTTCAAAATGGAGCTCATTGCCAACTCTTGTTATTTTGAGACAGCTGGTGGGGCATTTATGTCCCTTCTCTCCATTCAGAAAGAGAGTTAATTGCACAGCCTGTTATGATATAATTACAGTTTTGTGTTCAGCAAGTCAGGAAAACTTGGTTTCAGAGTCAGTTCTGCTGCTCACCTTGGTAATAATAATAGTACAAATGAGGATTAAAAGTAATACATCCGGTGGTGGCACTTAACTCTATTTTCCACATGCCTTGAACTACAAATCACTGCTCCCCCCCCCACACACACACAAAGAAGGACAATTGAATTACAAGCAAGCTGGTGGTTAGACCAATATTCTAATACATCAGGAAACAGCTCATTTGGTTGGAGTTCTTGAGACAGGGATTTCTTAGGAGTATTCGTTCACTCAATACTCAATAATATATTTACAATATTTTAACCCTGACTTTCTCCTTAAAAAAGGACACAAGGCAGCTTACAGCATTAAAAGACAATGTGTGTATATTGTGTTGTTACAGTCGTGACCGACTCTTTGTGACCCCATGTACATGGAGTTTTCTTTGCAGAAATACTGGAGTGGTTTGTCAGTTCGTATTCCCAGCACCTACAGCACCTGGTATTTCCTGGTGGTCGCCAATCCAAGTACTAGCCAGGCCT
Source organism: Phrynocephalus vlangalii (assembly GCA_037367305.1). NCBI lineage: Eukaryota > Metazoa > Chordata > Lepidosauria > Squamata > Agamidae > Phrynocephalus > Phrynocephalus vlangalii. Next base: position 11,939 of record JAWVWN010000364.1, on the reverse strand, counting down.
GACCCTGCTGAGCTTCAGGCGAGATCAGGTGTGGTTACATCACTAAAATACAATATTTAAAACTGAAAACAGTAAGTATAGAATAGTTAAAAGTGTCAAACAAACACCATTTTAGGAAATAGTAAATAAAAGCGCTTAAAAACACACACATTTGAACCAGGAAGGTATAAATATTTAATATATCACTCAGGTAGGCAATCATTCAGGGAAAGCTTGTCTGAAGAGAATGACCTTTGCTTGCTTCTGAAAGGACAGCAAAGATGGGACCAGACAGGCCTCATGTGGGAGGGATTTCCAAAATCTGGGAGCAGCAACAGAGTAGGCGCTCTTCTCTGTCCCCACCAAACACACCTGTAATGATGGTGGGATTGAGAGGAAGGCCTCTCCTTAACTCTCAAGCAGGGTCATTTTTGGAAACACTCTTTGAGATTGATAAGACCCAAACCATTTCGGGCTCTATAGGTTAAAACTAGCACTTTGAATTATTCCCAGGAACAGATTGGCAGCCACACTGGGGGAAGCGGGTATGTGATCCCTGTAACCAACCCCAGTCAGCAATCTGGCTGCCACGCGTTAGATCCACTGAAGATTCTTGACACTTTCCATAGGCAGCCCACGTACAGCACGACCCTGCTCTAGAGCCAAAACAGCTTCCTCATTTTTGATGGTGAGATGACATAAACTTTGGTGTCATCCACATACTGTGGAAACACTGAATCCCCAAACTCCGGACATCTTGGGTTGGATTCCACTGATCCAGCCCTTTCCTTCATATGAGTGGATCAACATCAGCATATAAATGCCATTTATTTTGAGAGTGCTAGGCTGGCCCCATGTATTTGGGCATCAGCAAATCACCAACTTCATCCGAGAGAACCAGAAACCACATGATCAGCTCATTATTGAGCACATAAAAATCGCTGGGGGCACCTACGCTCATCACTAGTGTTTAAAAAAATTACAGTAATAGGAAACTGTCCTTTTTATGATGGGATCTACATTGTTCATTTGCATCACTGTACATAGAGGTAAATACAACAGGAGGAGCCCCTCCCGTGCTATCCCAGGTGGGGGACTTTACTGTTCTGCTTCTCACAGCTTCCTGGTGCAGCATCGATCAGCTGATGGTTGGCCCTCTGGTTGTCAGCAGAAAACACACAGGAAATTCCCTAGCTGGGAGGAGGCATCTGCTGCTGCTTCTGCTGCTGCTGCTTCCATGGCTCCCTGACACAGCCTGACAAAGCAAGCTTAGTCATGGGTGGGGGCATGGGAGTGATCAGGTCTGAGTGGAGAAGGGAGGGGAAAGAGGATGAGAGGGAAAGAGGGGGAAAGAGAAAATGGAGTGAGGGTGGGAGAGGCCAAGGATAGATGAATGAGGGATGGGTGAGTAGGTCAGCCTTGAGAGGATGTTTTTATTTTGTTTTGTTTTAAGTCCCTGCTCTATGGTATAGCACTGCATCAGGTAGCAGGACTTTTTTAAAAAGTGGCAAGGGTGCTCTCACTTGTGGAGTTGATACTAAAGAATTGATTCCACATGCTCCCCAAAATAAACAGACCTCTAGCAGAGCAGCAGAATAACTCACTCCCCTGGTGCAGTAGTCCGTGCATGCACATATCTTGTGTCATATATTTTTGTAACAGAACAGTACAACAGAGTGTTTTACTGTCAGTGGAATCGAGCTCTTTGATATCTAAAATCTGCAGCAAAGAGAAAATTTTCCTCTTTTGTACAATCTCGAGCAATTTCTCACAAATGGCTACAATTACAGACAATATAAAATACTTCTCCATCCCTGGCAAAAATATTTGAACAAATGACTTCAATAATGCAAAGCTCACATGAAGAATAATCATGTGCCCTCGAGTCGGTTCTGACTTACGGTGACCCTTTCCAGGGTTTCTGCAGAGAGAGAACCCAGAAGTAGATTACCATTCCCTTCTTCTGGTGGGGCTTCCTGAAACTGTACAGCTTCCCCATGGCCATGTAGGCTGGCTCTTCAGCCAAGAAGCACATTGGGGAATTGAACTCCCAGACTAGATACCTAAATCACTGAGCTATGCAGCCAGCGCTTATCTATGGCATAACCAACCATGAAGAATGGTGGCCATATAGAGAATTGTTGTTATGTCTTTCCCATAGCGTGGAAACTTAACTTTTGGAAGTTAATTTGTCCCCACTAGAGATGGGCACGAATAAAAAAAATGGCGTTTCAGTTTTTTGTTTGTCGTTGAGAGGTCCGTTTCGTTTCATTTCCGGTTTTTGCGAATTTTTGGGAAAAATTGTTTTCGTTTTTCTTTTTCATTTCTACCTGCTTTTTGCACGATTTTAAAGCATTTCCGTGTGGGGGTGCCCCCCAACGCCCCAGACCAGAGGGAAAACACTAAAAAAATTGATGCTGGCAGAGACACAGTATAGACTAGGTACACAGGGAGGCTGCAAAGGCAGTGGTGGGTGTTGCCCAGGGTGCAAGGCAGCCGCAGAGTGACTGCACTGTGGGGCAGGGGAGGGTACTCACCAAGAGGTACACACACACGCACACAGGGAGGCTGCAGGACTGAAGCTAGAGTCACAGAGACAGCAATCCCACCCTAACTCCCACCGGGGACTGCAAGGAGGACGGGGGCTGCTAGGGCTTTTTATGCCCTCTGTGGCTGCCAGACCTGCCCAGTCTACAACCTGGGCATGCTATTGGTTGAAGTTGTCCAAGAATTTACATGATCCCATCACATGGCTTGCCTCCATGTTGTGGCTGGAGTGGCAACATCCATTTTGTCATCCTTAAAGGGAAAAGAAAAATACATCACGATGGGAGAAGACAAAAACAAACTTATTAAGGACCCCAACCCCCTGTTAGGTAATAATTTCAAATAATTATCGCATTATCGCTGCATTTTTATGGATGTCCATTGGGTTTTGAATTGCAGTTTGGGCACTCGGTCTCTAAAAGGTTCGCCATCACTGGCCTAGGAGGTGGTTTAATCTTCTACCTCCTTTCTATTTCCTCTAAAGGGAGTTTCATGTGAACCATCTCATGAGTCCACAGATCCTCCTAATCAATCCATCCGCAACCCAAGGTTCAATCCTCTGACTCCCTCTTTCCCCTCTCCATCTGTTCTTCCTCTCCCTCTGCTTCCTCTCCCAGTCAGCATCTTCTTTTATCACCTCCTCAATCTCTATCTCCCTTTCGGCCACCACCACCCCATCAAAAGTGCTTCCATAATTGGCACTTCCCATATCTTTTCTTCTTTCCCACTCAATATTGCCCTTCCTGTCAGGCTGACAGTTATATCTTCCCCACAGAAGATAAAATACTATACACAAAGGGTTCCCAACCCCCAATCCATGGGGCAGTCCTGCTCCATGGCCTCTTATAACCTGGACCACAAGGTTTCCCTCTTTAGGAGCCCCACATAGGGGCAAAACTGGTCCCTCAACCTAAAAAGGTTGGGTAACACTGCTATACACTGTTTCATATCTTTTGCTCACACAAGTGTGGCAGGGAGACACTGTACACTTTGAGCTAGTGGCCTCGGGTGTCACTTCCTCACAGATGGTCGACAAGGTGCTCATTTTTATAGTCATCTGTTTTACGTCTTAACTCCTGGCTTTGCATGCACATTGAGCTCAGTCTCCTACTTTGGAAACACAGAGCACTTGGGGTATTATTGTCATCCTGAGTTAAGCCAGAGCAAGATAGTCATGGGAATTTAATAAGAATTTTCCTGTCAGATTGAGAGACATTCCAGAGAGCTGTCGAGCAGATCCATTCTTTGTAAATCCAGGAAGTGTTGCCATGATTAGCTATTTGTTCAGCCCCTGATCCCTCACTGGTCAGGATCACCTTTATGGCCTGTCCAGGAATCACAGCTCTATCCTCATTTTGTTCTTTCTCAGAGACACAGCCAAAACCAAGTTCTTGTTCTCCTTCTTAGAGAACAACAGCACAAAGAGTGGTGTTAGAAGAGGCATCCAGGTGGACTAACACCACTCAGGGATGGATGGATGGATGGATGGATGGATGGATGGATGGATTTTACCTTTACCCAGGTATGTATTTCTAGTTACTCTTGTTTAACATCTACCAACTCAACACCGGGAAACTAAACTATAGGCATATGCCTAAAATACAGCTAACCAAGTGGCACTTGATCCATGACTCCAGGTTTTATATCCCTCTTCATAAATTCTGCTTCCAAAAAAGAGTCACTTACCTAGTGATAATTCTATGTGTGAAGATGCGCATGTGCAAAACCTGCTCCCACTCATAGATGCTCCCACTTTAGATGCAATATTTGGGTCTGAAGAGGTTGAACACCCTGATGTAATCAGTGCCTGATGAAAACTGTAAACCTTTAATATAAATTTAGCAGTTACTGGGATGTAGCAAGACAGGCATATGCTGGGTAGAGCTATGTGGTATTACATTTCGCCCCTCTTCATAAGCAGGCACCCTTTGACAAGGATCAGAGGAAGAAAATAAACTTTGGGCATTAAATGTAGGTCAGCTATCAGAACTCATTTTCAGGAAATGCTTCCTGTGCCAATGTAAGCATGAATGTCTGTGAACATTTTGTGATGCTTAAAGACTTCTTGTCTGACAAAATGAGCAGCTAAAGTGTTGCAGCCGGCTTCTGGTTTGACTCTGAAGTATAATTTGTGAGATTACTATTCATTTTGGTTCAGTTTGTTTTAGGGTTTGGTTCGGTTCAGTTCGTTTTTAATGATTTTTTTTAAAAATCATTTCATTGGTTCGTTGATTCATTATTTGTTTTGCCCCGCTTTGTGCGATTTAATCCATTTGACAGCATGCGGGCGGGAAAAAACATTTTAAAAAATTAAAAAAACAGATGTTGACAACAACTGCACACACTGGACTGGCAGCAGCCTCATCCTCATAATCTACATCATCATCATCTTCTTCTTCAATCATCAATACATCATCCTTACCGGCAGCACTGGCATCAGCGGCAGGGTGATCCCAGCCCCTGTGGTAGGGGCTTTTTGAGACACTGGATTGGGTCCAGTGCCTCTTTTTTTTTTAAGTGTGACCGTGTGGCCCCTGGGGCCGGGTCAATGCTTCTTTTATTTGTTATAATTTTTCTTTATTTTAGGGCACCAACCCAGCCACCCCTGGGGCCTGGTAGGTGCTCCTTTTTATAACTATTATTTTGATATTTTTTTCAAGTACCGACCGCACAGCCCCTGGGGCAGGTCAGTGCTGGTTTTATTTTTTTATATATTTTTCCTTTATTTTAGGGCACCAACCCGGCCACCCCTAGGGCCGAATCGGCACTCCTTTTTTATTTATTTTTTATATTTTATTTTTATTGTATCTTTTTTAATGCTGACCACGTGGTCTGCACTACAGCTGTAGCGTGGGCCGGTCAGCTTTTTTCCCCTTTTTCTGGCCACGGGCCAGTTCCACGGTCCGAAGCCCAGTACCGGTGCTCGCAGCCCGCGGCCCGCGTGCCAGATTGGGTTTTTTTCCATCCGCGGGCTGCTTCTGCGACCCACAGAGGGGTCATGACAGGTTTTATTTATTTATTTATTCGTTCATTTTTCAAGTCTCGAACGCGCGGCCCCTGGGGCTGGGTCAGCACTCTTCAGAATGGACAAATTTGGTTTTTAAACAATATTTATTGCACTTTTATCCCACCCTTCAGCCAGAACATCCTACCAGAGTAGCTTAGAGTATTTATATAAGAAGACTAGGAATGGGCATGAACTGTGCTGGTTTGGAAGACGACTGAACAGGTATTCCACAGTTCGACACCACATTACCTCTAGTGGGTGCCCACTCTGAAACAGTACCCAGGAGAGGTGGGTAGAGAAACCAGAGCACTGCTCTTGAGTGGCTGCTTGCTGGAGGAAGTAGGGTGCCAAACTGCAGAACACCATCATCCAAAATGACACAAACTACCAAACTAGAGGTTTGGTCAGCAAATTTAAATGGGGGCAACAAATACTATAATATAATTATATTTACTTGTGCTTGACACAGAGCAGTGCAGCAGTAACGTAGATAAAATGTCAGTATTGATATAAAGGGTTTGCAGAATTAGGCTAACAGAAAGACAATGACAATGAATAGAGTAAAAACTCATATATTCATATATACATCAAAAATATATACAGCATAACAACCAAGCATTATATACAATATAGCAAACAGACAAACAGAGTGTGGGGTAAACTGTTCTCACCATAACAGTCCCCAAGTAACAAATGGCAAGCTAGTGCTTTTTATACTTATTCAGCACTCATAAGATCTGATGCAATCACTAATTAACAATCTGATGCAATCTGATCTATCCATTACAAATCATTATGTTACAATCAGTTCCACCTGCACTTCATCACTTAACATGCCTGTGATTACTAGTCTCTAACACTTGTGGATTACATCATGACACTGCAGAATCTAACTGCCTCCATTTTACAATTCTCTTTACACATTCTGTTAAATATACATAACATATGTTTTATCAACTTTTACATATCTTGACAGTTCAATCCCATCTCTAAATAAAACAGTGACTTTCCTCTTGCATATTATCTCAAGCTTGCAGTGCTGGCAGCAAACATAGGCTTCCAAAGGGTGCTCCTTGGAATTTCTTTATAGAAGGTTTGCTTAAATTGCCATTCCATAAGGCATCTCACCATGTTTTGTGTATGAAATTGTTACGCAGACAAGAATATATGTACTCTACTTGGGGGTTTCATATTGAGGAGAAGCCACCTAGTTCTAGACAGATGCTTCCAGCCCAGAATATAACCTTTTTGGTTATAGACAATGCAAACATAATACATAATATTGAAGATCCAATTGTAAATCAATAAATGTTGCAAGTTTTATTTTGAAGTCTGTCGGCTTCCAGTAGTGTGATTTCCATACTTCTGTGGCAATGTCGTCAGGAAATCTGTTTATTTACTATTTTAAGTTGCTTAATGTGTTTTCTTGTATTTTGTTTGTAAACTGCCCAGAGTAACTTTCTGCTAGATGGTTGCAGTAAGTAAGTAAGTAAGTAAGTAAGTAAGTAAGTAAGTAAGTAAGTAAATGATGATGCTTTCCAAAATGTCATCCCATGATGATGCAGCTCATATAGCTTGATTCCTGTGACCTTGCTAGCCTGTATCTCCATTAGTTGAAATAGCATCTTATCTCGGGAAAAGTATGTGGCACTGTGAGGGGGGCTCCTGTTCCCCCTCCATGATGACATGGTAAAAGTAGCAATAGCACCAGCATCATATTTGTATTTTATTTAACAGAACATGGCAATTTAAAGGGCCAACATGCCTGGCTTAACTCATCACCAATGGGGTGTCTAAGAGTTCCGTTCACTGGCAGCTTCCTCCAGAGGCAGCATCAGTTCTACCCACAGGCATCAGCCTTCTCTGGTGGGCAATTTGCTCAGATGCACTTTTAAAAAAAATTATTATACAAATTACAAAAAAGACAAAACATCGACAATAGTGCACCCCTTCACCAACAGGATCACTCTTCTTATTTACAGTCATTATCCTCCCCTCCAGAACAAAATAGATTGTTGCGCGGAAGCCTTACCCTTATCTCGTACAAGCACATATTCAATAAATCTACCCCATATATTGTAGAAAATATCTCTTTTTAACTCTCATTTTTTTATCTTCAAATTACATGTCAATTTATCATTTAAAGCAACATTCCATATTTCATTGTACCATTCATCTAAGCATAGTTCATATTTAGATTTCTAATTTCTAGCAATTATTAACCTAGCCACAGTCAACAAATTTGTAATCAACTCTTTAGTTTTAAAATCATAATTATTATCAACAAATATTGATAACAAAGCAATTTCAGAATTGGGCTCTATGTTCACTTCTAATATGTCACTTAGTTCTTTAAAAATACATTTCCAGAATTTTTGTATCGTTTTACATTCCCACCACAAATGGAAAAAGGTACCAATCTCATTATCACATTTCCAACAAAACTTAGAAAAATTAGCATTTATTTTATTCAGTTTCACTGGCGTCAAATACCATCATAAACTTATTTTAAAGAAATTTTCTTTTATTCTAACAGACATAGATCTAAGTATTCTCATTCTCCATATTTTAGCCTAATCTTCCTCTTTTATTTATTTTTTAAAGTCTTGTTTCCAAATTAATTTCGATCCAGATCCTTCCCTATTTTCATCTAAATCCGAACTGACTTATTTCCTTCATCTTTTCAAGTTATGTGAAAAAAACTGATTTGTGTATTTGAGGCAAGAATGGTTTCCTCAAATATGTTTTGGGTGTTCTTCACAAGTGTGGTAATTTAGATTTAACAAAAAACTATCATAAACCTTACGTCTGTGAAGATTCTCAGTCATCCAGGTGCGTTTATCTGGGAGTTGAGTCATGGCTACTGGACTTCTTTTTTGAGAGATAGAAACGTTTCGCTGTTCATCCGAACAGCTTCATCGGTCTGAATACAGCATAACCTTATGAATAGAGGTTTAATTGGAGTCTGGAGCTCCAATTAATATAAGTTGTGGAACATAGCAAAGGTGCTGAAAATAGCATTTTTGCCCAGTTAGTGTAGGAAAGACTTACATAGTAGTGACTGATGGATGAAATTCATCTGGCTTCATTGCTTGAGTAAAATCCAGAAGTATATTGCATGTACAGTATATGTATTTATTATATTTATTTTAGTATGCCAATTTTATATCTATGTAAATGTTATCTCTTTTTGTTAAGGCCATGGCTAATGCAAATAAATAAATGATGATGATAAAGTCCAGAAGATGTATCTTCCTCTGCATAAAAATGCAGAGCCCTCCTTAGCATATTAATTTGCATTTTAACATTCAAAAACAGATTCCACTCTTGGCTGTTTATGAGCTTGTTGGCAAAGGGCACATTTCGGATGACAAAATGACTGACAACCATATTACTATTCGCCTCTTTATAATCTTATTTGGCTCAGAGTAAGTGACAGTTTACTTAATACCTGTCACCCTTCATCCATTAGTTGTAAACCACTCAGATACAAAGGTTCAAATCGGATCAAAACAGCCATAGTTCAGGATGCTTGGACGCTCTACACATTTCAACAATTCAGGTATGTCTTACCACAACACCACTTCAGAATTATGTTACTGAACATAGTACATTTATCAGGTTTTATCCTGCTCTGCTTTTAAGACAAGACTTTGGAACTTTTACACTGAGATGTTTTGTGGTGTGGTATAACTCCCACAATCACTCACCATTGGCCATGTTGTCTGAGCCTTCCAGGAATTGTACTCCTAAACTTCTGGAGGATCAAATGGAATCTGATGTGCCATATAGCTTTTCATCACTACAACTGCATGAGGTAAGTTAGCCTGGGGCATAATTCACAGCTTTCTCATCCATTCACTTCCATGAATAAATGACAATTTGCTACCCAGACCACTCTGTAGTGGCTCCAGATCTACAGTATGACCATAGTATTCATGGAGCATCCATGGACCCCTCCCCCCGGATACAGAAAAGTGTGGGCATATAAACACTATATTTTAGCATAATCTCTGGTTCCCTCTAATAGCCAATTCTGTTAATACACATTGGAAATGCATATTTGAGGGTGTGTTATTTAATATCCTCCATGGTCCTATTGTACAAGTATTAAAATATTAATGATGTAATAATGGGCAACATTAAAAACAATTAAATCATTAAAATTACCAAATAAAATTTCTTTAAAACAAACTACAAATGTATTTTTGGAAGACCAAAAAGAACAATTCCACTATTAAAACTCCTTCATATCCATCAATTTATTTAATGAATTAATAAGTATTGCTAAGTTGATTCTGACCTATAGTGACCTTTTTCAAGGTTTCTAGGTACAGAGATCTGAGAAGTGGCTTAACAGTACTTCTTCTGGGGGCTTTCTAGGATAGTACAACTTGGCTAATTCTATACAGGCTGGCTTGTCCCTTGAGAGGCAGAATATAGGATTGAACCCCCAACCTCTGAATCCACGTATGCTACCCAACCAACTTACTACAAGTCTGCCTAGCAACAAAATGTCTTGGGTTGGCAACAGAAGGCTTATAGAGGCCAGCCTGGTCTCCTGTAGAAAAGAATTCCACAACTTGGGAGAATAAACCCCAAAGGCCCTCTCTTGTGTGCAAATATGCCCATTAGTCTGATGGAAAGAAAGGACAGGTCTCCTCTGAAGAGCCTAGACCTACAGAGGCTCATATGGAGACCAAAGAATGGTCAGGCGTAGTCACACTTTTGTGTAAGCGCAACAAAATCAGGGGAACATAAATCAGTCATAAACAGCTTCAGCCTACTGATTTCAGTAGGTCTTCTCTCAGTGTGGTAAAATCTGGAACCATCCCTTTGTCTACGATACTGTTGTTGTTTATTTTTTTTTAAAAAAAGTCAAATTTTATAGCATAATTCTCAGTTCTTAAAAAAAACCAAGCATGCATATTATAAATGCACACTTTAAGGCAACAGGAATATTTGCAGAGATATGTGTTTAAAAAGAATCTGAATTTTTATATGTATTATTGTCCCTCATGTAATGGGAAATGGGTTAGAATCAAATTCTGAAGATAGCAGACAGAGATTGGTAGGCAATATAAAAAAACCCAGAGGCATGTCTACATCTCCCTTTCTCTTCACACAGCTTCTTGGTAAATAACTGACAGCTAAGGAAGAGAGTTATGTGTGGGGTTCGTTCACCTTTATTCTTTTTAAAAAGTTTCTTAACCAAAATTGTTTTTCATTGTTAGCTGCCTTGAGCACCTTTTTTGGCAGAAAGTGGCTGAAGGAAATAAATAAATCAGCTGACTAATTCCCATTGTGCTGCCCTGCATCGTGCTTCATGAACTGAGCAACCTTAGGGGTCATTTGAATTAGCCTGAAACCCGATGATTTATTAGTAGGGAGGAAAGGCCAGCAGCAACGACAGGCAGGGCTCAGAAAAAGGCAAAAGATCGGCTGCAGCAAAACCATTAAAAAGCAGCGTCTGGCGGCTTAGCTAATCAGAACCAACTACCTGGTGAGTGACAGGGCTGTTATGAACATGCCAGTCAATGTGGAAATGTGCATTTGTAGTTTTTTTGTTCTGGAAGAAGGCATGGAGCCTGTTCTGAAGAGGCAGGAGGCTGCAGGTGTCTGTTAAGCCTTGGGGTGGACAGAGCGCAAGATGTTTAAATAGAATTTATTGATTTGAGAGCGGGGGTGCCGTGGCAAACCGTTTCCATTTAAAGATTAGCCGTTAGATAATGGCAGAAGGGAGGCAGCATGACTGCCACCCCTCAGCATCATGTTATAGACATAGCTATGCATTGTCGCACTTTGGGCACATATGGGTAAGTAATACTTCTGATGAAATGCCTCACTGCAGGGACTCCACTCTCTAATTTAGTGCAACTTGTCCACTAGCTCCGTGACAGCTTTGTAGAATAAATTGGTTCTATTATTACCCACTTGATAGTTGGGTTTGTGTGTTGGTTTTTAGGTCACAGCATGCAGTCACTTCTGACTGCAAATTGATTTAGCGTTGTTTGACTTGTTTTTTCCTCACCCTAAAGCCACAGACTTCTTCCCCTTTTCATGGAAATAAGCTCCATTGAAAACAGTGAGATATACATCTGAGTAGATGCATTCAGGATTTTTAAAATGTCTTTTAAATGTCAGTGTTGTTTTTAAGGAGATGGCTTTAGATACAATTGCTCCTGACCTAACATTTTTGTGGTGCGAACTGCAAGCCTCGGCAATTTGCATTGGCCAGTCATCTCAGTGAGAGAGCAGCGGTGAATGGCTAGTCAACACATCCCTTTGAGTCTGAGGGTCTGTCCTTGTTAGGACTAGTACTAGGACACAGCCCAGCAATTTTAAGTGGGACCAGTACCATGGAGGTAGAGATCAGGGAGTGGTTGTTTGTTTTCCTTTCTGCCTT
>JAWVWN010000363.1:0-18325 GCA_037367305.1 Phrynocephalus vlangalii | reverse complement strand
AAAAGGGGGGGGGGGGGTTGCCAAAGAACCGGGGGTCAAAAAAGATTTCCCAAAAATGATGTCATATAAAATCTGTTGAGTCAAAATTGGCATGATAAAAAATTCTCAGGGATGTTTTTGGGGCCCCCTGGACCCCCCCCAAAACATTCCTTTTTGGGGCCGGGGATAAAAAAATTTCATTTCCAGGACTTCAAAAGAGCCAAACACACAAATTCAGGTCGAACCCCCCTAAATTTGGGCAGTTCATCCCTACTGTGGACATGGCTCAGGGATGAGGCCACAGATCAACCCCGGGGAATCCTTTTACTCCCCAAAGTACCTCCCATTGCCCCTCTTTCATATAACCCTGGTTTTACCCATCCGCCCCCCCCCTCTGGAAGTTACTTCCCCATACCTTTTGCCTCATGCCCCGGGGTTTGGCCCCAGCCAACTCCCCCCCCCTCTCTTTTTTCCTTTCCACCCCCCTCTGCCTCCCCTTTCTGATGTTTTTATTTTCATCAGCTCAGGGTTTTCCCGGGGTTTTGAGTAAGCAATACTCCTGGGGCCCGGGGACTCCATCACACCAAAAAATGTGTTATGGGTTTCCCGATAGTGATTCTTAGCCCAAACTCCCCAAGGACTTTCAGAACCCCCCCAGATTATCCCATCAGTTTCCTGCTGCATTTGACTTTGTTCAGCCTTTCTAAACCCCCCTCTTTTTTGATTTTCTGTTCCCCACTTTTTCCCCAGACTAAGGAAAATTTGCCTTGCTTCCCCCCCCCTTTGTAAAATTTCATGATGGCCCCTTTTACAAAAGACATTTGGGGACTCATTAACACCTAGGGGGGAACTGACTCCCCGCCAAGACCCCCCAGGAACGCCTCTGGCCAACCCGGACCACCCTATGGACTACTTAAAGCTCCCCCCTTTGCCCCCCGTAAGGCGGCGCACCGGGGGGGTGGAAGAGGGAACTAATAAAATTTGGGGGGTTTCTTTGTGTTCAGGGTGGCATCTTTGCCGGTTCCTGGTTTGTACCCCGCTGTCTTTATTGGGCCTAATAAACACGTATTTTTTTTCGGATCTCTCTCTCATTGGATCCTTCTTTTGGGCTAGGGGGGTCCACGGAATCAGCGGGCTTAGCCTGTCTGAAATAAATTTTAATCTTATTTTAATAAACTTTTGGCGATAGGGGGAACGGGAAGGTTTAAACCCCCCCCAAAAACTCCTGGGGGCCCCCCAAAATTTTCCCTTTTTTGGGCCCCCTTTTTTGGAGCTGCCTTTCCGGTATGTGGGGGAAAACCAAGAGCTGTTCTATTTTCCCCTTTTTTGGGCGCCACCAAGCCTTTTGTGGATAAGGGGGAAGAACTCATTGGGCAGACCTTTTCAGCTCCGAACAAAGGGGAGAATCCTTTCCTGTTAGGGCTTTTCCCTTCCAGCGGAGAAGGACACGTCGCAGCACAGAGAGGTCGGGGTTGGATTTGGACCAAGAATGCAGGTTTGGTAAGAGCGTCCCAGAACCCTTTAGGTGTCCCCCCAATAGCTAGTTTGGACCTGGGTTTGGGGGGGAGGATTTGTAGAGCGTTCATCACTTTTAAAAGGGCCTTTGAGTGTGCCAAAGTGCTAGGTTGGACTTGCTTGGGGAGAAAAGGGGCCTGAAAGGGGCGGGTCCTCGTTTGAAGGAGGGGCAGCGTCTGAGCGGGGGGGGGTTTGACAACCCCCGACATGGTCTAGCCCAAAAAGGTGCGGGGCCCTTGGCGGCAATTCCCCCCGGATCGAAAGGTTAATTTGTCGCAGGCTGGTCCTTGGGTTAGGTTAATCAGGGTTAAAGTGAATTGGTTTTTTGTGAGTTTTGTGTATTAAGGAATTCCGAATAAAGGCTGCAAAAGGGAAAATGAATTTCTTTTTGGGGAACACAAAAACCCCCTTAAAAGCGCCGGCCCATTTTTTGTTCTTTGGGCCCGGGCAAAAAGTAAAAAGGGGGAACTTGTAAAGTTGTGCGGGGTGTGTTGCCCCTGTACCACTTGGCCAGGATCTCCCCCGTGGCCAGGGGAGGGGAAAATTTTTGGGGAGGGCCCCCTCCACACATTGGAGTATAAAATAAAGGAGCCCTTTTTTGGGGTTGAAAAAAAATAAGCCGTTTTTTTAGGGGGTGGTACATGGTAATGCTATGCCATCCCAAAGCTTTCCACTGGGAAAGCGAGATTAAAGTGGAGTCCTTGTGGAGATCAAAAACAAAACCGGGAAAACGTTTTTTTTTCTGGCACAGGTTGGTCTTTTACCCGAGGGGGGCACATTTAACTGTTTTCCGGGAGGCATGAAGAATGTGTTATCTTTTTTTTTTAAATTTGGGGTGCATGGCCTTGCGATCCTTGTTGTGTCATGGGTCTGTGATTTCTGCCCCCCCCCCCTTCCTTGGCTGCTTTCCCTCCTCCTTTTCTTTGTATGTGGTATGTGGGGAGGGGAGTGGGAGGTTGGGGGCTGTGTGAATATCCCTCCCCCTTTTCCCCCAACCGGGGGGGGGGGGGGCGACAACACCCCCCCCTTTTTCCCCAGTCCCCTTTTTCCCCTCTTTTCCCCCCCTCCTCGGGGAAGAGATGAGGGTGCCTTGAGTTCGCAGAGTGTGTCTTTTGTCTGGGCGGCAAGAGGGGGGGTGTGTGTTACGTTGTGTGTGTGCCCATTAGATGCCCTTTTCCCCCTCTGTGTGTGAACCGCTTTAAGCTGTGCTTGAGGTGGGGACCCCCCCCTCCCGCGTGTGTGTATTCAATGTTTCAAAAAACCCAAATTTTTTTGTCTTAACGGGCCCTGGAAAAGTGGCCCTAATGTTTTTTCCCTTTCCCCTTTTTTTTAGGAAAAGAAGGCATGTTTTTTTCCCCCTGCCTATCCTTTTTTTTTTTTTTTTTTGTGTTTAAAGGGGTTCCCCCACAGGGGGGGGAAACATTTGGCCCTCGAATTGAAAAAGGGGGAGGGCTACTTCCCCCTTTTGGGCCCTGGCCTTTTTTCTTTGTTTCCTTTGGAAACCATTGCGGGTGAACCCCGGTTCAATGGTGTTGTGGTCCCCCTTCCAGGTGCCACGTGTTCTTCCAGTTTTTCTCCCCCCCCCCCCCCAAATATAAAGGGCCCCTTGCCAGGGGTGGGGACCCATCACCCTCCCCTCCTTTGAAAACCCCCCCCTTTTTTAACCCCCCCTCCCCCTTTAAACCCCCCTGTACCATAGTCCATCATCAGACAACCTTCCCCCCCATGTTCAGAAAAGGCGGGGGAAAGGGGAACCCTCATTGCAGCCAACTGGCACCAGGCAGGGGGTTAAACTTTACCGAAGCCAGTTTTGCCCCCCTGGCAGCTCCACAACGGCCTAGGGGAAAGCCGGGGGTTTTGGGGGCAGACGGAAACCCTCTTAAAATGGCCCTCTGGGACCCCCTCAATGTTGGCTCTCCTCCCCAAGGAGGTGGCCTTTGGCCCACTGCCCGGGAATCAAACAAAAGGGTTTCATCACAAAAGGGAAAGCCGGTTGGCTAACATGTCCGGGCACATGCATATCTGAAAGGGGGGAGCTGAAATGTCCCGGCAAAAACCTATCCCTTCCCTATCCCCAGGAGAGCTGGAACCCCTTTTTCCCCCTGCCCCCTGAAAAAAAGAACTGCCCTTGTATTTTTCTCTAGATCCCTAAGTTGGGGGGAAAGGGGGGAAATGGGGGGGTGGGGTGATAAAGGGCTTGGCAGTTCCTCCAGCAATACTGTCCTATTTTTTAAAAGGTTCCATGGGGGCCCACATTCCCCTGGGGAAAATTTTTGTACAATTGGCTAAGACATCAACGTCCACCCTGAGCCAATTGTTTGCAAAAGGATAGTTGTTTCGGGGCCTCATCTACCTCAGAAACAAACCCCGGGATTTAAAACCAACCCCAGGGGGTTTTGGCAGGCCCAATTACCCAGGGAAAGGGATGGGAAAGTTGATTTGTTCCCCGGAAATGCCCGGCCGGGGTAACAGAAATCTTCTGGTTTCGTGGATTTATTCATGGGGGGCCCCTTCTCCCTCCCAAAATTCGACTTATTGGCCCAACCCTCGGGAAAAGTTAAGAGCTAAAATTTTTTTAAAACGAAATTTGGGGCAAAAAAAATTTCCCAAGAAACAGGACACGAATGAAAAAAAGCCCCCCCATTCTCTTGCCCGCATTCGAGCCACCCACCGCCCCTGGGGACTGCCCCCTTCGAACTCTGCATGGTGCCCCTTTTGTTACCACCCCCCAAACCTCCCCGGGGAATCGCCCCTGCCGTTTTTTTTAGGGACTGGGAGGGGTTTTTTTCTCTCTCCCCCCTCTTCACAGGTTGCTGCAGCGTCCCTCCCCGGGAGATCCCCCCCCGTCGAGTTCCACCAGGGACGGGGGTGATGGGGAAAAGTTCCCGCCGCTTGGGAGGCGAAATGGCCCCCCCCCCCGCACACCAAGTTTCCTCGCACCCCAACAGTTTGGGAAGAAGGAAGAAAAATGAGACCCTGGGCCCCCCCATTCCGGGGGAAAAGACTGACCCACCCCCTAAAGATCAAGAGGCGAAGAGCCCTCAGCCCCCCACACCAACCCCGGAGTGACCCTTTGCTTCATCCCCCGGGGGCGGGGAAACCCAAACCCACAGTCACCTGCCAAGGCCAGAGACGCCCTGTCTACCCTAAACCCGCTGTGGTAGATGTGGTGGTAAAGTGCCCCCCTCCCTCTCTCTCCCTCCCCGCTTCTTTGCTCTCTCTAAACCCCTCCCTTACGCCCCCCGGGGGAGCTAGCTGAATAGAAAACCCTTTCGATCTAGGGGGAAATTTTAGCGCCTCCCTGGGATGTTTTATCGGAATTTAAATTTGGTTTGAAACTTAAAACATTGTTTTATCCTGAAATGGAAACTGAGCCCCATGTACTACAAAAACGGGGTCCCCATCTGCTAAAAATTTTTTTTTTTTTCCCCCGTTCGAATGGAACCAAAGGAATAAAGCCCCCAAATTGGAGATTTTATCCAGGGATTGCTGCCTTTTGTAAAAATGGCAAGGGGGATTTTTATTTGATTTTCACCTTTTGGCAAAGTTTCCAAGCAATGCATACATTGTGCAAACTGGTTTTAAACCTCATTTAATTAAAACCCAAAAGCAAAGGAGGGCCTTCTTGGGAATGGCGGTTATTGTATGTTTGGACTTGACCTTGTAAAATTGGTTTAAAACCCCTATTTGGGGGACAAAAAAGACGGGCAAAAGGGTTGAGTCAAATAAAGAGTGTGGAGGGCATTCCGAACTTAAAGATCGCTTATTGAAGTTTTGATTGAGGTATACCTGACCAGATAAAAGGCCTATCTGTCCCAAAATGGACCAAATGTCAGGGGCTAGACGTGTGTCTAGGAAAAAAGGCAGCTGCAGAGCCGAATTCAAGGAGCAAAAAAGGGACTTTTTAGTCAACATGCTGTTAGCACGTATTGGAGCAGAAGGGGGGGGTCATGGGTCCCCTAATGCTAGAATTGTGAGCTGCCTCAGGGATTTCCAGGACTGCGGTTGGTAAAGTTTTCTTAAACCCGCACCGCTCCCCAGGGGGAGTTTTAATTAGGGAAAAGGGGGCAAAATGCATTGCAACAATGAGATTAGGTCCCAAAGGACCACCCAATCGAAAAAGGGAATCCCCAAAATTTGGGCTATTTCCCTTATCTAAATTCAGGAATTGGGGCCTTTTGGGGGCAGAAATCATCCAGGGGTTTGCACAATTTAGAATATAAAATGGCCCCGCATGCCCCTGGCATCCAGAACCATGGAAAGCGTTTACCCAGGGTTAAAGTTCACTTACAAAAATTGCTCAGAAAACAGATTTGGAGGGGTGGACTTGCTCCCCCATGCCTTGCTTCCGATGGGAATATTTTGGGAGTAGACTGGGTGCACTCTTAAGGGAACCATGTCCTTTTGGAAAACTTCCATTCAACCCCACTGAACGTTTTAAAAGGTATCCCGGGGGAAAACAGCTTTAAAATTTTATTTTGGCTTTATCTATCAAGCCGCAAGGCCCCCTTCAACCCTTCTAACTAAGCAGGTGGCTGGGGCCTTTTTGAGACATAAGGAGAGATCCCCCTGAGGGGGGGATTTTTCGAAACTTTGGCTTTTAAAAAGGGGGGGGGTGTTTTAAACATAATGGGCTGATGAAATTCTCAGGGATTTTTTTGGGGTCCCCCCGAGACCCCTCCCAAAAAAATTCCCTTTTTGGGCCAGGTAAAATAATTTATTTCCCGGACATTCAAAAAAGCCAAAAACACAAAATTTAGGTCGAATCCCCCTGATTGGGAGTTATCCCACTGTGGAATGGGCCTGGGGTGACGGCACAGATCAACCCCCGGGGACATCCTTTTATCTCAAAACACCTCCATTTTTTTGGCCCCTACCCGGGCCTACATCCAAACATATGGCAAAACTAATCTCGTTGAGTCAGAGTTTGTATATCTCTTTAAGACTCACTATTTTAAATAATGGTTTAGCCTCAAACACACTCTCCCGGCCCCGCCCTGACCTGCCCGATGTTGGGTTTGTTTCCGAGGGGTAGAGAGAGTTTGGGGAATTACTCCTGTTTTTTGCTAGTAAACTTGTATTTTTCTTTTTGTATTTTAATAAGCAGGGGTAATATGTGTATTTCCTTATATCTCCTTTTTTTTGGCTTTAACACAATGCTGTTGCCCCTTTTTCTATTTTTTTATTTTTATCTGTACAGATATTCAATGAGTGTTTTTTATTTTTATAGACCATCCCGTTTACCCTTTTTCCCCCAGAATATAGGATAATATATTTTCCATATACGTTTTGTGTCTACGACTCCTCCTTTTAAACGACTGCGCAATAATATCAAAAATACACCAATTCCCCCCAATTTCCCTTAATATATCCCAAAAAACCATTGCCCCCCTTTTAATGAACCTGGCTTTTGCCAAACCACCCCCTCCCTCTAGGAAGGTACTTCCATCTATCCCTTTTGCTACACTGGCCCGGTCTCTGGCCCAACCAACCCCCCCCCCCCCCCCTCTCTTTCCCCCTTTCCCCCCTCCCGCCTGCCCTTTCCTGATGATTTTTTTTTCATATGTCATGGCTTGCCCGGGAATGATTGTAAACATCACTCCCGGGGACCCGGGACTCCATCAAACCCCAAAAAGGGCTGTGTTCATGGGGTTTTCCCGCCTAGCATTCTTAGCCCCAAATACCCCGCACCCCCCCCAAAATCTCTCTTTCTCTCTTCTTCTTCTCTCCTCTCTTTCCCTCCCCCTCCCCCCCCCCTTTGGTTGCTTAAACATATTCCGCTCATCTTATGACTTCTTTACTACAACTGGGGCAAGGGGGTTATGGCACAAAAATCATGGCCTCATGAGGGAAGGATCTTCTGGAAAGGATCCCTCTTCTGCAAAATCCCTGGCACTTTCACAATGGAGCTTCCGGGTCACAAAAATTTTTGGGACAGGTTTGTCACAGCTGGGGTTCCATTGCCCCCCTCTGCGCCCCAAAAAGGCTATTTGAACCTCCAGATTTCCCCTCAGTTTTCCCGCCGCTATTGACTTTTGTATCAGCCTTTCTCAACCCCCTATTTCTTTTGATTTCCATAATTTTTCCCAAACCTAAGGACAATGCCCTTTTTCCCCCCCCTATTTTTCTTATATGGCCCAATCAAAAAACACTTTGGACTCATTAAACCTAGTGGGCATCTGACTCCCGCCCGCTAGAGACGCCAGGAACGCCTCTGGCAACCCCGGGCCACCCCGATTGGATATTGAAGCTCCATCCCCTTTTCCCCCCTGGGGGTGGGGGGGGGGGGGAAAAAAAAAATTGGGGTTTTTTTTGCTTGGGGGCTTTTTTTTTTTAAAACCCCTCTTTGCCCGGTTCCCGGCTTTTGTCACCTGCTGTCTTTTTTGGGCCTAAAAACACCCGTATTTACTTTAGGGTCTCTCTCTCGTTGATCCTTATTGGGCTACTTTTTTCCAGCGGAATCAGCAGGGTAGCCTGTCTGAAATAGAATTTTAAACATTTTAAAATCAACACATTACTACTTCTGCTGTTATTGTTTGGGTGGCCTTGGAGTTTTTGTTGTCCCTATAGGCGGGTGTTCTTTTTTAGTTCCTCACAATGCCCGGGCTAGGAAAAGGGCCGGTTTTTCACCTTCACCTAAAAAGCCCGGGGCTCCTCTGTCTTTTTTCCCCCCTTTTTTTCATTTCATACATCCCTTACCTGTAAATGTGGCCTTTCAGAATCGCTTTGAGCCCCACTGTTGAACTCAAAAAAGGTGGAACTGCAGCAGACAATAAACAAAGAAAATAAATGTTATTGGTACAATTCCCAAACCCCCCTTTCCCCCCCTGTTTTTTCTCGTGGGAAAATAAGTTGGAAGGAGCTTCCTTCCCCCCGTACTGCAGAGGTTTGTGAGGGTTTTGGCATGGCAAATACAACAGTGGGCCCTTGTATAACAAACAGCTTGTTAAAACAAAATCTGTAAACATAAAAAAATTTTGGAGATGGGGAAATTGCTTAACAGAAGCCTAGGGGAAAATCCCTAAAACATAAAAATGGGATTTTTCCATTTTCAAGCATTTCTATGGAATTTGTAAAAGGGAAATTTGTTAACATAATTTTGTTTGGAACGAATTAAATTCTTTTTAAAAGGTCCCAGTACTTTAAATGACATCTTTTAAAAAAAAAGCTGAGCTGTTTAAGGTGTGTGGGGGGGTGGCAGGGAAACTAGCAAAGAGGGGGTGTTTCCCTTACGAGATATGCAAAAGCGGGGGGGGGGGGAATTAGGGCCCGAGGGGCTTTTTAACGACCCCCAAAATCCGCGGCCCCTTTAAATTGGCCAAGATCTTAGGGGGGCGTCGCTCTTCCCGGTCCCCCCCCCCCGACTTCCCGGTGCTGGCTGCGTGAGGGGAGGGGGAAAAAAAAGGAAAGAAAAGCATGCCGCTCACCCCGTTCGCCTTCGTCTCTGTAAAAAATAGCTCTTAAAAGGGGGGGGAGCCCAAAAAACAACAAACAGAAGAAGGGGAGCCCCCCCACTCACTATCGTTACACCGATCAAAAAATTTTTTACCTCCAAAGAGCAGGTCCTGAAGCTGCGTGGGGGCGTAAGTGGGCAGGGTCCCCACTAAAATTTCCCGTTAACTCTGGAGTGGGGGTAAACATTTTTAAGCTCCGGGGGCTGGGGCCATTTGCCCGGAGTTTGGGGGGCGTGATAAAACGCCCTAAAATTAACAGCAAATTCCCTGGCTATGGTAAGAACATGCGGGCCCGGATAATGTTTGCTTTGTACTTTTGCTCCTCTATCGGGCCCGATTCGGGAAGGACCCCAGGGTGACCTTGGGAGCGCATTTAGTGGGATGGGTCTGGTTTGTCGTTGTTGTTGTTGTGTTGTTGTTGTTGCTGCTGCTGCTGCGCTGCGCTGTGCCGCTGCATTTTTTCCCTCCATGCAGGGGGCCCCCCCCAACCCAGTCTGTTTGTTAGGAAACCACGAGTCACCCCCCCAACACACTTGCCTCACCCTTTAGGGGGCGAGGCAAAAGCAGGAGTGAATGGACCCGACTTTGAAGTAGAGAAAATCCAGAGGGAAAGGGGGGAGACCCGGTCCATTTTCAAAAACTGAGGGGAAAAAAAAAAGGTTAGCACCTGGCACCCCACCCCGCACTCGCTGGATCCTTGGGGGCAGGGAGTCGCTGGTGGGGAAAAAAACACGGCTTGATTTTGCCCCAGTTTTTGGGGGCAAAAGAGGCAGAGGGCTTTGCCCGGAGGGGCTTCAAAATTAGTTTGCTCCACTTCACCCCCAAATTGGGTTTTTTTTAACCTTAACCCTATTATAAGACTGAAAGACTGGGGGGGGGGCGAAGGGGTGGCAATGAGGAAAACCCTGCAGACCTTAAGCAAAGAGACCCCAGATAGTTTTCCTCATGGTTTTTGTCAGTCTGAAGGAAAAAAAAAAGCGAGAGCCTGTTTTAACTGGGGTAAAACCAACTGGGTGAGTTAACTTTTGGTTAGATATCTGATGGAGGGGTGTTCTTTTGAGTTCAACTCCCCACCGTGCCCCCTGTGAGGAAAAATTTCCTAAAAAAAATCCAGGTGACTGCAGTATTTTATTGTTTTTTGTACTTTTATCAGTTTTTGGGGGGTGGTTTTTTTGGTTACCGTCTTTATTGTTTTTGTCAAGCTGGCAGTAATAAACTAAAGAGAGTAAAAGGTTACTTGTGGCCCAACCCTGACCCACCCATCCAGCTCACCACCCTTTAGTATTTCCTTCTTTTATGTCCCCACACATTTTAAACCAGGAAAAAAAAGGAAGGAAGAAGTTTGCCTTCCCGTTTTCTTGGGGGTGCTTGTTTCACAGTGAACCTCCCTTATACGCCTTGTTTAAAAATATAGTTTTTTTAAAAAAGGGCCATTCCCAAAGAAGCCAGGTTTTTTTCTCTCAAAACAAAACAAGGTAATATTAAGCTTTGGACACTTGTGAAAAGTGGTTGTGATAATCTTCTTTGAGATAATCCATGTTTCACACTTCGGCGTTCTGCCCCCTTTAAATTTTCAAATTATCTATAGATATTGTTTGGGGTGGTGGTGAGGCCCGGACCGCAGTACCCCCCCCAAAAAAAAAAGGGGTTTTTTTGGTGGTCAAGTGGGGTTGTTCTGCTTGTTTGTATCATTATAGAAACTCCTCTTTTAACAAATTGCAGGCGGCTTGGAAGACGGCCATTCCAGGGGTAGATGGACGCAAGGGAGTCCACCCCCACCAGTAAGAACATTCTGGGCGTTGATAGGGGAAAGCCCCGCGAACCGGGATCGCCAGCAGTTCCAATTCCACGCCAGACCACAATGAACGCCAGAACAGACACGATCTGTAGATTGGGGGGAAGGAAGCCCGGCAAAGCTTAAGACCCCGCCTGGTCGTCTAATTTTCTCCTGGGGGTATCAAAAGGGAGGGAGAGAACAGGGAGCCCCGAAAGCAGCAGAACGAGGGGTTTTTTATGTTCGGAACAGCATATCAGCAAAAAGGCTTTAATGGCTGTGGCGCAGCCCAAACAACGAAAAGGGGTTTGCCCCTTCTGGGCCCTTCAGAACCCAAAATCAGAGGCCTGTGGGCCCTTCATTCTGTTGCCAGAAATTTTCTTCAGGGCTAACCCGAATTGTCCCCTTTGTCAGTGATGGATTTCCCCGCAATAATATATTTTTGCGACCCCCCCTCCAGCTTGACACCACACTTGCTTTGTGTGTATTGGGTTATGAATGACTGCTTGGATGTGGCAAGAAGCCCTTTGCTTATCATGGTGGAAAGGGGCGATGCGCTCGGGAACTGCCATTTCTTCAGACGAAACCCAAAGGGCCCCTGCTTAATTTGCAACAAAACATCACGCAGGACCCTTCCTTCCCTTTCCCCCCATCTTCGTTTTTTTTTTGGGGCTTTCTCTTTGGATGGTGCTATGGGGGGAAAAAACCAAGTCCATTTAAGGGAACATTCTTTAAAACGGGAATCATATGGGCCAAAAAATATTACACATTTCGTCTGTGATTGTATGTCTGAAAAAAGTGGACGTGCCACAAAATTTTCATTTAAAAATTTTAAAATTAGTATTTAAGGTGCCACATGTTTTTTTAGTCTTTTTTTTTTGTTTTTCTTTTATTTTGCCTGCCCAAAAATTTGGTTCCCGAGCTTTCCATATGAAAGAAGTGGGGAGAGAGAGAGAGAGAAAGGAAAAAAGAAAAAGGGGTGCCCCCGAGGTTTACAAAATAGAGATGAGAGCAAACCTCCTTCCAAAAGGGGGGAGTTGATTTTGGAACAGCACAAAGGGGTAGGTTGTGTTTCATGCTGCCCTCCCAGGAAGCGCTCCCACTTACTGGCCACCGGAGTCTCTTCATCAGAGGAGAGGTCAGGATCCACCAGCTTCTCTTTGACTTTCTCCGTTCGGTCCTTTAAAAAAGCCGCACCAGTTCCTGCAGCCGTTCGCTGATCATGTCACTGTTTTGGCTGGCCGTAGACCCGCTGCGTTCTCCCAGCCTAAACGGAAGCAGCCCCGGCCGTGTCATGGTCAAAGGAAATGAAAAGAAAAGAAAACCAATGTACGGGGCAACATTTTGGTCCATGCATGGGGAGAATGTGTTATTTTGTGGAGGGGAGCAATGTATCTTTTCAGGATGCATTTGAATTATCTCCCTCCTCTCCAAACAGGGACCCGCTGTTATACGCATTGGTGGCTTCTCCGCAGGGTCCTGGCCTAAGTTTGAGGCTTAGCACATGCTGACTTAGCACAACCTGGCTAAGGCAGTTACTTCACGTCCAACCTTCTTTCGCGATTACTTTTGTACCGTGACAGCGTTGTTTATGGTCACGTGGTTTTGTCCCTGTTCAGTCCCTGTTTCCATTTACTCACTGTCGTGATAACTTGTATCGTGACAAATGTTACTTCACGGCCTTGTTTTGTGACAAGAACTGCTTTTTTTTGGGGGGGGTGACTCATAAAAATAAAGGGCGCACCACACCCCCTGTGCTTCATCTATTTGAAATGTCGATCCACGCACTCAAAAGTACAAGAGAAATGGACAGAAACAAGTTCACGAGTGGAGATTGCCTTTGTTGCATGACAGTTGTTAGCTCACGGGACCTTGTCCTGAAACAGGAACAGAGACAAAAGAATTCCCCAGCCAGGAGCAGGTACGGCTTGTCACGCTCTGTTCCCAGTTCCAGGGGCGTGGTCGAGACAACTTTCTGCTGTCATGCTATGGATGTGAAGTAAGTTTTTTTTGTACCAGTCCGAGTGGGACAGCAAGAAGGGACGAACGGGATGTGAAGTAACTGCCCATAAAACACGGAAGAGGAAAGGCACACCGGGGGTTTGCAGGGAGAGAATGCAGGTGGCGCCAGGGCTTACGAAAGCTGGTCTTGCTTCAGGGGGCTGGAGGGCTCAAGCCATGCTTTGACGGGAGAGGGCGCTGGAGACGGGATGCTCAGCTCTTCCCCCTTCTCCTCCTCGAAGCCCGTTTCTCCCTGAGGAAAGGAAACAAGGTGAAGAGAGATCTTCCTTTTTGCTCTTGCTTCTTCCGGCGCCCCCATTTTCTGTTCTCCGGCATTTTGTTCAGGGCTGAACATATTTTTATGGCTGAGCGCCTGCTTTAGGCACCTGACATTCCTGACATGTGAGCAAACTGCCACCACTTGCACAATGCGACCGTCTTTAGACCCCAGGAAGGGAAAATGTGATTAGGCAGCATTCACCCAGTTATGGGGTGCATGCGTTGCTCTTCAGCACCAAAGAATAAAATACCTGCACATACAATTGGGCATGCTTAGCCGGGAGAGAGTGGACTGAGAAGAAGCAAAAGAGCAGCCATCTTCAGATATCTGTAGGGCTGCCACAATGAGGAGGAGGCAGGCTTGTGCTTTTAGAAATGCCAAGGGGAGCACTCAGGCCAATGGACAATACTAACTTTTTTCCAGCTTAACGATTAAGAAAAACCCACCGATGGACACTTAATAAACAAATAAGCCAAACATAACAATTTTAAAAAGCAGTAAACCATGGAGAGATAAAAATGATAAAGCAAAACAAATCGGTAAGCAACACTTCAATTAATCCCAGTCAACAAACTGAAAAGACTGGTGAAACTTCACAAGTTTCGCTTCAAATAACTCTCCCTCCCCATCTTCTTACTTGGAAGCTAAACTCGCAAAGCTCTGCCAGTCTTTTCAGTTTGTTGACTGGTATTGGTCCACTTCTATTTCAGAATGCTCCAAGAAAGGAGACAAAGTTCTTAAACATGGCGATTGTTCAAAATTATATGCAAGTTTGGCATATCTCCATTGGTGTTCAGAAGGAACTCCTGAGATGTAGGCTCTTCAAAGTTGGCAGGATTCTCTTTCACTATCTAAACAACACACACACACACACCCCTCCCTCCCCCATCTTCTTATAGGGGCAGCATATATACCCAGTAGAGCAATTCTGACAGGAAATGAGGAAGCTTCAGGCTCTCTGTTCAGGGCTATTTCCCGAGTGTTTCCTGATTGCCTTGGTGGCAAAACGCAGTTTTGCTTTCCAGAGGGAAGCCCCTGCTGGCCCTCTCCTTGGCCATGTGGCCTGTCTAAGGGCCTTTTTACACGACCCCTAAGATCCACTGGTCACTTAAATTCGGACCCGAGATCTTAGGGGTTTGTTGCTCTTCCTCTGTCCCACCCCCCTCCGCACTTCCTGGTTGCTGGTTGCGTGAGGGAGGGAGAAAAGAGAAAGAAAAGCATGCCGCTCACCCCGTTCTGCCTCTCGTCTCTGTAAAAGTAGCTCTTAATGGGGAGGGAGACAAAAAGCAGCAAACAAAAGCGAGGAGAGCACAGCACTCACTATCGTTGCACCGCATCAAAGACTTTTCACCTCCAAAGAGAAGGTACAAGAAAAGTGCGCTGGGTCACACTAAGGTGGGCAGGGTCGCACTTAATTGTCTGCAAACTCTGGAGCTGGTGGGGAAACATTTTTCAGCTCTGGAGCTTGCAAGCCATTTGCAGCGGAGCTTAGGGGTCATGTATAAACGCCCAAGAGGTTGAAAGAATGAACATAAATCTTAAGAAAGAGTAGCAAGTAGTGAGTGCAAGAAAGAAATAGGAATTTTAAAAAAGAAAGAAAGAAAGACGTTTTTCTCCAGAAGAACACCTGAATAGGAGATGGGGTGATGGATGAGGAAGGGAGAGAGTCTGTAACACAACTTCTGGTCCCTTTTAAAGTCCCACTCGATACCTCTTGGGATCCACCGGCCTCACTGGTACCGGGAGGGTTTGGAATCTGCATTGTGTCGAAGGCAGGGCATAGCAGTCAGGGACGGGCAGCCGTGGGGAGCTGCTCCCGGGATCCAACGACTGGGCACTCCTCGCAGGAGCCAACGGCTGTCCTTGGGGAGGAAAGCATTCCAATGAACCAGAAAAGAAAAGGACAACTGTCCAATAATGTGAAATAACAGGATGCCTGTTTTGACCCTCGCTCAGGCCTCACTGGGGAAGGGCCGTTGGTTGTGGCCCCTTTACTTTATCCATAAATATTTATTATTATAGAGATATCCTCTTGGAGGAGATTAAAAAGCACCCCCAGCCGGCTTCCTGGGCAAGGCCTTTTGGGAAGCATTGAACCCCCATCTGTGCAGGGGAACCCGGATGAAGGGACAATGGATTCCATGGGGCCTCATGCACAGGAAACCAGGCTTGCTCTTATCTCTTCCCCCAGATTAAGCCAGCAAGGCCATGAGATGGTACATAGGAAAAAACAAGCTGTCTGTAGTCATTCATCAATACCTTGCTAGTGACCAGCCCAACGACACTGCTACGTCAGATAAGCCCTTCCCAGGAATTCATCAGCCTACACCTTCCACACGTAGACCCTCGCTCCACCTCTGATGCCCTGCCTTTGCAACTAATAAAAGAGCCTTGGACTCATCCTTGCAGGAGAAGCTGCTACATGAGGCCTGGCTTTGTTGAACCCACTATGTTTTTCTATGTTGAATTATTCCTACATATTATTTCATTTACATTTATTTTATTACCCCAGACACGTGTCTTTGTTTCATTTCATTTTATCATCCGAATTTAGAATAAATGTCTGGGGCAGTGGCACTTTTTCCTTTCTTTTCTTCTCTGCTTTCAAGTCCCACAGCAGTCAGCGAACCAAATGCACATTGCAGTAGCAAGAGGAGCCAGCGGTGGGCCTTCTCCTCTTTCAGCAGAACAGCCCCGCTGCCCAGGGACGCCCTACAGCTTTCTGTGTGTGGGGGGACCTTTGCAGAACTTGAGAATTTCAAGGCCCGGAGAAGGCCGGATTCTCTGGAAAGGTTAGGGGCTCAAAGAGGCAAGTGGCAGGGGTTCAGGATCAGTCCTTTCCTACTGCCGCTGCCGTGGGAGTGGCTGGACAGTTAATTCTGAGCTTCCACAAGAAGACGTTGCAGGAGCTTAGCTGTGCTCCTGTGCTTCAGCCATGGACCGCTGGACAGGGCAAGGAAGGAAAGAGGCTGGATCCACAGGAAAGCCTTGTTGCAACTACAATAGAGTCCACTTCCTCACGTGGACAGCATCTTCCCTTGACAGTGAGAAGGCAATGGCAGTATAACAAAAATCAGCATAGCATCCCCTCCCAACTGCCTTCAGTGACAGCGAGACAATCTGCTTGGCACCGTTAAGTAAATCAAGGCCTAACAAGGAGGTCATCTTGATTCCAGTCCAGATGAGCCTATAATAATGCCCATCAGTTAAGGAGGAGCACCTACATGTGATGAACTGAACACCGCTAACATATTGCTGTGAAATGCTTAAAAATGCTCACTGGGAGTTTTTAAGCTGTGTTTTAAAAACACAGGCAGGACTTCCAGAGCCCATAATATCAAAACACAATGGGGGCTCAGCTTATCATACCACCTTCTGCCATTTTACTTTTATAAATGAGCATAATTTCTTATCTCTATGTTCTTTACTTAAAATGGGTTATTTAATTCAAATTGTGTCGTATTGTTTGCCTGTACTTTATTGGTTAATTGGGGTGTTTTTTTTGGGGGGGGGGTGCTGTAAACTGCCCAGCGTGGCCTCTGCTGGCAGATGGGAAGAAAACAAACAAGCAAGCAAGAAAGCAAACAAACTGAAACTGGGAGTGTCAGTTACTGGATGCAGTGCTTTACCAACACACTGAGAAGCCATGAAGGCAGGCAGTGGAAGAGGCCCAAGCAGTGCTAGAGGTACAAAGCCCCAGCAGATGCTATGTTCCCCCGGGTTATAAGAGTAGGACATGCACTCCTTCGTGTAAGTGGGGTTCGTCACGCCCGCCTTTGCTTTTCTGGAGACAAGGACGGGGATGCGGGAGGCGGCAGCGGTGGTTGCAGTGGTAGCTGGGCACGTTGGGCAGTTGCTCGGCTGCGCCGGGAGGGCAAGGAGAGGCCTTCGGAGGGCCGAGGGCTGGTCATGTACCAAGCAAGCTAACTCGACATCCCGGCTTCGTTTGGCATGGCGGGAGCAGGCTGGGCGCGTTGGCACAAAGGTGGCGAGAATCCAAAGCTGCAATGAAAACATAGGCTGTGTGAGAGAGGCTGCCATTTCAAAGCCACTGTTGCTCTGCAGGGGTGGTGGTGGGCTTGGCTGCGTGGGGGACACTCAACTTTGGGGCCATTTTTTAAAAAAGGGAAATGGCTACCCTCACCACAAGCAATCATTAACACCATCTGTCAAAATTATCTGCCCCGTGTGACCATTGCTGCTGTGCTTGGTGTGTTCATTTTTATCTTGTTTTGTTCTTATCTTTTAAAAATTATCACTGATGATTATTGTTATTAAATTTATATGGACAGTAGTACCTCGCAAGACGAATGCCCTCCCGAATGAAATTTCTGGGAATCAGTAGCATAGCTTGGGGGGGTGGGGGGTGGGGGGCAAAATCCCTGGGGCACAGAGGTCTGAGGGAAACTTGAGGAGCTCGTACCTCCTGCTGCCGCTGATGGCGGTAATGAATGAGGCTCGGCTGTGCACTTTCGCCGTCAGGGAAGCCGTGCACACTTCTGCCAGTGGAGGCTGCCCTGGTGGCACCTGGAGAGGCGGTCCTGCTGCCCGAGTGAAGCAGCTCCCAGGCAGCTGTCAGGGGGAACAGCGCTTGTGCCCTTGGGAGCCATCGGGGGGGGGGGGGAGGGAGGCAGAGCCCAGGTGAGGCTGGGCTGGGCTGGGCTGCTGGGAAACTGCACCACCAGCACCAGCAAGGTGCATCCCTTGGGGGTTAGGAAGCGCCGTCCGTCATGCTGGGAGAGTTGACTGGCCGGTGCACGGGGGTGCACCACTTGCCTCTCGCTGCCGAAAGGGCTTGCCTCAGTTATCTGTCTAGGCTCCCCCACTCCCTCCCCTTGAGGTGGACAGCCTCCGCTGTCTCTGCATTGTGCGGTTTCCATCTCGCCTCCCCCTGCTGTTCCCCCAGGATCACCCCCCCCCCTTGCTGGGTGGGTGAGATGTGGTTTGCGGGGGCAGGAGGGGGGCACAAAAACTGACTTTGTCCCCAGGCACTCTGCCGGGAATAGGAAAACCTCGTAAGATGTTTCACAGGATGAATTTTTCATAAAACAGATTGACCCATAGAACGAATTAAATTCATCTTAAGAGCTACCACTGTACTTGATTTGTTTGTCCTAAATATGACAAAAAAAGTTCTCGATGGCACACCCCCAAGGTGGGGCCTCCCCAAACCACTTCGGGGTCCCTGACGGGTCCTAATTGTCGGGGTGGCCATAAGTAAAGAATCCACGGGCAGCAGGAAAACAAACACCCCTCACATGAAAAATGTTTTCTTTTTAAAAAATATAATTTAAAAGTACAGTCCCCCCCACCATTTCGCGG